>VWZV01010764.1:236165-545277 GCA_013397155.1 Irena cyanogastra
CAGTTTAAAATGATCACAATTCCTCACTGGTACATGCAACCCAGATTCATAGCAGCTACTAGAGTCATACTGAAATCTGCTGATATAAAGCATAAGATAAAAAAATACAGCCAGCACTCTGAAACACGTTATCTACAGGGCACTAGTGATGCACTTCAGAAAAATTAGTACAAAGGACCTAGCACCTCTTTACAAGTCATCTGCACTACACATTTAAAAAGGGAAAAAAGAAGTCAACATGTAAGACCATGAATCTATTTTGCATATCATAAAAGGCTGTTTTTTACTTGTGGTTTCAATGGGGCAGATAACAAAACCAACATGTCTTGAGGTACAGAGACTAATTTCAGCAATATCTGAGGATCACAGAAGTCCTCCTGAGGCTATTAGGCTTCAATCAACAGACCACTGGGAATCAACAATTTTTTTTTTAAGAGAGTAATGAATTTATTCCTAAAAACTACTGCAGTTTCAGCAGGTTTCAGTGACCTTTAGACTTTGTGAAAAACAGACTGGAAAATTTTCTTAATGGAAATGATTAGCCAGTCTGTAGCAATAGAAGCCCCAGCTCATCAAGATGTTATACTGGTTTTGATTGGGTCAGAGTTCATTTTCCTCTTAGTAGCTGGTACAATACAGT
This sequence comes from Irena cyanogastra, assembly GCA_013397155.1. Taxonomy (NCBI): domain Eukaryota; kingdom Metazoa; phylum Chordata; class Aves; order Passeriformes; family Irenidae; genus Irena; species Irena cyanogastra. The sequence goes on from VWZV01010764.1 coordinate 236,806, forward strand.
GTTTTGGATTCAGCAGAGAATAATGTTGATAGCACACTGATGTTTTGGCTGCTGCTCAGTAGTGATTACCCTGAGGCAAGGAGTTTTCAGTGTCTCATGGTCTGCTAGCAAGGAGGTGCACAAGAAGCTGGAAGAGATCACGACTGGAAAAGATGACCCAAATTGTCCAAATGGATGTTCCATATAATACATCATGTCCAGTATATTAACTGTGGGGAGTTAATTTGAAGGGGGAAGATCACTGCTCAGGGAAGAGATCACGACTGGAAAAGATGACCCAAATTGTCCAAATGGATGTTCCATATAATACATCATGTCCAGTATATTAACTGTGGGGAGTTAATTTGAAGGGGGAGGATCACTGCTCAGGGGGAGGCTGGGCCTCCATCAGGGGGTGGTGAGCAATTGTAGTGTGCATCACTTGTTTCTCTTGGGCTTTTGTCTCCTTTCCCTCTCCTTTTTATTAAAATTATTAGTGCTAGTAGTATCATTATTATATTTCTCTTTGCCATAATTATTAAACTTGAGTTTTATTTTCTTTTCTTTCCTGACTGTCCTCCCCATCCCACCCATGGGGGCAGAAGGGAAGTGAGTGAGCAGCTGTGTGGTANAGCAGTGAGCAGCTGTGTGGTACTCAGCTGGGGTTAAATCATGACAGATGCACAACCAAAAGCTTGGAGATAAGCGAATTGCATCTTTTTTGACTGATATAAGCTCCAGTTCTCAAGTGATAGAAACAACAGTTAAGGTTTCAGGGAGGTGTAACACATTAAGATCTTCGTCTTAAATCATTTTGCAAGTGCAATGAGAAAGAATATTCTGTTGGAAGGAGCATATTTGCTGAAGGGTGATATGCTTCATCAACGAGTGTGTTACAGGAGATGATTTCAAACAAGGAGAGAAATTACGACTGACATTTCTGTGTGTGGGCAGGGTCTGTTCTCATATAGGATTTGCCACTGGAACTCTGCAACAGCCCTGGTTGCCAGCCAACATTCACAACTCCTTGAAACAGAAGTAGGCATAAGACCCATTTCTTGGGCCATTTCCATGTTGGGGATTTTTTTTTTTTTTTTTGTTAATAGTAGAACTTGCACTTTAGCCAGCTGGATGAGATCTTAAAAACTCTTAAAATTTGCATAGAAATTCAGCATAACTAAAAGGTATCTGAGATAAAAAAAGCCTACTAATGCCATTTATTCAAAATCAAGGTTCACCCCACCCATCCATCTGTATTTCTTGCTACGTCCATTATGTTAATTTTGAACGGTTTCAACAAAGATATAATTTTAAGCCTTGTGAGAACCATTCCCTGTGAAACAATGAAAGCATCACATCAATCCAATAGCAGAGCTTGGTTGTAAAGGAATATATTATTGAATTGGAGGAAGCTTCATATCTTACTCCCATAGAACTAGATAAAAGGGATAATTTGAAGTGTATTGTTGTATAACACTGAGCTTTTGGCTTCATAGGCATTCTTTGTTTTTCCTGTGTAACATATTTCAGACAGCTTTCTTATGCTAATACAGTTATCCTAGCAATGCAAAGATATCTGTCGTTTTTTCTAAAGTACAGAGGTGATGACAGTGTTTACCCAAAATTTGTCCAAATTTCCCCAGCGAAGACCAATTTTTACTTGCTCATGCCGTCATGAACCTTGAAGTCATCTAGGCTTAAATGTTCTGTGCTCCAAATGCCTCTGTAAAGTGAACTGTGTGTGCATGTGCAAGGTAAGCTTCAGACCAATAGATATCAAAGAGCTTGTCTTGAAAAACTGACCAAAAGCAAAGAATTGTCTCTTTAAGTCTTCCGTACTGTGCTTTGTTACTAAGCTTAATTTGCATACACTTTCCTCTCACTCTCAGAGCAGTGGATCAGATTTAACTGAATCTTTCTTAACCACAATTTATCACTTCACAATGTATCATAGAATGGTTTGTGCAGGAAGGGACCTTAAAGATGATCTCGTTCTGACTCACCTGCCATGGACAGAGACACCTATCACTAGACCAGGTTGCTCAAAGCCCCATCCAACCTGGCATTGGAGACTACTGCAAACAGAGTCACAAGTTCCATCTATCTATTGTAGCTGTTACCAGGGTGAGGGAGAGAGTGAAAAGAAAGAAACAAACCCACACACAGAACTTGAATATCATTGGGATCCTGCTAGATTTGGGTAGCTTAGTTGTGTGCAAGTTGTGGCTGCATCTGTCAAGGAATTTCTATGGATTTTCATTTTTTATGTCTCTAGACAGGTGCAGGATTTGACAGGTACTTTCTATGCCACTGCCTTAAATCCAAAACCAGACAGCTACCTCCATTATCTGTAAAGAAATATAGCATGGCAGAGGTGAAAAAATTGAACAAGGTCTGGGTGAGAAGCCAGGACAGAGAATATGGAAAGCACTATTGAGGGAGAAGACCTGATACACATGAATGTTGTTGTCAGGAGTCTGGGAGTGCACAGGGAGTTGGGAGGGGACACATACAGGACAGTTAAACCCTCACCATTGGGATGTTTAAAACCATACTGTATCGTGCTTAGCAAGAAAACCAGGAGAAGAATCATAGAAAAACAGAATAAATTAGATTGGAAAAGACCTCTGAGATCACTGACTCCAACCTATGAACAAACACAACCATGTCAATTAGATTATGTCACTAAGTTCCACATCCATTCTTTCCTAAAAACCCCCCAATGACAGCTATTCCACCACCTCTCTGGGCAGTCCATTCCAATATCTAAACACCCTTTCTGTGAGGAATTTTCTCCTGACATACAGCCTGAGCCTCCCCTGGCACAGCTTAGGGCATTTTCTCTCTGGGTGGTTGCCTGGGAGAAGACCCCATCTCCACTGGGTACAACCTCCTTTCTGGGAGTTGAAGAGTGTGCTAAGGTCTGCTCTGAGCCTCCTCCTCTCCGGGCTAAGCACGTCCTCAGCTGCCCCTCATAAAATTTGTGCTTCAGACCATTCACCAGCTTCTCTGCATTTCTCTGGACTTACTCCAGCACCTCAATGTCCTTCCTGAACTGAAGCAGGAAGGAGAGATGGTATTTGTCTTCCCAGGTAACTGTTAGGCATGACAGAGCCCTGCTTTCCTGCCTACCCTTGGGAAGTCTAGAGTGAATTCCTTGCTTTGCTTGCACAGGTCCCTTTTGCTTTACCCATTGAACTGCCTTTATCTTAACCCATGAGTTTTCTCCCTTTTACCCCTCCAATTCCCTTCCCCATCCCACCAGGAACAAAGTGGTGTCTGGTTAGTGGCTGGGGTTAAACAATGGCATCTTCAATTTTAGTATCATTTTTCCTGTTTCTCTGTTTTCTAACACAGGAATATCACGTGTATGTCCATGTTCCTACATGGAAAAGACTTACATGAGTAACTGTGACATTTGGTATGACTGAGGTATGCTCTCTACTCAAAGCAGTGATTCAGCCCTTTTGTTAGTCTATCTCCAAAAAATATTCAGCTTTCATTTTCAGGACCAGAATGAGTTGGCGAAATTAATTAATAGCTGTACCTTTTGACTAATTTTGGAAAAAAGGTCTCAGTTTCACCTTTCCTTCTAGTGATATTATTAATAATCACAGATTTAACTCTTATTGAAAATCTTATAGTCAGGTTTAACTTATTATTTGCTTGTATTGTAATAACACTATGAACAGGCTCACAATCATTTTTAAAAGGCCACCCAGGCACTCATCCTTCTTTTACTCATTATTTGCACTAGCAAGTTTTTTGTTGTGATAATTCAATAATAAGGCAGAGACTGACACGTGTCAGAAGTTCTTATCAAGCCTTGGCTTCTCCCATTTGCCATTCCAGGCTTTGGCTGATGTTACCATGAAAACTGTTGTCCAGAACTGGTAATTATGCATCTATGCTGATGCAATTGAAACAAACAGCAGCACTAGGAACAAAAGAAGGGTTTTGGAAGATATATTTAATCCTAACATTAGAAAGGTTGTTTGTTTGCTTTTGAGAAAGATTTAAGGATATTCTTTCATGAAAAATAAAAATCTTTTCTTGGGGTTCAATTCAGGACTAGAGTTTATTTATGAAGTCCACTATTTTGTAGAACTATAACTTCCAAAAAATAGTATTATATTTGCATGGAATTCAAGCTGACAGAATATAAGTAACAAAATGAAAAGAATAATTTTCTCATAGTCAAGTTACTTTATACCTGGGAAACCAGACATACCTTTAAAATGTAAAGAAACCATGAACTTCAGAAAAAAGAATCTTAATCAAATGCTATGTAAAAAAATAAAATGCTATTAATAGAAATAAATGGGTTTTGTATATCCTAATATCTAAATCTACACTAAGATTTTTTTCCATCTGTCCCTCACATTACTTCAATTATTATAACAATAAAAGTATCTCTGAACTGAACATATAAACTGGGGAAAAATTAACATATTCAACCACTGTCTTATCTCATATTAATGATAATATGGGTTGAGCTAAACTAGAATGTTTTTAACTAAAATAGATACCACGATTTGACTATAATTTAGGATTATAATTTTCTAAAAAATTGTTTATAAATCCTAGTTGTTCCAATAGAAATAGGAAAAAAGTCTTAAAGAAATTTAAAAATACATTTTTAAAATCTCATAAACAGCCACATTAAGTGAAGATTTTTCAAGAAAGCATTACACATGAAAAAAATTACATAATTTGGTAAAAGCAACATTTTATGCACATCCTAGCATTTAAGGTCTATTTTCAGTTCTTTCTTTTCAGCCTATTTGGAACAGTCCATCTCATTTTCTGTTAGACAGTTTTAAACAGCTTGATAAACAAAATATTACAACATCTAGTAATTTAGGAGTGAAAAAGAAATATATTTAAGTTAGGAGTCCACAACTATGTAGAGTAAAGACAATTCTGCTCATCCTAGGAGTATCCACATCATTGATTAGGGAACACCTAAATCTTGATATCAGTATGATTAATATTTTAATGTTAAATTATTACCATCTGAGGTAGAATTTTTACACTAAGATTATTCACACTGTAAGTACAAGTATTATTTAACATTGACTCTCTCTACACTATTTGCAGAACCAACAGATGAACTGAAGTATTCTATATGAAAAGGAGAAAAAACCCAAAATCTGTCAAAAATCAAATGTCGTAACAACAAAAATAAAGTTCTTCAATTATAAAATTTCAGAAATTACTAAGCAGACAAAAAATTAGCCAAGCCACAGATTTCCATCAGTTTATAAGAGCTAGAGATACAGCCTTCAACCAGCAACAAGCTTAACATACTGTACATCACAAACTTCAACAGACCACACACAGAGCCCCCAAAAGCCCTTCAATGTTAGTTTCATTCTTCATCTGTCAAGAACTGCCATCTGTCTTAAACTGCATGCATTCTCTCATTTGGTAAAATCAAAACTGTGTGGCAAAATGTTAGTGTCCTCTCCACTGCTTTCTGCAGCCACATCCAAAGGACCGACCCTTAAACTCAGTAGAAACCTACAAGTCCAGATAAATAAAATAATTACTACAGTTTGACAGTTTCCAGTCCCACATGTAAAAAAACATTATCCTTTTCAGCTATAAGGAAAAAGAGCCAAATATACCCTCTTCATCTCATCTACCATGCAAGGGCAGAGCCTCTATCTATTCTATCCTCTTAATCTGAACTAATTGACTCCAGGTGCCCCTCTGCAGGAGTGGTGCTGGGAAGAATCACTGATTTAAGGGTTTTGACAGGTCCTGTATAGAAGCACAGTATTCAAATATTTCTGTGTCTTAGTAGGTTATTCTTCAGAATGTTTTTGCTTGCTGAAGCACTGAAAGACACTATTTCCACTTTTGAGACAAAAAACGGGGTAACTGTTTTCCTAGAGAAAAAATATGAGACTAATCAGGTTAAATTTCAACACAAATGATCTTGTGGAATCTTAGGAATGTTTACATGGGAAAACTACCATTGTGTTAGAAGAAGTATGGCACAGGAAATAAATCCCTCTATAGGTATCCAATGAATTCACACTTCTGGTTACTACGTAGCTGTTCCACCACATATACATATACATATACATATACATACACATACACATACACATATACTCCTCCTCCAGGAGGAGTGCAGGTTGATTTCTGATGTGGCAATGCAGTAGCAAGTTGTATTGTTTGAAAGTGACTCAGTGACTTAGGACTTCTTTCCCACATTGTCACTCAGAAGTTCAAGTTTTTCAAAAAGCCTTTTTGAATGCATTAAAAAGAATTTCTGGTATAAATAATATATATATTATATGAGTTTTTATATATTAAAATTTAAATCACGTGGAATCAGCCACATGATTATAAAAGCTGATCCTGCATATTTTTGTAACTTCCTCTCAATAAAGAGTATTCAATCTTAATCCAGATACACTTTTGAGATATTAATAAAACTCAAAATCAACCTTGAGACTGTCTAGATGATACATATAAACATTTTAAGTTTGCCCACTATCTGTAGTTTCAGACTGCAGTTTTGCTGATAGTCTAGAGCTCTAGGGACTCCTGTCTGTCAAGGATCCTCCTTCTGCACAAAATTTACTCCACTTAATTTTTAGCAGCTGGAGATTAGAAAAAAGCAATTATCACTCACAGCCATGGCTGGCAGAGAACAGATTGGGGTGACATGGCCAGATGATTATGTTACTTAGAGACAAGGACAATTTTTTTCCTGACAGCGTTTCAAGAACTTGTTCAGACTTAAAGAGGTGAGAAAATTATGGAAGTCAAACAAGTGCAAGCATCTCTTCAGAACCCTCAGAGCTCCGGTCCATTGTTCTGGCATCTCATCTAACTGTAGCACAGCCAAAAAAATCAGGAAGAAAAAAAATCGGACTGTATCTTGACAATTTGTAGGTTCTACAGTTGTCCACACCAAAGCTTGTGATAAATTCCCTAATCATTTATTTTGCATGTGCTAAAGTGATACATCTCAGTCTCTTTTGCACCAAAAGATCTCCCTAAGACAACTAAAGCAAAGTGCCAAGTGCAAACAAAATATAGAGGTGTGGTCACTTCTTAGCCCCTAAGGTCTTCTCCAATCTGAAATCACTTTCTGCATCTTTGAATAACTATTCTCAAATCTCATATATTGAATTATAGTAATAAAGCAATAACGAAGGAAAACCTTTGAACTTTGAAAGTAGGCTTGAGAAAATATCTAAGGAAAATTTCAAACTGCTAATATTCAAAATGTATTGTGAAAAGCCAAGAATACATCATTGTGTGGGGAGTTTCAGGAGAAAAGTTTCTGTACAAAGAGAGTCTGACAATAGAAAGTTGGAAAGCTAACCTTTAAAAAAATTACCCATTTTCCCATGTCACAATGCCATGCTACAACACAAAAAGTAATAGAATAGTAAAACAATCCCAATCTCTCTAAAACAGGTCCCAAAATCTTTCAATTACAAACCCCTGACTAAGCCAAATAGAATAATTTGTTATTTAAAGGGAAAAGTAATAAATTGGATTCTATGCCCAGAGGGCAACCTAATCAAGGTGATGTTGGATGATGATAATGAGACTTTACCAGGAAATCTGGAGATTAGTTTATTACTTTCCTACATATTATTTGAGTTCAGATCCTATTTATAAATGCAGGCACATTCTCTGTTAGGTCGTTCCAATTACTTGTTATATAATTCAGCACCTGAATCAATTCTATCAAGTTGAAGATGATGCACTTGACTAGATCCTATTTGCTGAACAATGGTGGATAGAAGCTTCCTTAATAAAAGAAATAGAAAAAACTCATGAGCAAATAAGACAAAGTAGAAAGTCATTCTAGAAATGCAGGCCTGTTTCCTGTGGCACAATGAGTCCCAGCCCAGCATTTGCATGGTGGAGCATTACTTACAGATGGAATTGTCAAAATCTGGTTTTCATTGTACAGGATGACAAATGTAGTCCTTATGGGAGAAACTTCTCAGCATAATGAAATCTAATCTCTCTGGAAAGTAAAAGATTCATTCCCTGTTCATTTCATTTCTCCTCATCTTTGCCCTAACTACTGCATGCTTTATAGGGGTTTCACGCCTTTGTCAGCCATGACCCAGTAGCAAGGGAATAGAGGGGGAAGAGGCAGAATTGCCTGTAATTTAAAACTTTTCTCCCTCCTATGCACAGCTCATTTCTTCTATTTGTGCTCTGTACCACAGAGCTGGTGGAACACAACAGGGAGTACAAACAAGATCTGCCAGATCTACACCAGCTGGACCCAGCTCAGTTCTCTGATTTTTTCTGTGCTGTGAGTTCATGCACATCTTCAGATATTCCGGTGCATTTAAAATATGTGACTAAAGGCACTGCGTTGCAGTTACCTTTTCTTCATTTCTTTGAGCATTTGCTGTGGAATCAGTTTCTCCATGAAGCTTTGTTTTACCTTGGTATCCTCCCTTAAAATGGCTGATGACTTGGAACATCTTTCTGGCTGCAATTTTAAAATTGATAAAATGTATAAATACATATCTATAGCTTACAAATTCCAGACAGATAGGTAGATACTTCCTTTGTGACTTTTCTTTCACAAACATGAATTTTGCATCTGCTGATGGAGCTCCACATCTAGTTGTCCTGCTGCCAGAGGCCTCAGAGCACCATACAGCCAAGGCATCACGTTTCGTAGCTTGCTCACCCTCCAGTTTCTACACCATGATATTTCTGCTCTTGCACATCTTAGCAACATCTGTGGTGGTGAGAAATGAGCAGAACATGCAAGATAACTAAAAAGCTGAAAGCTATTGGAATCATACTGAAATTATTCTAAATTAAGAAGACGGAGTACAGGCTCACTTTTATATCTGTAAGGAAGGATGAAGACTGCACTGTGACCAGTACTTAATGCTGTCTTCATTTACTCTTGTTCAGCATGAGTTCACTTTCCAGAGAGCCCCTCTGTGTCTGTGGGAGTGTGTGCAAACTTCAGTACTGGTATTTGTAGAAACAAACAGGTGTTGGCTTGTCAAGTCAGTTATAATATCCATAATAACTAGTTAGCACAAACCAACATGCTTATGTGAGGTAAACAGATGGCATATTTTCCCTCCTGATGCAAGCACTTTTTAAAAGCTTTTGCAAATATTGCTTAAGGATAGTTAACAGTGTCAAATGCAAACATATTTAGCACCTCTCTTCACTTCTATGTCAAGGTATGGATGCATTTGGTATTTCTCTATCTATATCCATACGCCTCAAGACATACATTATCCTTCTGATATTATGCCTGATTGTAATTGGGCAGTCTTTAATTCAGAGAGACTTTTGTCATTGATAGTAAGAAGATTACCTCTCCATTAAAGCTTTTTGTTTTAATCATAAGCTTTCTCCATATTTCAAAATTCTGCCACTGCAGCTTGGATCTTCCAAGTACACTGCAGGCAATACTTTCACCTTGATACAGCTCATGGGCTTGACAAGGAAGCACATGCTTACACATTTGTAGAATGCTGTGAACAAGGCCTCAGAGTTTTTCCAACACTGTGCAAATTCCATGCACTTTGATTTTGCCTACAAGTCTCAGATCAAATTAAGACATCAAAAATCTAATTAAGTAATAATTTCTCTGAACAGGAAATTATTTTATTTAATTACCTAAATGACAGCTGAATATTATTTACTGACTTTTCCTCAGGACAAAAGTCATAGTTATTTCTATTCCTTCTGCTCCCTTCATTTAATTTTCTTTGCACAAAAGGGACAAGTATTCTGTTTAATCACCTGTAGAAGCCTCTGTCAGAACTAGCAGTGCAATATGCAAGGCCAATGTACAACACCACAAAAAATAACCAGCTGACAGATTTGGTAGGATTCACTTCACTTAATTCTAACTTCCTTTACGTAAGCAGCTTGCTAACCTTGCTTCACCCTAATAAGGAGAAAGAGACATTGCTGGATACACAGCTCATGTTCCTTTATTCAGATTTACTGAAAAGACAGGATATTGATTACATTGACTATAAAGAGTGACTAGGACAATTAACTCTTGATGTAGACACCAGTTCTCTGATCAGAAGAGCTTACTACTTAATTTGGAAGTTAGATTCAAGCCATTGCTGCCAATCCATAGGCTGCCAAAGTAACAGAGAGAGATCCTACCGTGCTGATTCCTGATTCTATAGGCATTGTATTTGGAAACTGTGTTTGGAAATATAAGAAAATTACCAGAACAATTTTTTCTAAGACCACATTAAGAAATAGAGAGCAAGACTAAAGAAGTACCATCAGGAAACAATATTTTTGCAATGCTGTATCTTCACAATGCCTTTGATGGATTCATCCTTCCATCCACTTCTCTCACAGCTCCATGAAGAAAAGCATGCAGTCAAGGAATGTATGCAGTAAAACAACAGAAGAATAAGCAGCTGAAGGCCCCACAGCTGATGGCATGTCCTGGCACAGGGCTCATCTGCAAAACACAGTGCTCTGTTTGCATTGCCACTTCCCCTGCCTTCCTCTAACAATAAAATAAAAGGCAGAACAATTCAAGGCAAGAGGGGGGAAGTATCTGCAAACAGAAATGACACATTTAGAGGAACACAGGGTCTCTGTGTAGAATTCAAAATGCTCAGAGTTCAGGTGTCAAATGAAGAGTCTAAAACAAACAGTGTCATAGAAAAATAGCAAACACCTAGCCTATAGATGAATCAATCTCTTTTTAAAAATATTATTCATATTTAATCTCTCTTTCATTGTGGTAGAAAACAAAAATGAAAAATAAAGATTTATATAGCAGTTTTTTTAAAATTGTGAAAATACTGTCTGAAAGCAGTATTTACTCTCTTCTTTAGTAAATTTATAACTGAGCAGCCATTTACAATAATGCTATGAGCACATACTGTAGTGCTGGTTAATTTTGATGAACCCTGTTGAGTAATCAAAGTTTTAGACACTTCATTCTCACAGCATTAGCATTCAGGACAGTAATAAAAGGGAAGTCAGAAGAAAAACAAAGAAAGAATGAATATTAGCAGAGAGTTACTGTGAAGGACAGGAGGACAACCTTACTACAGAAGGAAACCTGCTGGCAATTTCTGTACCTAATTCAATGTTCAGGTACAAGTCATACTGGAGGGTCTTGGCATTGAGTCCCGTGTAACTGAGCCCAGTATGAAACTGTATCATGAATTTTTTGTTATTCTATCTTTATTGATGGACTACTGACAAAGAGAAAGAAAGAAAGAAAGAAAGAAAGAAAGAAAGAAAGAAAGAAAGAAAGAAAGAAAGACAACCTTAACTGTTTTCATTTTCAAATTAAACCTATATACTTGCACATTTTTATAGAAACTATATTTTGTGACATATTAATACAAACTTACTTTTCAGTGAAGATGAAAGTCTCCTTTTCCAAATACAGATCCTTTAGATATTTCTGAAATGTAGGATATTTTCATTTAGATTAAATCCACTCTTATTTAAGTATTTAAGTATAAAAGTAGATCAGTATCTCAGTTGGAATATACCTTCCCATCAGAAAGCCTGACTGTACTGAAAAGCTCTCCACTAGCTGGTGGCTGATTTGCCTAATTCAGGAAGCCATGAGTCCCACATGCTGAGTCCCACGAGCCTTAGGACACTGAAACAGAGCATCTGTTCTACTGCACCACAGTGCACATTTACATGACTGACTTCTTCTATACAGTTCCAAGCCAAGTAGGAAACCTACTTCAGATGAATCAACAGGCACAAAGACCCTAAAACTCTTATATTTTATTCCAAAAAAGTTACAACTTGACTTCTTGCTCAATTTTTTCCAAAGTTATATGTTTCTTTTCCTTTTTATTGTTTAATATAGTATTTAAACCTCCCATGTTCTTCTTATCCCCATCAGTGGTTATCACTGCCATTCAGTTTGGTGATACTCTGCTTAGCTTGTCCCTCTTGTATGATCAGATAAAGGAACAAATTCCTTCATGCTTTTTCATTCTGGATACTGACCCATAGAATGAGTCTTGTTTCTGTGTCATGATAAAAAGAACATGAATGAACAATTGCAACATATGTAATAACCAACACAATATCACAGATTTTCTTTCTTTTTTTTATAAAAATAAAAATAAGAAATACAGCTTATTCCAAGTTCATATGATAAATAAATATGTGTTAAAGTCTGACAGTGGACATTTTTTAAAGATAATGAAAATAACTGTCCATTGTTGTTCTATTTGTCATGTGAAAACATTTCATGTTGATCTTTCATGTGTTTCTTATTTCAGCTTGTGATTTTACCAGAGACTAAAATTCATGTAATACATACAAATAATTTTTGTTTCGTGTACTTGCATATGAAGGTGAGCTGGGCTACTTCCTGCCATATCTAAAATTTCACTCATGGGATAACTGGAATTACCTAAATATCTTTCAAAGACTTGTAAACAGGCTGTGGAGATGAAGGAGTGGAACTCCTGATGTCAAAGCTATTCTGCTTCAGATACAGGGAATTGGAAATATTAATGATTCCAAAAGCCTGAATAGTTTCAAAAACCCCAGTTTCACATCAAACATTCAACTATTCAAATTCATTAACTGCTAATTTGATATTAGAAACAACATAGCAAATATGGTATAAGTAGCTCTTTTTTTCTTCCAGCATACGCTTCATTGTTCTGAAAACTCATAATCTCTGTAACAAAATGAAGAAATTACCATAGAAATCTACTCTCAAAAAAAACCACAAACCCCGAGAGCCATCAAGATTTGCCTTCAAATTCTGTTTAAAGCTGAGTTAACCTCAGTTCTTGAGCAAAGAAATGTGCAAAGCAGTCCTTATTCACCCTCCCAGAAATGCTAGGAAATGTGTGAAACCCTAAAACAATCAGAACTACAGGCAATCATTCATCTGTACCATTACTTGATTCACAGCAGTATAAAATTACCTGATACAAAAATCAAGTATCAGAATATTATTTGAACATTTCAGAAATTTTTTATGGAGTCCTATTTCTCTGTTTAAAAAATCTACTGACAAGCAATATTGAGAAGTAAATTCCTTTAAAGTGGAATATAACTGAAGATCAGAGTGTAGTAGCAAACTTTATGCACCTCTCAGAAAACCAAAAGTGGCAGCCACTGTCCTGTGTATAACTCTAATTGTTCGGTGTATCTAGTTCTCAGAAGATACCCATGTAAATTACTGCTATTATGGAAACATATTCAAACTGTCTTTGGTAAAACAGATGGACTGAAATAGAGAGGGAAAATTTCCCATCAATACAGCACTGATCCCAAAGAGCAAAATTTCTGAAGAGTTAACAGAGATATGAGTACAAGAAGGGAAGGGACCACACATATGTTACATTATTTGATAATTTTAACGTGGAGATGAGAAACCTCTACTGATAATTTTGTCTTTCAGAAAGGACTCGAACAGCCAGCTTAATGTAGGACTCACAAGTAGTTTTGCTAGTACAAATTAATGAGGCCCTTGACTTTGTGGCATTTAGAGGATTATAAAGGTTATTAACATAATTTCCCTGAATAAAAAGATGTAGCTACAAAGATGATATGGAATTATTCTGGAAAAATATTCTCATGGAACTCCTAATATATGTAATTGAGAGAAGAAAAAGAGCATTTCAGGACTACAAGAGAGAAAGATTGCTTGCTAATAATTACAGAATAATGATGTAATATTAGCTTGGTTTTCAGGCAAGTATTAACTAGAAAAAATAAAAAAAAGGTCTGCACAAAATCAGATTTGTAGAATAGTTCAGGTTGGAAGGGACCTGTTGACCATCTAACTCCCCTAGCCAAGCAGGGCCACTGCTTAGAACCAGTGAAGGTTCTAGAAGCAGGGTAGAACTGGTTACCCAGAGCCATGCCCAGCTGGTCTCCTGGCAATCTGCACCAGTGCTTGGTCACCCTCAGAGTAAAAAGTTCTTTCTTGTGTCAACATGGAATTTCATATTTTTTCATTGATGCCCTTTGATTCTCGTCCTGTCAGTGGACACTGCTGAAAAGATCCTGATTTCTTTGTCTTCTTTCACTTCCAGAAGGGAATGTACACAGATGAGGTCCCCTCTTGAGCCTTCTCTTCTCCAGGTTGAAGAGTCAGAGCTCTCAGACTCTCTACATGAAAAAGATGCTTCAATCTTAATTGTCATGCGACCTTTTGTCAGACTCATTTCAGTAAGTCCATATCACAATATATTGGTGATTCCAGTACATCAAAATAAACCCAAATGTTTGTGCATTGCTTTCTAAAATGTTGTAAAAAAAAAAAATACAAAATCTACTGCAAAGGAGAAGAAAATCTACAAGAGAATTTTGCATGTCACAAAAGTTCATTTTTTTGTATTTGTATTAGATCTCATTCTGGTCAATGAAAGACTTAGTAGACACCAAAAGCAGGGGGAAACTTGCTGCAACATGCAAAAAGAGGGCAAATCTGTGAAGAAGAGAAAACCAAGTAAATCACACGTTCATGACTTATTTGTTTTCTATGGATGTGAGTATGCACAAGGTAAAAATAGGCGACAAAGCTGTTCAAACATTACCTGACTTCTCATTTTACAGTTTCCTCGCATAATATTTATTTTCCCATCTTTCTGCTCTGGGTTTCTTCCACGACTGAAGTGAGCAGACATACATATTGAGGCTCACCATATGTGCTCTGGCACTTTTCTATGACTGTGTTGGATGCTATTCTGCTGAAACAGGGACTTAAGACACCTGCAAGCCTGGATCTGCTTGCTTTAATTTCTCGGCATAACTCCAGATGTGCCTGCAAGACACCCTCTGGATCCTCAGAGTACCTGTTCCTTATTTTGGCCTTCATACCCCATGACAGTATGCTGACAGACCCACACAGAGGTTTTACACAAACGTTGTCCTTGGGCCACCATTCACTGGAGACAACCTACCATTAGCCCTGACATTCCACGGATTAGATTTTGTGAGTAGTATTGAAACAGCATAAAGATCTCAAAATTCCTCTTCTGCTGCATACTGCTTGCAGTGTCCATGGAGACCCAGGCTTTGTGGTTTTCTCAAACCTAACTCTAAGCACAACTCTAAGTAGAGAAGTAAAAGAAATGATTTGTCAAGCTGAGATTGCCAACTCCTGTGGTGGTGCCAAGGAGAAAGGCGTGGAGGGAGCAATGTTGTGGCAGTGCTGTGCACCCCTTGGCATGCCCCTTGTAGTTGCAGTGTCCCTGGAGCTGGAGGCTCTGTGGTTTCCTCAAGCCTAACCCCAAGTCACACCATGGGAAGTCTCACACCTTCTGCAGTATACGGGGTAAAAGCTATGGAACATATCCCAATTCACATAAAAACCTAAAGTGACTTCTTTACTATTTTTAGTTCATTAATTTCTTTTCCTCTCACAATTTATAATTGATATAAGGTCATTCTTTTCATACTGAGGTTAGAGTTTAGGGAGGATAAATACAAGTACTGGTATAAATTACATAAATCAGTTCACTGATTTTTGTGTTGCTTCATACCTATTGAAGAGCAATGTCACTACTTTGCTTTCTCTCCTCCATCTACAATAATTTTAAATACTTCCAGTTACAACTTTCTTCCCAGCAAGTCTTCCCATACTTTTCTTTCTTTTCTGACATATATCCACAACACAATTCTTTTACTCCTTTCTGCAAAATTTTGCAAATAGCAAAAATATTCTCTCAAGCAGCTCATCCATAGAGCACCTCACTCTGATGTTACTGCAGTTTTCCATCTCATATGTTTGTTTATTTTCTCACTTGCTGGAATTTTGAATTTCTCAAGCAGACACATTGGCACAATTATTTTTTACCCTATTTTATGCACCCTGCTGAGTATGTCTACAGGCTCACAGTCAAACGTCTGCTTCCTCAGCAGCTGATAATCTTCTAAGCTCTGTGGGACTTGTTTACTAGTCTGTGCCAAAGGGGCACAGTGTTCTTTGAGTGCCTCTCATAGAGAGCTGTTGAATTTTTTACCAAGAGGAAAATCAGCAATGAGCAGAAACAAGGATAAATTTACTTTCACTTAATTAACTCGGAAAACTACATTTTCAGAACAGTGTCCCATTTACTCAAGTGTGCTATAGTAAAGAAATAAACTTCATAATCATTTGGAATATTGTTTTAACTAAAGCATAAATGTCCAATCAGAACCCAAGAAAATTAAAAAGGTATTTTGGTTCTTAAAATATGCCAGTTAAAATACTGGTAGATTGTACAGCATGTACAGCATAGGTGCATAAAACCAACATAAATAAGTAAGTGCTCAATCATGCCAAACTTGTACTCACTCTACATCTACATTTAAAACAAAACTCTGTATGTATATATTGGCTGTTGAATCAGACCACGGCTTCTTTTTCTTCTTAAGCAATGATCTATCCTATAGCATAATTAAGATGAAACAAACAGGATTTTCCCCTCTGCACTCTTTTGTGCACAGATGGCATCTTGTGACACAAGACAACCAAAGCTAATTTTATTTGATGCATTTACCTGTCCATTTCTGATTCATCCTCTGTATGCTGGACAAGTCATGCCACTTCTGCTTTTCCTGGGAAGCAATAATAATAATAATACTGACTTCCACTGCAAATTGCTTTGACATTTAATAACACAAACAAAATAGAGAAGTCAGGAATTATCACAATAAGATGATAATCATTCAATTGTCCACCCATCAATAAAACTTAAAAGATAATGAAATAACCCTAGAACGGTATGAAAATTCAGCTTTTGAAGACTGGTCTGCTGTGCATTTGCTAAACAATACACAGTGGTTTCCAACATTCACTTTTCAAGATTAAATTATTACTTGTCACCTAGAGGTATAGCAATTATCAGCAGTGTCACTGATAAGCAACAACTTACAACAGATAATTGAAGTCCTTCTTATGGGAAAATTGAGCATTTGTTTTAATGTATTTGATTATTTTCAGCATTCTCAGATTTTCCTTTTCTGACAAGTGGAATAGCTATAAACTACTTCTGTTGAACTATCAAGGGATTGGATAAGCTCCGTGCAAAATTTAACACAACCAAATTTCAGTGAAAGGTAGAGCTCTAACAGCATCCCTCTGAGCTGCATTGCCTCATGGGGGCAAATGGAGGAATGACCCATTTCAAATTTATCACCTCAAAGTTCCTGGTGTCACAAGATTTTTTTTTAGTCTTGCTATGAAATTCTTACTAAACCTAATCCTTAAAAAATCCTTCCGGTAATGGCATCATCCCTTCAACAGCTTGCATTAATTGAGACAGAAAGATTTAAAAATATGTGTGCTAAATCACAGGAGTCAGCATCAGATTCTGCAGTTCTTCCTAATGCCAGAGCAGTTCCACTCATACCAGACACCAGGATATCATTGCCCCCATGCCCCCCCAGAAATGAACAGACCCCTCATTGATACTCACCTATTCAGCCTAGTTCCCTTGGTCAGCACAGTTTCAGGAATAAGTTTAAATTAGGTATTTGGTGGAAATGCATACATTTTCTGATTAGGAGAAACATTTTCTCTGTAATTTTGGGTGTGGTTAATTGCCTTCCTAGGCCAATGCTGAAATATAAAAAGCGGCCATTGTTGTAACTACCATGCGACATAGAAAACTGTGTGTTTATCTTGACACTGTTACAGCACAGAACAAATTGATACTGGGGTTTGTTTATATTTTTCTGGGGAACAAATAGAACGAGATTTTTCTTGTATTTAACCATTATCTTCTACAGTAGCAGGAGTCTGGGAAAATTTTAAAAAGATATGTACAAGAGAAATTTTGTGACTGCTTTTTTCCTAGGGGCCTCTCCTGGAGCCCTCACAATAACAAAGGCAGGGCTACCAGGAGGTAAACAGTCAGCCAGAATTCGACATGAAAAATACAATACATGCATCAGCTTCAAGAAGGATGAAAGGAATTATGCCTTGAGTACTAGGCCAACTTTGAGGTATCTTGCTGAGTTGATCGTCAAATTTCCTCTGTCAGATGTTATAGACTCACCAGATGAAACAAATTGTTAAATAAGGGTTGAAAAAACCTTCTAATATTCCATGATGATTGCTTTTTCATCTTTACATAACATACAGCTCAAGTATTAGAATGAACGGTGTAATATAGGAAGCTGCAGCAGAAGTGATAGATGCAGTCATTAGATTAGAAATGGGGAAACTTGTCTTCTTCAGATTGAATATCTAAGAATTCAAGGAAATAGGCAAAGTAAAACAAGCATCTATAATAGAACAAAGATAAAGTGAGGTAATAAGGATTCATTAATTAATTTTTTAAGTATTGATGTTGCTTTCCATTTCACATATTCACTGGCTCTTTAAATTATTATTCCTATCATTAGATAGTATTAGTGAAAAGCTGCATACTTTGGTTTGATCTGAATATGTTGTCATAAAGATTTAGCAGCCTAGTGAAATAAGAATAAATAAATAAAATTTTCACTGTTAAAGCATATCTCATATGTAATATTGCTATATCACAATATGTTTTGTAGGCTGTCTTTTTATCTACATAAAGTACTATTCTTATGCAGAATGTAGATAAACTCATTTAATAATGACAATTACTAATTTTTTCATAGATTCATAAGTTGGGCCATATGGGAGATAATCAAATGTGGGGAACTCATATTTCCTAAGGAAAATAGAAATACATTTGGGGGCACATTCTAATCCAGTGTACAATACTAGAGACACAGCTATACAATTCAGAAAACCCACATTTTAACCAGCATATATTAAAAACTTGTTTAAAAATTTATTTTTATTGGTGAACTTTTAGCATCCCTGACTGACATGAAGCTCTATACAGTAAGAATAGAAATCCTTCACAACAACAATTGAGAGCAATTACTGTTAGAATGATCAGTGGTTTAGCATCATTTTTCCTTTCTTTGTTCTTCAAGTCCAGATTAACTTTGGGAAGATAAAATCTCCAATACCACATTTAAAAATTGCAAGCAAAATACTTCCCTGTGTAGTATTTTCTTTCTCGACAAGTTTTCTGTAAAACGTTAATATATTTTTGCATTTCTACTACAAACATCTAAATTACAGTTAGAAAAAATAATTAAACCAACATTTTCATTTCAACATTCAGGTCTCTAAAAAGCTAAATGAGTTTAAGTAAATTCTTTTCTGCTCCAAACTGGAACCTCCTCCTACTGTGTTTGAATCAAATGCATTAATGCACCAAGGCCCACAGAATCAACTGTATGTCTGTGTCTGTAAACTTCTGTTACATCCATTTTAATGGATCTTTGAGGGTGGGATGCCAATTGCAACTGCACTTTCTGTGGAGCAAGAGGTGTAACTTAGAAAAAGTTCCCTTCCTGATGTGAGTGGATTTCACTTTTGTCTCTGGTGTGCTTGTAAATTAAAAAAACAGTTGAATCTTCTCCACACTGTTAACCTTCTCAGATTTAACTTCCATAGATTAAAGATCCAAACAAAGCTCCACATCCCTTCTCGTTTCAGACGCAAGAGAGTGAATTAAAAATAAAGCACATTAGAAATGTTTGTCTCAAGATCAAAAAAGTTCTGCATATTACATTATTAAACCCAAAGATTTCCTTAAACAGAAGAAAAGAAACAAAACAAAACCCCCATATTCTATGTTGGGTGTTATGACCAATCCCTGATCTTCACAGTATCGGGCATGGAAAAACCTACAGGCGGAATAACAAGTGTTCCATTCAAATGAGGATAAGCACAACTCAGTCAGAATTTCCAGTCTGATTCAGAGCCATGGTCTCAAACTCTGACCATGGACTGGGGTCCTTGTTCAGCTTATAAAACTCTGCAGTGAACTTTCTTTAGATTGCGCAATCAATGCCTACACCGCCTGAGCCCACACTCACATTTGCATAGTCTTCATCAAAGTATCATGTTTCCTGTTAGTAGTTATTGCTTGGCTTTCTAAATTCCTCATTATGGCTTCTTTTAGACAAACAGACTAGAAAACAAGGGAGCACAGACTTAGCCATGTTAAGCCAGGCTTAACCAAGGAATATGCTGCATCCTTGTCTTTTAAAAGCATCGCAGGATTGGGGTGATAATCTGTTCTCGTGTTGAGAAAAGCTGTCCTTTCTTTCTTTCTTCTGCACAGGCAAGCTGAATATGTACAGCAGCTCAAACTGCTGCTGAGGAGACATTCCACTGTTCTGAGGCACTGGACCAGCAGCTCTGAGGCAGTAAAAGATGATGGTCCTTAAGTGCTGTGTCATCTTTGCCACTGACAAACCTTCCAGAGTTTGTCACAACCCTTTCATGGAACACATCATAGCAGGTTTGCCTGGTCAAGCTTAGACACACACTGAGAATTTACCACAAAAAAAACCCAACAGCCACCTTCCACCATTTTGCCTTCAGTTTAGAGATAAAACTAATGTGCTGATCATTAAAGGTCCCTGACATTACCATGACATTTTTCTTCAGTATTTTATCACTGGTATCCAAGCCTGATTCTGGACAGGTTATTCCTGTATTCTACCTTCTCATACTCCTTGTTATCCTTAAACTGGATTGGATATTTTCTCTCACATCCCATTCTAAACTGATAAATATTTCTAAGCAATTTTCCATCTCTCTTCTTTTAACTAACCAAAGTAATTGCTGCAATTATTTGACCTGCTTTCAATTTTTATACTAAAACTGGTGCAGTTAGTGCTACTGTCCTATATATCCATTCTGTCTACTAACATCTAGAAAAGCTCAAAGGAACATATCTCATATCCACACTTACTATAACTAAAGAAATAGCTTTCTAAAAAATCTGCCTCAAATCAAAATGTATTAAATGAATGATGGAAAGCAAAGGCATGTGTTACCAATTGGATAACATGATCTTAATCTTACTTATCCCATGGCAATCATGGCATTGATGATTTACATGATTTACCTCACAGCATGAGGTACTTTTATAAAACTATAAAGATTACAGCTGAACATAAACAAAACAATCCATGGAAATAGCTTTAAGATCATCCCTTTTCCATAAATATGTATGAATTTATCAAAGAAAGAAAAGGCTCAGTTATTTATCTCATTGCCTTCTTATCACTTGTCACAAATGATAACTACTCTACACTCTCTCAATGTATTACCCCTTCACTCTCAATCTGTTATATTTCAGTGTGAAGAGATTCTGCTTTCAGCAAAACACACTCAAACTATGCAGTGGAAGGATACAGATTATTTGGGCACTGACTTGGATGTTAAGAGCCAGCCTTCAAAAATGTAACAGTGACACCTGTCCAAGTTCCATAGCTTGTTTTCTCACCTGATTTTTCCTGAGAAAATGTTGGTCACATAGTTCAGAAAATCTGTGGACAAAATAATCAATCTCTACTCCAGACAGATCTTCTGAGACTACTGGATTTTTACCAGAAATAAAGGAACACCAGTGATAGAATTAAAATTATGCCATTTGCATAGCTCTCTATGACTACAGATTTTTATCATAAATAGAAATAAAGCCAACTTTTTTAATGGCTCGTGGACCCTCAAGGCTTTGACTCTAAAAATTCTCGTTTTCCTTCTAAAACTCTGTCTCCTCACATCCCCACACTTTTTCCTTCAGAAGTGTCCATCTTTACAATGGACACTTTTTTCTTCTAAGATTACAGGTATTCAGCCTTATATGCCTTTTAACAAGTGGCCACACTCTACAAGGCAACTTATTTGAGAGATCAAGGAGGATTCACAGTTCCTTTACAACCTTTCTATCCTGGAGGATTCAGCAGACTTTAATCTCTTAGTTCATGTTCTAAGAATAAAAATCTAGTGTAAATTTATGACCTACAGATACTTTCACCAGATCAGCACCCTCATGATTTAAAACACTGTATCTGGGAGTCCTTCCTTAGATTTCATCAAGAGGGAATTAAAATGACGGAGTATCTTTCAGCTACAGCCATATAATCAAAACAAAAATGGTTATCCACTAAATCTATTTGCTGATGTGACTAATGGGAATCATTGATCTAGTAAGTTAATTACGTCTTTGATTTAACCATATTTTTGTTCTTTTTGTAATAGATGCAATAGTAAAAACTCAACAATAAATTATACATATAAATAACTTTGATTTCATTATAAAGTTGAACAAGCAATGTAAGAAAAAAAATACACAAATGGAGGAGGGAGTGGATCCCCAATCATCTGCATCATGTCACTGTTAGACAGCATTGCCTTTGCTTCAGCTCACTCTAGCCAGCTCTTTTCAAGACAGCTCTTCAACAGGGGAGACAAGTCCTAAGATATTCAGACATGACCCAGTCATTTTCATTTATACTGAGTACTAATGGCCCCTTCTCAGCCCTCCCTGGCTGAGTAGCACGGACACAGGATGCACAACACCTGACAGCTCCAGAGATCCCAGGAAATCGGCCTAGACACCACAAAATTCTACTTCCAAATGAAAACCAGTCCATTCATAACTCTGTAGGACTATATCAAATTCTTACAGAATAATATGACAATTAAAAAGCTGTAAATATATTCAGCTCAGCATTTTAATAAGTTTTTATAACAGACTTCTGAATCTCTTTGGGAAGAACATGGTCTGGGTGCAGTCCTGCAACATGCAAGATTTAACAGCTATCAAAGGCCAGTCAGATCTGAGATACTTTCACTTAAAGTGACAGCTGAAATTATGAAGATTCATGATGTAAATTGTTTGGAATGTACCGTGCTCAGTAATATAAATAGTGACCTTTTAAAATTGACAGACTGAATTTGAGAATCCACAGCATTACCATTTCCCTAGAAGTGTAAGTTTTACGTGAAGGAAATGAATGAACAGAATATGCCATACCTTCACCCAACAACATTCTTAACTAAACTAAAAGGTTTCTGACTTCAGTAAACATCAGGTCTCTTCCTGGATTTTACCTTTCTCGTGCTGCAATGAAAACTTGTTGAAAGATCCAAGGCTGCTGTAGCGATTTTATTACAACTGCAGGCTGTCAAGAACAGATAGCATTAGTGATAGGAATCACACTCCTATAATCCAAATACTGATGTCCAGTACTGGAGCTGAAGAGCCATTCAACTCCTATTAGCCTGAGACTTTTGAGTAGCACTTGACCAAAGCCACTGGTAGATTTATCACAGCTTAAAAATAAGACTTTCCTTAAAATTTACATTGTCACTCCTTTTTCTTCTACATCCATTTCTCTCTCTCTTATGAATGCCTTTTATGACATCATTTATTCTAATGAGTGAGCCATACCAGCTTAGTTTCAGTATATATGGAATCATGCCATTTCTAGTGGCTCAGTACCCACACCAGGTATAGGAATATGAGACAAATCCTACAAATTTACTGATATAGCAGTGCACTGGCTGTATTAGTTACTCATGTGGGTAACACTGCTGTGAGCTGTGACATGCTCAGTACAGCTACACCAGCTGTATGTCAGCACATACAAGTTCTGAAAATGATCAGGGCTACACACTGTTATTTTACCTTATGAGTGTCCCTGAGAGATAACAGGAGGACTTTAAAAAGCACGAGTTCCATTCCTTCATTCTCTTTTTCAGTTAGAGTTTCCCAAAACTTTTATGTCATACTTAGTCCAGACAAGGCTGAAAAGTTCAGTTCCTATTTCACATAAAAGTCTTACATGTATTGACAATCCTTACCCTTCTTTCCTCCTTTTGAAATAGTCACTGGTTTCCACTGCTGCTTTTTAAGTCCATGAGGGGACGTTCCTCCTATTTCGATTAAACAAAATCCACAACAACAAATGTCACTATTATGACTTTTTCCCCTCTGTGCAAGAGAACAGTCTTTTAAATATAGATTTTGCTTATGTAGGAGGGTTTGTCCCAACAGTAGTTTTCTTGACACAGTTCTGAATTTGTAATTTAAATACTTACATATATTTTACATATAAAGTGTGAATTGAGTGGATAGGTTATACAACACACAGGCAAACCAAGAAAGGAACATATAAACCAAGAAAGGAAAACCATTATCAAGTGTTATTGTGACATATCTGTGATTACTGAGTGCATTTTCCATCTTCATTTTACTGGAGGTCATGAAATGTAAATGCTAGCAAATAGGTATTGCACACATTGAAGATTTTTCTGGTTCTCTTTCAGCATTTTATGATGAAGGTGTATTGTCCCTTCCAAGGATATCTGAAGAAAGTATGCCAAATATTAGAAAGTTGACAAATATTACCTTCAAATTAAAGGCAGAATTTTATGCTGAAAACAGCATAAAACAGATTTGTTTTCATTATACTCCCTAAAAAATAATTTTTTAAATTGTTTTAAGGGATGTAGTGCAAATCAAGAGCTTTGAAGGAAAAAATAAACAACAAATAAAATGAGTAAATGGAATTAATAAAATCACATAAATGAACATAAAAGTTATTTATAGAACAAAAAAAAAGGAGGAATAAAACCATATTTCAAACTAGTTCTTAAAACTCTCAGGTATTAAACCAAGAGCTCCCAAAGAAGAAATATAAAGCCACTGGATGTGGGGCTAACTTTCAGTGGGACTTAGAAAAATTCAGCAGCAAGCCCTGGCTTTCCCAAGGGAAAGCAGTTTCCTTCCTAAAGAACATCTCTTTGAAGAATTTCATGTTCTCAGGGAAAGATTGATAGAAGTTTTGTAAGCACCTCACGTTCTCAAAATAACAAGTGCTGTTTTTTACTTTAGTTTACTCTATCCTTGTGTGTGTTCTCAAAACATCATCCAATGGTGGTAGAGAGGCATTGTGTCCTTTAGCCAATTAAATAACTGTTAGTGAAAGACCCTATAAAAGAGACCACATTGTTACAATAAAAAACCTTCTGATTAAACAAAATCTTAGAGTCTTTCTCTTCATCCTCTGGGACAGGGTGACAACTGGAGGTCATACGAATTACCAGTAAAGTTATGAACTTGATGGAAATTTTATTGCAAAAGTGACTCTTGCAGTCAAACCTTGGATCTAACAGCTGCCAAAGAAGTCTGGTTCTTGGGCTAACAAAGAGCTTCACTTAAAAACATAATCTCAAATACAGTGATAAGTAAAGAATAGTATCCTACAGATAAAACCAAACAGCTTACATGCAAAAGCAGTATAAAATCAGAGTGCCTGGATAATAAACAAAAAAAGAAATGTTTGTACTCAAAACTTCAAATATTAAGTTGAATATCACTAATGAGTCACCGTTTCACTGGAAAGGCAGCTAACTTCAGTTTAGAGACACAGTTTCAAAGACACAAGAGACTGAACTCAATGGAAACCAGAACCTATTCCTGAACATAAGTTTAGTGCAAGGTAAATACTATTTTAAAGCACGACATCTCTTTATAATCATGTCTGTGATGAAGAATCTTTTTCTTACTCTGAATGAGTTAAGTGAATATTATTATATGATTTTCAAACACATATGACAAATAAATACACATATTTTAAGTTTTAATGATTTTAAATTATTTCATGTTTTAAAAGAAACCTATTGGTCTGTTTTGAATTAAAATGCTTTTCAAATTTTGCCTGTGAAAAGCCCTGAATCATTTGTTATTTCTGATTCTCCTTCCTGACAACAGTTTCCAGTCATCTTATTTCCCATTCGTACAACTAAAGTCAAACCCAGTCTGTATTATCTGTGACTCTCACTTATGCTTTGCTAAGCTTTTACCTTTATTTATTAATGCTTTTTTAAAGAATAGAAAATGAATTAAGGCTTCATGGCAGACCTCAGAAATAAGGTCAAGAGACTGGAAGTAAGGTCACCTGTAAATATGTTCAAAACTGCTGCTGTGGAGAAAGAAGAGCTCTTTAGATTGACAGGAAGTGTAAAGAGCATCCTCAAAGCTGCTTTGTGTATAGGTGTTATTTAGCTCAGATACTAATAGCAACTCCATAATGTTCTATCCCTGCCTAAATGAATAAAGAGAAAGACAGTTTCACTGGCACAAGATTTCTACTCCGATATCTTTTAAAGGCACTTCATGAACCACAACAACTTAGCATGAACTGAGTACTAATTAGCAGCTAAACTCACCTAGACAAGAAAAACTTCCATTTTAAGCTCGAAAATTTAGCTTTGACAATGAAAATTTTGCTTAATGGTTGCAGATACATTAGTTCTCTGCTTGAGTGTCATTTGAATATATGGTTCAGCACAGGTACTAATAGCAGAGGAAGACCCACAGATGATTTTCTGGAAGAATGTAATGCAAAGAAAAATTTT
Organism: Irena cyanogastra; assembly: GCA_013397155.1. Classification (NCBI taxonomy): domain Eukaryota; kingdom Metazoa; phylum Chordata; class Aves; order Passeriformes; family Irenidae; genus Irena; species Irena cyanogastra. The sequence continues at coordinate 262,991 of VWZV01010764.1, forward strand.
GTTGAAGTCCCTGAGGACAACAGCACAAACTAGCTTTCGTAGTCTGTTGCTAAATAATTCTGAAATCATTAAATCTATATGAGATGCAGGAAATATGAGTCTTGGGCCCAACATCACCTGCTGAGGCAATATTCCTCATGGACATCTCAAAATTGTAGAGTCATAATACTTGTTGAAACCAAACTGTAAGTGGGTTTTGTAGGACAAGAGAGGGGAAGGGATAATGGAAAGGATCGTTTGTCTCTCACAGACGCATGTGTCCCCATGAAGAGCCATCTAGCATCTTCCTGACAACCCTGTCATGCTTCCTTTTTCATTTGTTGCGCAACTGTCACACTCCAAGCTCAATTTGTATGTTATTTCTTTTCCTTCTCTCCCATCTTCCTCCCCACAACATCAATTCCAAGCAGTCAAAGTAAGAAGTTCAATGCTGGATCAAAAAAAAAAAACAAAAAAAAACAAGTGCTGTCTCTGCCAGTCCCCCAGTTGCCAACACTAACAGAACAACTTAAGCCCTGAAGCATAATGTTGGACATCTTTACAGAATAAGGGCTGTAATACTCCTTCACAGAGACTGGTATTCCTTCTGCCTACCAATATGTCCCTTCCTTTAAAAAATTGCTAGTATATTGTTGTGTGATACTGAATTTCAGTCTTACGTACATGAAGAAAAAGGATGGGGGAGAAATTAATCATTTTACTCAGAAAACATTTTGATTTATTTCAGTCTCAGTTTGCTCTTGTGCTGCTCTGTTTGCCCTATCAATACAATATGCCAGATTTAATCAAGTCCATTCGTGCTTCACCATCATTTTTATTTAATGACTGTTAAAGCACTGATATTTAGAAATTTTAATTTAACTAAAGGTGAAGGTTTGAGTTTCTTAAGTATCGCCAGATGCTTAAGCAGAAATGTTAAGGTATCAAAGGGTGGCTAGATCTCAGGTTTTGGATTACTGGTCTTAATCTGAACTTTTGACATCTGGTATTTCACTCAATGCGCAAAAAAACGTGCTTCAGAAGTGATATTGCTGTGGAGATCATGACACAAGCTAATTAGCATCAACAGATGAAGTGTTGATTTCGCATCACAAATGAAACCTGATATAAAGAAAAAAAAAATAACCAATACATGTTAGTGACTAGCATTTGTAATCTTTGTTTCCATGGTACACACAAAAAATATGGAAGGAGGTTTGCATCGACAGCCTGCATGAAAATACCTACACCTGTACTGTGGGGAGGGAGGAAACAGGAGGTAGCAGATGGAGGAGCCACACGCACTCTTCGCTTTCTTTGCTTTCCACTAAGTGCTTTTTGTCACCTGTTCCACAGCCCAAATCAGAAGGCATTGCAGGGACAGGCTCTGTGACAGTCCAGATGAACATACGGATCTGTAATCACAAGAACCCAGTCAATCTGTAATGGAAGGCATTTGACTGTGTTTTCAGCAGTTGGAATAGCAGCCAGAAGGAAGTTACACAGCTACTAGGTGTAGCTGATGGATGCTGTATTGATGCCTCCAGAGACATCAGTAACCATGAAATCCTCACTGGGTTGCCTCCTAGCCAAAAAATTGTAAAAGCCTTGAATTGTTGTAGCCCAATCCTTACACTAAACATCTATACTTCAGAGAACAAAGGAAAATTGTGTTCTTATTCCAAATTACCCATCTACACTCCTCTGTATTCAATGAAGAGAGATGGACAATGAAAAAAGGTAATCCATCTCATCTATGTTAAGACAGAATGAATAGCTCTCTGGAGGTTGTTCTTTCTCTCTACTGGCTACAGACTGAGCCTGGATGACTACTTTAGATTAGAGCTGTATCTTTTTTGATGGCTGAAATAAAGTAAGATGAATCTAGGCAAAAATTACTAGAACTTCTAGAAGCCCATTTATTTTTCTTTCAACCCAGGCTACCTGCAATCACTGGGAGCCATACAGATGAGTACATTTTCTCTGTTCATTAAATTTAATTCAGTAACATTCCTTACAAAGCATAATATAAATTTCTTCCAAAATGTCATATGCTGCTCAACTCTAATAAATTCCTACTAACCATCATATGGCTAACCCAGGACACTCTTCAACCTTGTTTAATTTTTGAAATCGATTATTTTAACCCTACATCATAAATTATGCAGTATTTCAGTTTATTTTAATAGTCTGAACAGTGGTCTGTGGGATCTTAAATTCTGTTCGTTAATTCTCTGTCACTTTTCAATTTTATCTTTTTACTCTTAATAGCTATTTAAAAGACAAGTCTATAGGAGCTATCATATTTTAGACCTAGCATTAATTAATTTGTAAAAAAAATATTATTTTAATTCAACAGAAAGACTTTAGCAGATTTAGATTTGCTTTTTTGTGCTGGAATAACTTTTAGGTTTAGTTTCATATATCTCCTACCTGGGCCTGTGCTTCTTTCTTTTACATAAAATGATGTCAAAATCTCTTCTCCAGCTTGCAGAGGATAATTTGCATTCAAAGACACATGGATGGCAATCATTCCACTTGCTTTCTGCTTAATTATCTTTCTTTCCTTCTCCAGAGCAAGTGCAAAGGAGAGGTGAAGAATGAGTTGGACTTGGGTGTGCCTTTTACAGAACACTCTGTGCTACTGAACTGATGCCAGCCAGAAGCTAGTACACCCTGGAGTCCCTGAAGCTGGACAGAATTTGGGTCAAAAGTATTTCAGAATACTTTTGTAGAAGGCAACACAGAACAAGTAATAATAAGGTGAAGGAATTCAGGAATATTCTGCAGACCTGCTTATTTATGGCAGTGTTTGGAAAATCCAAATTCTTAACGAACTTTTGTGCAACATATCCTTCTTCAGAAAAAAAATAAAACTTAAGAAAAAAAAACTTATGTTCCATTCATCAAATCCAGAATTATCAGCAGCATCCTTCTGCTTAGGAGGCACACATTGCTACCTAGGTGATGACACAGTGGTAATAAATAGCAGCATAAAACCAGGAAAATGGAAAGAACTTCTTGTCCAGAGAAGGACAACAAAGCTGGTGAAGGGGCTGGAGCTCTTCTTATGAGAAGTGGGTGAGGGAGCTGTGGGTGCTTAGCCTGAAGAAAAGGAGTTTTAGGGGGGATGCTATCACTCTCTCTAACTCCCTGAAAGGCAGCAGTAGCCAGGTGGAGATCGTTCTCTTCTCCTGGATAACTAGTGACAGAACAAGAGAAAATGCACCAGGGGAGGTTTAGATTGGATATTAGGAAAAATTTCTACACCAAAAGGGTGTTGAAGGACCAGAGCAGGCTGCCCATGGAAGTGATGGAGTCACCATCCCTAGAAGTATTTGGAAAGCATGTAGTTGTGCCACCTGGGGACACAGTTTAGTGGTAAACACAGCAGCTTTGGGTTAAAGATTGTACTTTATTATATTAGAGGTCTTTTCTAACATTAAAATTCTATGATTCTACAAACAGTTTGCCACACGTCTTGAAAATAACCTGTTTAAACTTCTCTTTGAGAACAAAGGAAAGGTCAACAAACCACACTCGTGGTTCTCCCAAGCACAGTGAGTGGCAACTGCAGGGCACAGAAGAAGGCTGGGCATTAATTGGTTTGCCTAATGATGCTCCCATTATCTTCCCACCCCATGCTACTTTAGTCAGGACTAGATTTAGTCATGACCAGATTTAGTCAGGACTATTTTCATGCCTGCTTTACCACTTGGATGCTGGCTGACCTGCAGCCTGAGGGTTGAGGTGGAATCCTCTCTCTGCAGGGTGGCCTGAGGTGGGGGAAATTTGGGGCTGCTCCTGAGGGTCATGAAAATAGGGTGGCCACTGGCAGGGCAGGATGTTCAGCTGCTGTTTGTGGTCAGCACACACAGTGTGCAGAACTGAACTGGCCATGGCCCAGAGCAACCCACTCACTCCAGGTCCAGCTGAGTAGGGGCAGGTTAAGGTGGCCTCTGGGGGTCCCTTTTCACCCAAATTATGATTCAATAACATTATTGTCCCTGTATGTTGATAAAGAGTCTGGGACACTGCCCCACAGCAAAGCAAAGAAGGTGGAGCCACAGTGCTGGTGTGATCCTTGGACACTAGCTCAGGCAGAGCTTGTGGAATGAGGTGATGCTGTGGGACAGTGTGTAATAACACATACTTGACAAATGTTAGTAATTAGATGCAAGCCTGAAGGAACCTAATTCACATGTTAAGCTGCTTGGAAGAGTCTTCTTAAGCTTATACCTGAGTGCAGACCACAGCAGAGAGCTGAGCAAGCTGGAGTCACTGCCTTGGCTTGCTGTTCACTGTGCTCATCAGCACTCAGTGACACTTCCACATGGGCAGGGAACTGGGCAAGAAAAAGTACACGAGAGGCAGTGTGAATGGGAAAGGAAAAGAACCTATAAAATAAGAAAAGTCTTTGATACTTGAAAGCAAAATTCAATGCTTTATCATTCGTTTTATAATATATTCAAGCATAAATCTATTATTAATTTATCAGTGGAACTTCTGTAAATATGAATCATTACTTCACAAGTTAATATTTGAAAGACATTTCATTGAATTGAAATGATTGTTTTTCTGTCTTTTTACTGTTGAGAATTTGTCAAATATATTAGAAAGAAGTGATATTTGGAGTTAGACTCCTGCTGGTTACTGTGCGCAGGGATCTGCCAGGGCCTCTCAGAAGGGGCATCATGTTCCCACCAGGCAGCTCCCACCTTTGGGGAGTTACACACTCTTGTGTGCAGAAAGCTGCAAGGCCTTTCACATTAAACTTAATTTTTCTAACTGAACCCTATAAACAAGGTCAGACCCACCCAGATGTGTACATATATGCAAAGTACATGAGAGGACAGAGAAGGTTTCTGACTTCCTGTGGGCCACTTCAGCAGTTAAAATGTGCTTATACTGGTGGTTTGGGTGGTTAACATCTACCCCATTATTTTGGCAAATGCTGAAATAACAGCTTCACTATCTCAAGCCTGCAGGTTTCTTTTCCTTTTTGTTCTTCCTGATAGAAAGAGAGCAATTGCTCATAAGTTTTATACTATTATGGCTGGTTCTGCAGGAGTGTTTATCTGGAAATCACCCTGTCCAGGGCTCAGCTGACATCAGTGATGAAGCAGGTGCACTACATGAGCAAATATGCTTTGGCAAGATAAAGCAACAATCCAGCTAAGATTGTGATTCTGCAATAAAACCAGCAATCTTAACTGCTTAAAGTTTCACTGGGGGGAATCGACAAGGTCTGTAAAGGCAGTGATAATTTTCAGTCTCCTTAAAGAGTGTTACAGATGAAAAAATATCTTACTTCAATCTCTATTCTGGCTTTACTTAACCTGTAGAATGGATTTGAGGACTGAAGAGGCCTTAGCACTCCAATCTGCATGCATTGCTCCACTGTGTTACAGTTTTATGATTTCTGTGCAGTGTCTGGCTTCACCTTTGAGTTTGGTAACTTCTCAACAGAACAAAGAGATTAATTCTATAATTATTAATTTTATAATTAATTCTTTTATGGATAGCTCCTAAGAAAAGAATGTATTTTTCACAAAGAAAACTTCACAACGATAGCTATATAACCTAGTAAATGCAATTGTTTAATCCTGACTTCAGTTTAGAAGAGTTTTAACTGTTCCTTCCATCCTACTTGTCAACAATTGGCACAAATTTCACAGATTTCCATTAGCACTAATTAGAAATAGTTTGCATTGTAGTACGTGACAATTTTGTCACTTCTTTAAACTTTCCAGAGTTTTGCAGAGTTATCAGATTAGAAAATTTGGAACTATGCGACCTCAAGAGTTCAATAATTATTTGATGCCAGCAAATATCTATTCCAAATGGCATCTGTTTCCCTTTGATATTAAAAAGGATGTGTTTTTATTTAAATTTCCCATTCCATTTTTGCATATAAGTCTAAAGAAAACCTGTTATAACATAGAAGTAAAGTAGGTGAAATTTAGAAGCACTTGTGCTTTCATAATTATAGAAATATGTCTGAAAATTCTGCACATTGCTGTATTAGCTCAGCTTTGTGTCCCTAGAAATGGCTTAAATTAGATTGAATTAGTAGGCTTTCCTTTTGATATATTGCAGAGACAAAACACAAAACTATGAGCTTACAGTGACTCCATCGAGAAGGTAGTTCCACTCTGATGGGTCTGCAATGGCAATTGACTCAAATTAGGTCTCTCAATGCCCAAATCCCCTACCAGTGGATATAGAGAGCAGAGTGCTCCTGCATGGCTAAAAGGCAATTTTAAATATTTTAAAAATAGAAAATATGAATTAACAAATGATTATTCAACAAGAGAACATCCAAATACCCGAATATCATGCTCTGGACATACATTAAAAACATGAGTCTTCACAGTCCATTACTTGCTTCCATTAATTCACCTATAAGGAGTTTTAATTAATTTCCAGGGGCGTTGCAAATGCTGTTACTTTCTCCCTGTAGAAATATCCTGACTGTTTTGAAATCTATGGATAAATAGAAATTCCACTAATCCTACATGAATAGCTGAATCTCAGATACTCTTTTCTGAAGAATGACTCAACACAATGAAATCTTACTAATAATTAAATCTGGCACACAATTAAAAATAGGAAGAATTCATTATACATTTTTTAAAGCTAGGATGTGCTCTCCAAGGATCTGTCCATGTAGCTGTTCTAGAAGCTTCTTGTACACCATTAACTAGTACAAAGCACTGTAGATAAGTGAGGCCCCACTTCACAAATAATGAATGTCATGTTAAAATTACTTGTAGCTCCACAACATCTCAGCAATGCAATAGGGTGAGTAATGGAGGAAGGAAGAATATTAAATGAGAGATTTAGAGATGCTACATACTAACTAAACCCAGAGTATTAAAGATATCAGGTGGCAAAGCTCAAACTTTTTATCGCCCTTTTCTTGACAGAAAACTGCCCTTGGAACTGGACTGTTCATGTGATAGCGTCAGATACTTTAATTCTAGTTTTTCTTCTGAAAATTTAGATTTCAATTTTCCAGTTTGTTCTATTGCAACATCTTCAGAAAAAAAATTTATTAAGACTTCCTTTAGACATTCTGAAACATCTATATGACTATAATATAATGAAAGATTTACTATGTAACTCCAGAGTACATTGCTTTATCTTTATCAAGCTATAAGGACAGTTATGCATGTTTTTCAGTTCATACATGCCCACAATTTCAGAGACCCTCACAAATATACTGCAAGAAGGAAGAAGTGATCCTTTGTCCCTCACCTCCCACCTCTGGTTGCCTTGACAAACAGGTTGATGTAAATTCAGGTCTAGCATTGACACATAGACTTTACTAAATATCTTTCCCACTTAACCATTTGGCAGTTTTGCCACAAGCTGTGTTGGGAACATGCTGACACTTGTTTGAAGAAGGTCTAAAATTTTGTTTTGAAAATGTTTGCACTGCTTTATTTCTAAATTCAAATATGAACCACTCTCAGATCAAGCATTAATAGGGTAGAATAATTTAGAAACTATGTGGCCAAACATGACATTGATCACTGGATTGCTCCCAACCTTGTTCAAAAAACTGTCTGGGTATTCTCAGAAAAATTCCTTCCTGATGAACCTTTTAAGATATTTTAGAAGGGGGCATTAGTTAGTGTGTTACACAAAAACCTTTCAGTACTTTGTAATGGCTACCAGCCATGAATTTGAGACATGGATTTTTCAGGGAGAGAGTTAAATCTCTGCCCCCAGAAAAATCAATATCAAATACCACAATGCTAACCTGGCCTTAGGCTAATCTATGCATGCCCTTATCCCTCTAACATAGGTCTAGCCTATACCTATACCTGGATCCAGACCAGTTTATTTTATCCATCATTAAAACTGGTATTTCCAGTATTTTTAATAGCTGTTTACTCTGCCAGAGTTTGTTTTCCGCTAACACCTGCTCTCTAATGGAAATAATTTAAGCTTTAAGCTTTCTGCCAGTCTGGTTTTTAGCACATGACAGCATTATCAGCTGTCATTTTTCTTAAGATGGGTTTTAAAATAGAAAATAGCCAACACCAATATGTCTTTGCAAATAATAAGAAGTTACATTTAAGTCTGCCTTGCTTCCTCTACAAGTCCAGTGAATCAGTTTTGGCAAGTATCACTGAAAATGAGGCAGAAGGATCAAAAAGACCTGCACAGGTGGAGTCAGAAATGTGCACTCTAAGAAGGCAGTCTTCTAACACTAAAGTCAGTGATTAAGGAGCAAATAGAGTTTCTGAGAAATTGGAATCACCTTCCACTATTATAAGGTATGTTTTCTGCAAAAATGGATGGAAGGAAGGAATGTCCTCATGAGAACATTGTGTCACTAGGGTGTAAGAAGCATAAAAGTACTTTTTTTTTTTCCCAGATATGAAAGCCAAAGTGAAAAAACAACCTTTAAGAATTTTGTGATCTCCTAATTACTCAGATCAAGAGTTTTCCTTCTGGATTTACAATTTCCAGATGTTTCAGGATTATAATGCCAGCCTAAATTCTGATTTGACATCAAAAGGAGAGAAAAAGAGTGAATAACAAGTTTCAAAGGGAAGTAAAGGACAAAACATGTTTGTTGGAGTGTTCTTCATACATTTTTAAGAACAATTATTGCTTTTAAATGTCACACAGATGTCCCTGCATAAGTCACTTCTCCCAAAGCATTGGTACTTCACACTCCCAGACCCTGAGTGAAATCACTCAAGTATTTTATGCCTTCATTTACGTAGCTACAAGGCTCAGGAGGACAGGAGATTTTCCAACCTCACACTGTTTTGGTTACAGAATGTGCAACTGTTTGATTGGTTTGTTCACAATAACTACAAGTTTACATGGTTTTGGTCCGTTACAAAGTTTAGGGCAAGTTAAATCTGGGCAAGTAGAAAAGTTGCTTCATTATCTTTGGCCCAGCATGTGCACTCTGAGTCCAACTTTCCACCTGGAAAAGTGGGAAAGTTACTCCTTCCTTGAGGGGAGCTGAGGGGAAACCAATGGAAAGAAAGGGATGCTCAGCACATTAGTGGTAGCAGATCCCAGAGTGATTTCTTGAAAGAAAAACACCCTAAACAACTCATCAATGTTTACCCAACATATACTAACTTTTAAGGATATATATTAACTTTAAAGGCATATATATATATATATGCATAAAATTAAAAATTTGCATAAATAAACAAATTTCAGATCACTTAATTGAGTATTATCTTCTTTTACTTTTATGAGTAGCATAGATACTACCTTGAATTTTGAAGAAAATTACAGAATTTGGGATCTTTGGTACAAACAAGTTCTTTCTAAGCCTTTCAAGGATAAAGCAATAATGATGTCTCATAGCTACCAGGCACTTATAGTCAGTACTCTACCACAATTTCTCTCAAGGCTTGTGTTTTTGTAGTCACAGCAAATTTTGGTATCTTCATTTTTTCCTTCTGTGCTCTGGCTTGACTTTGCCTCTCTCCAAATAAAAATAAAAAACATTCCACCCAAATAGTTCCAACCTTTAAGTGATTATACATGTGCCTTTTTTTCTATTTGGAAAATTTTATCTCATAAGTTCTGCAGTCATAAGTTCAGGGCAGGGCCACATCCTCACTCAGCTAAGTCTTTTTTAACATTTATTACCTTCGTACTAATAAGCATTGCATGTATTTCCTGTTTTTTAAAGCAGACTATTCTTTCACTCACTTTGAGCCTTCTATAAAGAAACAAGACTTTTAAACACCTTTTCTACCTCAGCATGTCAGATGATCTTTAAGGTCCCTTCCAATCCAAACCATTCTATGATTCTAGGATTCTAGAATGAATAAATAAATAAATAAATAAAATAATACTTGCATATTTCAAAATTACTTCATATTATGCCAAATATTATATATATTTTTAAGCTATTTGTCAGAATTTTTTGTTGGTATGGAGACATATTTACTGCAGTCTCAAAACACCCCCTCTGTGAACATTCTTTTATTCCCCTGCTTCCAGCTGGTGTCCAGGTAAGCTTAAAGAGTAAAAAAAAGGGTAAAGATTGGTGGCCTCCCTCCTATTAAGTCCAATATATGGCTTTGCTTCTTCTGCCTTAGTGGATGAATTCGGGTCTCCAATGTCTGTGTGCCCCCAGCTCCCAAGAACTTCATAGCACTTCTCCCCTTTTTATTCCCCTCAGAAACCGCTAACTGATCCTTGTGAAACAGGATTTTTTTCTCCCAATTTAAGAGAAGACAGCTTCTTCCTCCAGTTGCTTTCTTCTTTGAAACTGTTACACAAATTCTTTTCATTGATTTATATAACCTTCTAACTTTAACATTTGACTAAATTTAGTCAAATGTATGTTCTCATACACGCTTGTTCCTGTGGCAATTTTGTTTAGTTTAAATAACTCTTCTCTCCCTGTGACTTTCACTCCTAGTATGGAGAATCTCCTCCCAGACTTGGTTATACAAGCTGTTCCTGTTTATTTTCATCAAATATACATTTTGTTTACCTCTCCTTACACGCTGCATTTCAATTTCTTATTTGCAGGTAAGATTCTAGAAAATGTTCTTGCTCCCCACTAACCTGCAACAAAATTTACATAAGGACCTTTGTTGAGAAATAATTTAATGAGAAAGAAGAAGTTGAGCATTGTAATTCTCTTCTTTTGAATTTCTGAAGAAAACCAGACTTGATCACTCAAAAAGCAAGCAGATAATAACGGCAACACAAACACACCCACACCCACCTTGGGCCATATTTTGGCAAAGAGCCACCAATGATGGAGAAGAGTTATGAAAAGTTAACCTTCTGGACATTGTGATAAAAAATTCACTGTGAAACTGAATAATAATACTCTGTTTTCTATAGAAAGGTGAGATTTTTTTGTAATTTTCTAGCCATAACCATGTAATCTGTTTTAAAGAAACCCTCCAGATTTTTCTTCCAAACAATGAAGACAAGTGAGCCTCTCCTAACAGACTTTTTTATGCCCAATTTCACATCTGTCTTTCTGTTTCACAAGCAACTAGTTATCTGCTTCACATTCATAGTTATACAGGTACTTAAATTTTCTGCTGAATAAGCAGCTATCAGGGAAAAAAAATTGTTATCATATAGCCCACAGTTTGGAGGATAATATAATATGCCTGAAACTTTTAATTCATGGTGCAGCATTGCACTCAAAGTCAATGAAATTTCATGCAGACACAAAGACGTGTCTGTGCTAAGAGTGATCTGAGACCACGACCACAAACTCCAGGGCTCTGGATCTAGTATAGAATAATGTTTCTTAAAAAGTTAATTTTCCCTGTGTTATTCAAATAGACTGAATGTGCAAGTCATTCTTGTTCAGCCTGAGTCCCACTCATGTAAAACTAAGTTGAAAATGTTTGTTTCTACATAGTCTTTCTAGATACTTCTGTCTCTCTGGAATGGGGGATATAGGTTGCTTCTATCCTTACTGTTCATTTCATATAAACCTGAGCCATTTGGCAGCTTTTTGGGTGAAGGCATATAACGGTATTTAAAGTATTAGCTTTTTTAATCTACAGCTCTTTGAATTTTTTCTCTATCAAATTTTCAATTAGTTGTCCCCTTAAGTCAGGTTGCCAACAAGAAATTATGCATTCTAGTACAGAAGCTCCTCAGCCACAGGAATGCATGACTATAAGGCTGGCTCAAAAAATCCTCATTATTTTTTGACAACTCCTTAGGAACAGTTGTTTGAAAACACTGTGAAATAGGTTGCATTTGAATAATGTAGAGGTGCCTGTAAATGCAGCCTGATTCAAAGCAAAAGCAACAAAATGTCAAGGATGGCTAATTTTAGTAGAGGTAAAACTGAATAGTTTTAAACTTATCTTTTCAGGTTTTCAGTTTCCAGCTCTGCCTAGATCCATCCTTCATCTTATGTTTCTCTCTGCAAACCTTTATTTCTGCTTATCCCTGCCTTTCTATTTAAAAAACACCAAGAGCAAACCCACTCTAACCTCAGCTTCTCAGCTCCAGCTCCATGCTCAAGCTCCCACGCCACCCCTCACTTTTTTGTCCACTACAAAGCCCCAGATGGGAGGATGCAGGAGGAGTCAGTACCTCTGCAGGCAGCCTCACTGGTCTTCAACTCCAGACATTCAAAGCAACACTGCTAAATGAGGCCATTCAAGAGTGAAGCACTTAGAAATATTTTGGACGGGGTGCTAAAAATCACTCTCATTGTTTATTCTAGGAGTGTTTGAATATTTTTTAAAAGTATAGGCTTTATATATTCAAGCTTTTCCTCTGAGGGTTACAAACATAATACCCATTTAAAGGAAAGCTGAATCTCACATAACCATGTGATTTGAGGGCTGTGGCCTCTTAGAGACAAATATAACGGATTACAAGACTCACCCATGAGAACTGGCAGGAGTGAGTGCAGTGATAACATTTCAATCATCATAACAGAATGTTTGGAATCAAATATATAAAATCAGAATAAAATGTGACAAATATTTCTGCCAGTCTCAATTATATAAAAGTTTGTTTATATGCAGTGTACAAGCCAAATCTAAGTTGGCATAGTCCCCATAAACCAGAATGAAGAAGAAAGCTCTAGACAAATATGAATACTACTTTTTAAGAAAAGAAGCTTATCTGAATCTCAATAGAAGTATTTCTCTTGAAGACATGATAAACAGTACTTTTTATTTTATTTTCCTTATATAATGTATCCTTAGTGATTTTTTAGGAAGTTGTAGAAACAGATTTTTAAAGACAGGAGAATTAAGACATAAAAATTAATTAGAATTGTGAGGCTTTGCTATGCTTCTTTTCATAATAGAAAACATAGTTATGCCAGAAATTAATCATCACAAGAAATAACTTCTAAGAAAATGAGAATCATAGTCTATCTATTTGTCTATAAGATGTTGTTTTTCTTACAGTACTTAACACTGTGATGCTTTATTGTGGCACACAGCTAAGGAGCTTTCTTTTAGGTGACTTCAGTATGCTTTGAACTAAGTTCTTGTTGAGAATCCCAACAAAATTTATTACATTATGTGAAACAGATGTATCTGTTATTTTAAAAATTCCAGCCACTTATAAAAATGGTGATTTGAGTGCCCAGAACCAGTGTTTGGAAAAAATATACTGAAAAAAATTAGTATTATCCAAATCAGTCCCTTGCATAAACACAGGAGTAGTGGAGCAAAGTATTTACTGGAAGGTAGCGTGTGATCAGCCTTCCTTCCTCCAGCAGTACTATTCATTGCTGTAAGTCAGTTCTCACTCTGCAGACTGTTTCAGAGAAATCTTCATGCAACCATCTCTCTTAAAGAACCTGCTGTTTTCTAACCCTATTTCACTACAGGCACTTTTAGGAATCATGTGCTATTTGAAGTAGCCATCTGCACTTAAGTTATATATGTACTGGTAAAGTAGAGTACTCATTGGTGTGTGCTCCTGACACACCTTCATAAACACAATATTATTTGGCACAATCATTCAATTCAAAGCATCAAAGTCCTAGAAAACATTTTCAATATATTTGTCTCCTCAGTTACCTCGTGAGGTTCAGAACTTGATGGTTATTTGTGAAGGGTTGGCTTTTGCTGGAGGATACTATTGAATTACACCCAGTCAGCAGGATGGACCATGTGTACAAGGAGAAGTATGTGCTAAGGTGAAAACTGCTTTAGTAACTGCCCAGAAGTGCCTTGAAGGACTAAACGTATAAAAGAAATATGAACAACAAAATAAAAAGCTGAAACCACACATGAGACCTCAGCATAAAGAGGCGCTGACACAGTTCCTATTCTGGTTTACTCTGAAGAACTAGTTCTCATTTGGTTTGCTAAATGCTGTTGCTCTCATTTAATGTGATGGTAGGTGGTTTTAACTTTTGCTCTCCCATGTTAGAAAAGTGACCTTTTCTGTAGTATACAGGGCAGAATTATATACTGGAGATTAAAATAATTTACAGATGCACTTTAACATATTAAATATATAATGCAAATGCAGAGAAATAATAAATATACAAAGTTCACCTGTAGATTTGCTTGCAAAATGATGAGTACATTGTATAGAACTAGAGTCCTGAAGGGATATTTCCTCTGCATAGTATAGGAAGATCATAGAAAAGTTAACATGGAAATGACTGTATGTAGCACCAACAGTACACAATGGACTCTGCCAACAATGACAGCCTAACTAGAGGATCTGTCAATGAACAGCCATGGACCCACATCCAGTGCTGGTAAGACCAGTGCAAGCAATGCTGTATCTTCTCTGCTGTCCACAGATGAAAAATGTGAAAATGCAAAGGCAGTTCAAAGGAGGGCCAAAATAATGAACGAAGGGATAGGAAAAATAAACCCCATTATATGAGTCTTAAAGAGCTCAACTTATAAAATAAGTGCTTGATCATGAATACATGAAATAGTGGGAGGCCTTTGAACCTTGCTGACAATGACATAATGAGATCCAATGACTAGAAATGGAAATCAGGCAACTCAACTTCAAAGTAGCTGAAATTTCACAAAAGATGAAATTTCAGAGAAATGACACCGGTTAAATGCTTCAACAACCTAGCTTTACTAACACCTTGAACTTAAAAAGTGAGATTAGATACATTTCTCCAGAACAGAATTAAATCATCTTTTGGGAGACATTCTTTGGCTTGTGATAATGGTTTGAAAGGAAGAATAAGACTGGAGAATCTTCCTGGGTTTGAACTCCTGGAATTGGATTAGTATAGGCATGTCTTTTATTTCTGAGCCCCAGGGAAACCAGACCTGCATGCACATCCCCCACAAGCTCTGTAGCTCTGCATTAAGATAAGGACTACAAATTTCATGCTTTGGGATTTTTCAAAAAGCCTGTAAAATACTGAAAATAAGTGGTTTGCCCTGTCACTTTTTTTGGTGCAGAGTGGGGCAAAGGTTCTCACCTCCCCCAAAAGCAGCAGAGCTTAGCTATGGGGAAGCGTAAAACATGGAGAAGTATCCCTCTGAGCCTCCCAATTAGCATATTTTATAAATTAATTAATAATTAGTAATGGAAGTTGATGGGAAATAAATGTACTCTCCATTGAGGATTTTACACAATGTTATAACTTAAGAAGAGTAATTCTGCTTTCTTCATGTCATTTTCACTGCAGAAAAATCAATTCATTGTTACGTGTAGCAAGCATTTATTTTCCAGGTACTGAAGTCCTTATCTTGTGTATTATGTCTGATAAGCTGTAACATGAAAAAATATCAAATAAGTTATCATGGACTACTAGTGTTTGATCTGATTAATTATATTAAATTAATTTAAAATAATGTAAAAATCTTAAATATTGCATTTAACATTTGGCCAATCAGTGTAAGCAAAAGGTGATACACAATACATACATGTATGTATATATGCAAATATGATTAATTGTCTAAATAGAGCAACTTTACTAACAGAATCTTCCTTTTCCTGGTGCTACTAAAATGTGATCAGATTTCTGTATGTGCTATTATTAACCTATTTCTTATAATTTTTATATTCCTATTGCACTTAGAAACTCGGAGAAAACCAAGAAAAAGATTTTAATGATTTCCTGCCCTTGGCCAAATGACTCAGTTATTTCTAAGGTGGATACTAAGGATTACTGTAATATTTTGCCTATGTACACCTTTAAATGCATTTTAACCACATGAGAAATTTTCACCATTTCATGTAGAAATCTAGTATTCCAGCACTCAAAGTTTAAAAAAAAGTCTGTGACAGAAAAATGGCGTTTATATACAGATACTTACGCTACTGGCAAAAAATAGCTGTATTTCGAAGATTTCTGCAAACTAAGTAGTCTCATAGATCTATAGGTGCTTAGATGACCTGAGCTGCAAGATTTCTGAGTGAGTTCTAGGAGAATCTTGCCAGCTGCGACTCTGAAAATTCTCCTCCTTGCAGAGTACTCCAAGGTTTTCCAATATCCTAAGTCCCAGCTTCACAGCAAAGTGTCTAGAAACAAGGAAATAGGATTTATACTGAGTGGACTCCCAAAATTAATAGAAGTTTTTACCTGAATCCCTCATCAGTCAAATTTGGATAAGAGCATGCCTTCACCTCCCAAGGCTGCTGCGAAGATTTGTTAGTTAATGTTTATGAAACACTTGGATAAAACAGCAGTCATGCTATAGGAAATCTGTCAAGTAAATACTTGCTCTTCAAAGCAGGTTTCCAACAACACGAAACGAAAAGATGAGGGACAAAGTTAACAGCAAAGAAAGAATAAACTATTTCTGAGCAAATCGCACCCACTGAATGTATTTAGCAAGGCATCTTAATGTTTTCTTTTTTTTTTTTAATAGAAACAAGAAATTAAATTGGAGAAAAGAGAATCTGAATAAATTTGTCCACACAGAAATTACAGCATTTCTTTGTTATGAGTACAGAGGAACTTCCAGCAAGCTCTTCTAAAGTTGAATTTAGATATAATCTTTCAGAGATAAAAACACAGGTAGATGTAGTTTACCATATATCTTTAATATCTTTCATGTACCACCATCCAGTGATGTGTTCTATTACTTTTTATGTAAATGAGAATCTATTTGCTAAGCTCTACAGTGAATTTATTTTCATATTTTTAACAAGTAGTTTTATTAACTGAAAGCTTAGTTCTAGTAACCTGTTCCAGGAAATACGGCCAACCACAAAAAGATAAAATTTAAAAAAGAGTACCTTGCAAAAAGGACAAGCATATGCAGAGGTCTTTACGTTTTTCAGCTCAGTGTGAGTTTTTTGCTAAATTCTCTATTTCTAAAATTGGTCAACTCACATTTGAACTTGTTCAATTCCGACTAAAATTTTGAAGTACTCAGTCTTAGGCCAGATGCAAGTGTGGCGTATGTTAATTTTTTTAAGAAAATATTGTAAAATTAAGGGGTAGTCATGCAAAAGAAAGCAGTGCCCAGAAATCAGTCTGAGCCATTGATTTTCTTTTCTGAGCAGAATATCAGCTAAGTGCCACTCAGAAAACAGCTGAGCTGGGGATGTATACAGGAACCCAGTGAGAGATAATGGGTTCTCAACAAGACAGCTCAGCTCAAGAAGCCTTGCAGTTCACAAGGGAAAAGTGATTATTTTGTCCACAGTATTTGGCTTGGATTGGTTCCTGACTTGTGCTTCCTGCTGAGCTTTGAGCTTAGTATTGCCTGAAGATCTTTTGTGCCAGTGGCTTTTGGACAGGCAGCAAGTCCTAGTTAACCCTTTTTCCTGCCACGTGTCATGTCAGAAGTCCAGTGCTCCTCAGGGTGGCAAAAAGCCACCTTAGGATCGTGTGGTCCTCTTCACTGCACAGGTTAATGCAGGAGGAAAGCTGGGCATCCATGATGGACAGTGTTAAATCAGTGCTACACTGGTGAAATATTGTATTTATGACTTCAGTACTTGATACTGAGGTACACAACATACAGGTGGACTAATTTTAACTGTTTGAAATCCCTCCACATGAAAACATTTCAGAGCTGGCACAAGAAGAAAAAAAAAATCATGTTTCCCATCTCTGGAATTTGGAGTCCAGGTCCATTTTATGAAAATTGAAAAGACATAATACGACATGTAAAGCCTCAGCAGTGTGATCACGACTCTGAAACTCAGAGGAAAGTAAAGATACAGGAAAGCAACTGCCCCAACAACTCAGTTGCTCCTCCATGTACTGATTAGACATAAGACACTAAATGTTATCTCACCATATCAGCTGAATCAGAAGAGGTAGAAATAAAGTAGGCTTTGAGTATTTTTTGGGGCAGAGGAGTCAGGAGTGCTTTGCTGATCCTTTTGACAATCCCACATTAACATCAGGCACGTCTGTGATAGGGGGCATTCCACTCCAAAAGAATGCTCATGTTGTTGGGGAATTTGAAAATATTTCACAAAGGTATCTTTGGGTTTAATTGAAATGTACCATTGAACTTTTTCCCAACCTCGAACTTGATTAGAGAGAAATTCTTACAATTTACACAAACTAACCTGAACACTTCTATTCCACAAATGCATTGATGTCAGCAGCTTTTTTACCCAAACCCATATTTGATAACTCTGCTATTTAAACCCACAGGCTGAGTACAAAAAGCTACCTAAGTTGAAAGTAGCTAAGCTCGTAATGATTTGTGCTGGTTTTAATTAGTATATTCTATAGGAAGCTGAATTGGAATAAAATATTAATAGATATTCTTGTCATTGTTCAACAGGCCTGATATGTTTTTATTTCCTAAACTGTGCTAAAACTTCCATCTGATTTAAGTCACACTTCTTGACAGCACAGTATGCAGATTTCAAAGCTTGTGTCTCTGCAAAAACAAAATAAAATAAAACAAAGCCCATGCAAATGAGCATAATCTGCATAGTATCAATGAAAACTTGATTTGTTGCCAGTCAAAACCTCTATCAATTGTTTCAGCAAATTTTTTTACCTCGCAGACAGACATTTTTTTGCTACATGTAAATACCACATTTCTAATCAACTTGGAGAAAAGGGGATTACTGCAATGGAAAGGAAACCAAAAATATTGATAAATTTGATCAAAGCATACTGTCTTAGTCTAAAAATAGCAAAATTTATTTTGTTCAAAAAAATAATACTGTACTGCAACCTCACCTGATCAGTAATTAAGCAAAGGCTCCCATAAGTCTTCTCTGGAATTATGGTCTTTTCATTTAGCTTTGAAGAAGAATACATTTGAATTAAAAAGATATGTTCTAACCTCCTTTATTTGGACAGAGTTATCTATTACTGTAGGATCTGTGACCTTGATAACACATAGACATTTTACTACGGACATGATCTCCATTCAAAAATTGCAGAGGTATGTTGTACACAGAGATTCCCCATTGGATACACCAGCCTTATTTATATTAGCATTTCATACAGGAGGTTTTGGCCTTGTAAGTGACACTGAGGAATGTATAAAAAGAAAATTGAGAATCAGCAAAATGCCTTGTAAATAGAGGGGCATGCTTTGCTTTTCAAAGCAGCATCATGAGCAGGAGTACAGTGAGAACTGTCTATGAGCGATTGAAAAATAACCTTCTTAGAAAGGTTTAATTACAATTCTCTAATGCTACAAGCACTTTATTATTGCTTCAGGGAAGAGATGCAGAATAAACATGTTCCACATATACTAGAAATTCTATATTCTATCCATAATATTCTATATTATGGATTTACCCATAAAACTATCTGTAATCGAAACACAACTTGAAATAAAAAGGGTGGGCAAATGTTATGGGTTTTTGTCACTGACCAAAACACAAGGACGATGTCTGTCAGACAAGATATTGTCTGTAGGAGCACAAGCATAAACAGTGTATAAAGAATAGGTCTTTCCCTGCCACTTACTAATTCCTTTCCTCAGCACAGGGTTTGGATGAACCCAGGTAAGACAGAAGCTTTCTGCTAAGCACTCATACTTTTAACTATTTTTATAACCTTTCACTGAAATTGGAAAAACAATTTCATTCCATTTATTTCAAAGCTGTCATCATTCAAGTTTTGTTGTAAAAGCTGTCTTTCTGTGTTTACTTTCCCATCATAATTGTATTGTTAGAAAACAAGTTTGGCGATTCTGTCATTTCATCCTGTGCTGGTGGCTACCTGTAGTATTTAAGAATGTGAGGGTTATTCCCATGCTGTCATGACTAACAAGATAATTGAGTAAAAAGAAAAACAGGAGATGCAGAAATTAATTGAAGTAAATTTGAGGTGTGAATGTAGGACATTTAATTCTTCATCCAAGACAAAAGGTAATAAACAGAAAAGAGAATGTCCCGCGACACAGAAAAGTCAATGTTCTCAAACCAGAAAAGGCAAAGTACAACCCCTTCTTCTCTCTGCCTCACAGAGAAAAATGGTCTTTGTCTTTATAATTAATGAAAGAGCACTTTACAATTCATGTAAGGCCCTGCCAAGCCTCAGCTCTTCAGTATGGGAGGCCTGCGAGAGTGGCTTTACCAGGGACAGGAAGCCTCCTTTGCAGTACAAGAGAACTTGCAGGTCCAAGGCTGCCCAGCACGCCTGTGTGCATTCAGCCTGTCCCACAGGCAGCCTGCAGCTCCACCAAGGCAGCCATGCAGATGGAAAGCTTGCAGGAGGTGAGCCATGCTGTGTTCACATCTGTCCTGGGATGCTGCACTTTCCGAGGCACAAAGACACAGCCACTGAGTCCCTCCACTGTAAATGAGACATTTTCTCACAGTGAGCAGCTTGGGAATTAAAGCAGTAATGTGCCATTTACTAGGCAAAGTACTATTGATGTTAATTATAAAGACAAAACAACACGTTGTGAAGAAAAGAGACTTTGAGGGAATTTAAAAGCTAAACATTTCAGGATGCTGAGAAATTTTCCAGGGAAGTAAGATTTTTCAGACTCCTCTCATTGAAACAGGAGGTCAATGCTTGCACATTTTAGCTTTTATCAGTGTCTGTTGCTGGAATGATGGTTACACAAAGAAATTGTGAGACTGGCCACTCCACAGCAGTAGCATGTACTGTATTGTTCAGCCATGAAAAAGACATATTTGTCACAAGTATTTTGCATAAAAAGTCGTTCAGGAAGGTTTGTTCCCTTGGAATCAAATAGTTCTTTTACAAATGGTACTTAGTGGACTTTCTGAACTTAGTCTAACAAATGTTTAACTTTAAAAAATTTCAAAACAAACTGTTTCAAAATGTTTTGGGTTTTTTCCCTCCATTTTTTCTTCAGTTGAACTAATACTGCATCCCAGTGTTAACAGAGTCTGCAAGTAGATGTAGATAAACTGAAATTATTTTTATCAACAATTAAAGCAAATAAGTCTCAGCAAAAGAATACCACAGTCATAGAGTCATAAACATAGCACAAAAACACTGCCCCTCAGAAACTGCCTCACAGCTCCAGAACTTTCTGTTCTGCAAAACATGAGCAAGAACAGGCTTCTGGAACAAAACCAAAAGTCACATTATTACTGCTTCAGTCAAATGAAACCTGACCTGAACAGAAAGCAAGCAATGTTGAGCAGATGGGGGAGCATTTCTGCAACTTACACTGCAAAGGTCCATCCTGCAACAGACAGCACTGGTATTGTCACTCCATCAAAACTCTTCCTGAGAATTCCTGTAGCTACTCCTCCTCAGCAGGATGGTAAGGACATCCCTTTATAGCACAGCAATAAAAGAAAGTAGAAACTGAATTTGCAGTGGTATTTTACAAAGAAAGCCATAGTGTCCATCTTCACTCTCTAAAGCAACAATTAATGAGAAGAATAGGACTCATGTTGACTCCAGTTTATGCTAAACTAGCACTCTGCAGTTTTATAGATAATAATTATAAGTGTGTTCATTTACCATAATGGTGGTACCATGCAATATTTTAATTATAATATTTAACTTATGCACAGAGTACTCTCAATGTTACAGCTTCAAATGTTTGCATTAAAAACCTCAAATAAAAATATAGCATGCTTTCCAAACACAGAAAAAATATCAATTGATTTCTGGGTCATAGGCTGATTTGATTGAGAATTGGAAATACCTATTGTATTTTTTATTGATTTCTTGCATGGAAAGCATATTTTCAGACAAAATATACTTTTTTTCCTGAGAAACACAATAAGCCAGCATAAAAGCTATTGGAAGGGGAGCAGGCTTACAAGAGAAGTATTTGTTTTGGAAATTCTATCAACAAGATTTATTGGGGTTATTCTGTTAGTGCCCCATGCATTCTAGTTTCTGGGCTCTCTAAAATTTTGCCAATGTTCTTGAGCTGGGACACCATTCCTGAATACTATGGACTGATGTTTTAAGGATATATATTATTTTTCTCCCACAGCAACACTGACATTTTTTACAAAATGTTATTTTTAGTAGGAAAAAATATTTAATGAAGCATATCTTTAGAAACCTCATACATATTTTCTATTTACATGTACGTCTTATATTTTAAAATACAAGGAAAAACATTCTTCATGTTCTCCACAGTAGTCCTATACAAAGGTACAAAGATTTACTGAAATCCCTTGAAACCACAGTGTTAGAATAAGGACATTGTTCCTGAAATATTAATTTTGTTTTAAGAAATAGATAATGAAAATAGTTAAACATACCTCAAAATTATGTGTAAGCTGTTTGAAAAGCTTTAGAATGAGAGAAAATTTAAAATCAGGAGATATATTTTTCCCCCTTAAAATTAAGCAACAGCCTATTGACACAAAAAATTTTTCTGTGTTGACATTTGAAATAGCTATTGCTACACGGACAGAGCTGCTGAATATGGGTTAAGGCAGGTGAGAATGAGAGAACATATTGTCTGTCTTATTTCACTTTGAGGTAGATTCTTAGAGCAGAAAGGAAGAATATCTACCCGTCCCACAGAGCTGATTGGTGCCAGGGCTGTCGTGGCTGTCCACAGGAAACTCACCAAAACCCCACAGAATATTTGTCCATTTGCACCCTTTCAACCTACCAGTGCTCTGCTCTTCAGACAGCTTTGTGGAGCATTTAGCAAAGCTGCAAAGATTCGTTTTACAGGGGAAACCACCTGGGCACTGTGCTAGTTCCAAACCCACACTCCGTGAAGGAAGACCTCCGTGAGTTGTCTTTGATTCTTCCTATGCTCTTCTGTTTTAAAGAGGCTTCTGCTGAAGAGATTTAGCTGAGGGATTAGCTTGTGTTCCATAACCTGTTTTTGCTCCAGCAGATGCCTATTATGTCTTGAAACCTGTGAATTTCATGGGATGAGGGACCCAGGAATAGCCTGACACCTCAGGTGGTGGCTTTTGCCTTGAGCCTGCCTTATTTAACTATTTTCTTCTCTATTAAGAAAACCTATAGAGCCCCTATAAAGCATCTGTACTTTTTTTGCCTAATTCCATTGCATGTTTTTTCTGCATATACTAATTTATGTTTCTGGGTGAAAGTTAGGTATTAGAACTGCATTACAAAGTTACACTTAATAAACCGATGCAAATAGTTTCCTCAACAACTGAGAGCTTTGGCAGCTTCTATTAGAGATATATTTTGTTACTGTGAAGCTTCTGGTTGCATTTCTGGCAAGATCGGGAATCAAATTAATGTGCTATTAAAATAAATTGAGCAACATGCTAATTATTGCCAGAAACAAATTAGTGAAGCCAGACTGTGTTCATTTAAATCAGATAAATAAGTACTTCCTCCTACATGTAACTGTTGTTGCTGCAAAGACAGCCTTTGAAAAAAATTTTGACAATGCCTTTTGACAACTGCTTTTCACTTGCTGGTGAAATGACTATTTCAGTTTCTACTACTGTTTCCTCTTGTACCAAACACAATTGTCCTGGTGCTACAAAGCATTTCAAAAGGAGATTGAGCAGCATAAAAATTAAGTTTCCCAAGAATTCCTACACCTTAACTGTAGTCTCAAAACTGATTTTCTGAACCAGGTATATAGTAGTGTCTCTGGCAACTTCTACCCATTTCCATTAATCTTTAATGTGAGAATACAGATGGCCAAACGAGCAAGGATAACCAGTGAAAAATTTACACGATGCCTCTGTAGTGTCATAGACTCAGCATGAAGATCTGGCCCCTGGCAGACATTTTTGGCTATTTATATGTTGAATCAATTGATTTAGAGAACTGAAAACCAAATTCTTCAGTTCTTCCTTCAGAAGTACTTGACAAGGAATCTGGCTATGCTGTAAGTGGAATTTTCAAATCCGGTTTTCAAAGGTGTCTAAATGATTTTAGAAGGTTATGTCCCATTTTCAGTTTCAAAAGCAAGTTACTTATTTGTTAAGAAAATTATTTGATTGTAAGAAAATGTCCTTTTTTTCTGCATCAGCTCCACGTAGATTTGGTTTTGGTCATTTCCTGTTGGGTTTGGGTTTGTCTGGAGTTTTTAAAGAAAATGCAAAGGTCCTAAAGAGCCTGTATATTTTCTTCTTAGTCAAATAACAGTGGTAAAAACCTTAAAGCACTAACAAGGATGTACTGCTTAGCAAGATATTGATAGAACAAACTTGCACTAACTATCCAAATGAACAGACAGAGATCTTCTCAGTTATAAAATGAAACATTTCAAAATGCTCAGCATTTTAATATACGGGGTCACCCCAAGGATAATGCAGGTTCCTCTGATTTGCTCCAATCTGATGTTTGGACAAATAACTCATGAAATTTCCTGCAGGGCCCTGAAATTTGTTTGCACTGCACAGCCCTCTTCTGAAAGTAAAAGCCCCAGGAAATCTGCTGCCTTTTGTGCAACAGAGCTAAACCAAAAGCAGAGCTACGCATCTTCACTTTTCCCTGATTTTCATTTTGAAATTTCATTTAAGTAAGTATAATTGAAAGGTTTTGATCATTTTTATTGTTCTTGGGAAATAGTACTTGGCTGAATTTTTAACCGTGCTTCATATGTTGACTAGTCAATTTTTTAGACAGCACATAAAAGCTAATCCTCATTTTCTCATTACCCTCAGTTACGCTTTTTACAAACTCTTGGTGGCTTGGGGCCTTTTATTTTTCTTGCTTCTTTTTAAGTTGCATAGAAGCACCCCTTCTGAGCCTAGTTTGTGGGAGACTGGAATTTTGCTTTGTTGTTATTTTGACTAAGATGGTCCTTTAAGGACAGGGCCATGACTGGCATGTGCCCTGCTTCAGTTTGCTTGGCAAGGGGCCTCTGTACCACAGGGTTTTAGCCAAAAGAAACAGCCAATCTCCTTGACTCCTGCACAGTGTCCTGCATGTCCTTGTGTTCCAGTGTTTGATGGGCAGAGGGAGAATGGCAGCATAAAGCTCATCATGAAGTCCCAGCATTTTTTTGTCTGCAAAAGATTTTGTGCTGCTGATGAAAAGCAGACATACAATTACGATTTGTTGTCACTTACTTCTGCTTTCATCCATGGAACTTCTACATTTACAATCCGGGCCAAGCTTGCTAGTCCAAATGGTCGCAAAACCTTTTCTTAATCAATAACAGACATGGTTGGTAATTGGTTGGTAATTTTACTAGCTGTATTTATTCAAGGATTTTATTTCCAAAGGCCCTCACACCCACAGTAAAGGCAGACACCCAAATTCAGTAGGTGTAAACTGCCTGGAAGCAAACAGTAGGTGTAAACTGTCCCTTATCACAGCACCTGTGTAGAGAAACTTAGTATAGTGTTACTTCTGCTCTCTGAGTGATTTCCAGCTTGATTAAGTTATAAGAAATAAGGAGGTATTTCTGTGATTCACCTAATAGGGTTCAGTTGAATCTGTTAATGTATTCAAAGTTTTCTCCCTACTACATTTTTCATCCCCACTAATGACAACTTCGGTCTTTCAATACTCTCAAATCAAGCTTTAGAAAAATAAGGGGTTTTTTGTGTGAGTTTTCTCTTTTGTTCCCCCTCTAACTTAGACCTTGCATTTTAAGATCCAGTCTACATCAAAAAGCCTATAAATTTTCAAAAAAGGGATTATTGCATAGTTATATAATTATTAAATTCATAAAAACACACTAATTTGCAATACTGTGAGCTATTAGAAGTTTACAGTTTGGCTCATGCCAAATACTTTGAAATAGGTTGAATACTTTGAAATAGGTTAAACACTTTGAAATAGGTTAAACAAGTGCAAAGACACAAAGAAAATGTTGGCCACACTGCTTCAAAAGTGATCACACATTCAATAGCAAATTTTCAGGTAGGTTTCTTCAGAATACAAAGGACTTTTCAGATGTTTGAAGCATAATGTTCAATATTTAAGGCAGGAAAACCAGCTTTCATTCTTGTAGTATGTGGTAACAGAAGTCAGCACAGCACTCCTTGGTGAACTTTTTAAAAAGAAGCTGTGTAGGGAAAAGTCTTGTTTCTTGTACATCTTCCAAAATTTTAATCTTTTCTTTATTTTAAAAATTAATCAAGGAACTCTTTTTCTCAGATATCCATCTGCTTTACCAACACTGCTTACCAACACTGTAATTCAAATGCCATCATTGCAATTTCCATTATCACAAACCCATTATTGTGATTTCAGAGAGAGAAATACCTGCTCTAGAAATCTACCAAGAACACCAAAAACACAGAATAAATACAATCCATACAGAACAACAGCAGGAGAAAAATAAAACAGTTTGGTTCACTACTAATACAATTCAACAACAGCTAAAACTGGGTTAAAGCATTTTAAAATAAACCGAATGTGCCCACTCATGGGTAAATAGAAAGCTTAAAAATTTTTGTCTGTAAATGTGTGGCCAATTTAAAAAGAAAATGTAAGATAGGGTGAGGATAATAGAAAGCTCAGAAACAGTTGATATACATAAAGTTGCAAGTCCCTGCCATTTGACAAGTTGCAGCACATTAGGAGAGCAGACAATAAGACTATTTTTTACTCTCACTGCAGTTATTAAGCTGAGAGAAAGCAATGACAGTGGACAGTGATAGAGACAGAGTAAATGGAAAAGTTATAAATTCCATTTTTATGTCTAAATTATGTGACTACTGAGGCTTCTATTAGGAAATATCAGGCAGAGACAAGCACACAATTGGAAAATTGATTGAGTCATCAGCTTAAAAGTCTTGGCAATACAAGAGCTGACAACTCTGAATCAGCTTTTAGACTTCTAGATTTCTTCAACAAAATGGTAAAATCAAACTTTTGAAAACTATGTGTGTGTGTGTGTTTGCTTGTGTGTATACATAAGTATTTTAATTCTCTCTTTTGTGACCAAGGAGTTTCACAGATACATAGTGTTTAGATTTGGTTTTCATAGATACTTTTCAAAATTTATGCTTGGTTTTTAAAAGTTAAATTTCACTTCACAAATTCTAATATAAATGCAGATCTGTATGTACAAATTCCATTGCTGGCTGCACAGACAGTAATGGTAGAACAATGTGTGCAATAAATGAAAATTTGTCCATGTACAAATGGAGATATCATTCAGGCCACTTTTAAAAACATGATCATCATATCTTCAAACACCTGTAGATTAACACCTGCCAAAATAGAAGCATTTTCTCCCCCCCCAAGCCTATAATTCAAGTTCTTTTGTAGTTTAGCAAAAATTCTTCTTAAAAAAAAAGATGAAAATTGAAAATGAATACATCTAGATTTTTAAGTCTCTAAATAAACAGTATGTTTATTTTTTCATCACAGACTCTTTTGAATATATGCATTTCCCTGACTGAGGAACCATGAACAAGGAGTAAGTACTGTACCTGAATGTTTGCCAACCTTTCTTTTCCACTCAATACTTAGTTGTTTTCACATTCAACTATTGATTATTGATGTTAATTTTATGCTTCACTCATGCTAAGGGTTACTAAGTCTTTCCACATCTTTTAATCTATTACTGCGTTCTACTTTTGCCCTTTCTGAATCTGCCATGTCCTATTTTATCTCCTAGTTCTCAAATCACCCCTCCAGGATGAAATCTGAAGGGTGACTTTAATTCCAATACATTTGCCTCTATATAAACTGAGTATAAACCTCTAAATATCGAGTATATAAACCTCATCTGTCTTTCTAGGAGGGCATTTCAGGGTTTTTAAAGAAGGCCAAAGAGCCATCAGCTCCATGCAAGTCATGCCTTGAGGGGATGTGTGGGAGGAAGTGAAATCACAAACAAATTTCACACATGCAGCTAAGGATCTTCCAACATCTGGGAAAAACAGATGTAGCACTCTAGACTCAGCTTGTAGGAACCTCTAGTAGGGCAAAAAGGTGAGGTTTGATTTTGAAGCCAGTTAAAATACATTGAATGCATGACCAGACCCTAGCTCATATAGAGACTCAGCAGCACGTCCTAGCAAGGAATGCAAGCTTTCCAAACCCCAGTCTGATGTCCTTCACTGGGAAACACTGCCTCCCTCCTGTGTTTCTTTTCAACTGGGGCCTTTAACACAAAGTTTTTCAATGCAGTTCCAGAGTCATATATTACTGGATACCTTAAGAACATCTTTTTCATAATCTGGAGCCAAGGGATTTTTTCCATGGGTAATAACTGGACTTTAAAATTATTATTGTGTCACTTTATCCGTAAAAATACTTCTTGTGTGTAAGCACCCAAAATGAACTATTCACCTGGGAGATGGACGCAATAACTTTTCACTTTCTTCATGTGTTTTTATTTTTTTCTCTTGCATACTTCTCCAAATTTATGTCTGCTTCTTGAAAAAATATTAAGACAGAAATGAGAGGCAAAGACTGAAAGGGACTTCTGTGTTTGCTGTTATTTTCCCCAAAGGAAATCTAATTGTCTAACGAGGCGATCCATCTTTCTTCTATGATAAGGTCTTTTGCCCATAATGGGTACCTGAACTTCTGCCCAGGTTACCTCACTTTCACCACTTACACTGCTGTTGCAACATTGTACTATGGATGCAACCCCTTTATCTTCATTTTAAGGTGGCTTTGCTTCTGGGTAGCATCACAAAATTACTGTCCATTTGCTGCACTCAGCCATCCCCACCCTCTTCTCCTCTTTAGCAAACATCTAAAGCACATTGACTCATCATACCATCTGCCTGGGAGTGTATGTGTTGCATCAGGATTCAACAGCACACATGGAAAGGAAATATTCAGCACTGAAATATTCCCTTTGCTGCAAACCAATTCAGTTATAAGGAACAGAGCAATTCATATGCTGCCAGGAATGTGTGTTTTATTTCAAAACATGTCTCAGGTAATTGAGAACAATTACTAAAATTGACAAAGGGAAATAACACCCCAAATCATTCTTTTGTTTTAGATCCTTGTGTCTCAGACTTTAAAGCTTTACCTTCTTTCTCCTTTATATTTCTCATGTTCTACCCTTTGACCGTCTTTCCACATTGCCTCTTCTCAATGGGTTTTTTCATGTTTCCTTCAGTGCTCCCAAATGATGGGAGCCCACCCCACAGGGCCTTCCTTTAAACACAATTTAATTCCTTTAACAGATCCTCTGATTACTAACTCAAAAATGTATTTTTGACAGTTGGAAAGCTTTAATTTTATGTAATATGTAAGTGAACAAATCATAGCACGGTTGAGGTTGGAAAGCACCTCTGAAGGCTGCCTCATCCAGCTCAAGCAGGATCAGCTAGAACAGCTCGCCCAGGGTTGTGTCCAGTTGAGTTCTGAATAGCCTCATAGACAGAGACTATGAGAAAACTGTGCAGTGTTTGACCACCTTCAAAGCAAGGACATTTTTTCTTGCATTTAAACAGAATTTCCTGTATTTTAGTCTGTGTCCATTGCCTCTTGTTCTGCCACAGCACATTACAGAGAAAAGCTTGGCTTCCTCTTTAGTCCTTCCTGTCAGGTAATTATGAACACTGATAAGGTCCCCCCAAGCCTTCTCTTTTCCAGAGGGAACAGTACCAGCTCTCTCAGGCTCTCTTTGCATGAAAGATACTTGGGTGCTTTGATCACCTTCACGGTCCTTTACTGAACCCACTCCAGCAAATCCATCTTTTTCTTTTACCCCTTAGCCCCAAATCCCATACTCAGGGTAGAGCTTCACTGGTGCAGAGTCACCATCCTCAGCCTTGCTGGCAACACTGAGGATGCATCTTGCCTTCTTTGCTGCCTCATGCTCAACTTGGTGTCCACCAGGACCCCTGGGTCCTTCTCTGCCAAGCTGCTTTCCAGCCTCAGCATGGATTGGTGAATGGAGATGTTTCTTCCCATACACAGAAGTTTGCATTTCCTTTCTTGAGCTCTGTGAGTTTCCTCTCTGCCCATTTCTCCATCCTGTCGAGGTCCCTCTGAAGGACAGTACACCTGAGTGCTGTATCAACAACTCCTCCCAGTTTTCCACCTCCTGAAAGCTTGCTGAGGCTGCACTCTGTCACATGGGTCAGTGATGCAGACATTGAACATTACTGGCCCCAGTTTCAGCCCCTGGGGTACACCACTAGCAACTGGCCTCCAGCTGGAATTTGTGCCACTGACTGCAATCCTTCAGGCTGGGATATTCAGACAGTCTTCAATACTCTTTACATGTGTCTAATTCACATTCAGCTTGTCTGTGAGGGTGAATCATATATGTACATGCACATTCTATTATGCTGTAGCTCTTTTTTCCTATTCTTTTCCCATTCTTCTAGCATCATGTTAAAAGGGATGTTATCACATCCTGTACTTTCTTTAATTTCCCTGACATTCCCAGAGTGAGGATTGATAGAGCAATGCAATAGAGCACCTGTGATTGGTGCAGGGACTGTGCAGTTTTGGGAACAGTAATTTTGCTTCAAGTATTGAATTTTGCTAATTTGTAGTTTTCTTCCAGGGACACAACCACATTTCACTTTTTTCATCTGCTGGCTTCAGGGAAGAACTCAAATTCACAGGGAACATAAAGGAGGCCATGTAATTTCCTGCTTAAAGGCTTGCAAAACCCTCAGGTTTTGCATGGCACAGAGGCTACAACAGAAGCCATACTTCAGAAGATGCTATTTTTGGCAGCACCAAGAGGTCAAAGGGGTGGGGTTAGTGAAATCTTTTAAGGTATGTCACTCTTTCATTCCAACCTGGATCAGTCAGAATCACCCCACAACACTTCCACGGAGAGCAGGGGACCTGCAGCTTCTGCCTACAACCCTAAAGGGAATTATAAGGATCTGTGAAAAAGTTTTTTTCTGTAAAAAAGCTCAGCCTCTACTTCATTTTCTCTTATGGTTATTTTTAGGCACCTCTGACACCAAGAAAATGTCACTGCAGAAACATCCTACAGCTACCATGACTTGTAAAGAAACAGCTAACTCAGCTTAAACTAGACAGCTCACTATGGAGAGTAACATACCAACAGCAGCTCACTGCTTGATGAAAGCAATCTTGGAGGATTTACATGAGCAGGAAAGGCTCTCAGCTCAAAACTAGCTCTAGCAGATTCACCTTGACTGAAGTCCCTCTGGTGACTAAATTAAAGATGTGGAGGCAGGTTTTATGCATGAAGTCAAATTTGTGTGTGTAGGAGCACTGAGACAAAACCTAGTACAAATTTGTGTTTTTGCTAATTCTGTCTGAAAAATGATACCTATGCTGCACTTGCAGATTTTTTTCTTCTTCAGATGGGGAAAGGGAGTGCTCAGGTTTAGCTAAATGAGACATCATTTATACTCATTTTTGAGCTATCACAAAAAACCTTCATGTTCAAGGCAGTTAGACTTTCATGGAGCATTGTGCTTACAAACAAGAAGGGGCAAACACAAAATAGGAAAGAACAATTTCTGAGGTACTGACAGGTTTATACATATATTTTGTTATAGCTTTTGTAGATGTCAAATGCATAGCTGGACAGCTCTCCATCCTAGCTTACCCTCGTTTTTCAAACTGTGGTCCTTGTGGGTCCCTTCCAACATGGGATATTCTATGATTCCATGACTGGTCAGTGGCAGGACTCATCCAGTGTGGGTCTGGGTAATTTTGAATGCTTAACAAAATCCAAAAGAATGGTCATGTGTTAATTTACACTGTGACATACATTCTGTAAATACAGAAATGTACTAATCACTGAATGAACTACTGTAGCTCCTTCAGTTGGCAGCAAAACACATGGTTGTGCCCAGTGTAACTTCAGTGGAAAAAACCCATATGTACAAAGTCACTTAGCATTTATCATATCAGAGTCAGTAAAATAATACAAAATAAGTGATGCACGTTATCTCTCCTATCATAAGAAAAATAAAAATATATTCCCAAAACCTTGCTGCAGTCAGTCCTCTGGTACAAAAAAGCAAGAACATTATTCCTGATATTTTTAACTAAGACCACAAATGAAAAAAATATCTCAAATGGAACTCTCTTTGTACATCATAAAATAACATCAAAGAGCACAAACAACCTTTGTGGTTCACCCTTCCACATACTGCTCTTGCAGTGCAGTACAGAAATGGGGTTAACACAGAGTTTCTGGAACAGTGCACTCATCCTCCTTTCTGTTTTTTCACTTCATTTTCTCACAAAGCTGACCAGAGGGAAGGAATACACAGCTACGATTACTCTCTTCAAGGTCTAATAACAGCCATGCAATATATCACTTTAAAATACATTTTTTAAATGAGCAAGTTGCCCTCGAGCCTGAAGAGTGGTGAAATCTCCCATGTTAGATCAAACCAGCAGTGCTGGTGCCAGCCACAGCCCCTGCTGCGACTGCTCCTTTGAAGTGCTCACAGGTAGGGGCAGCTCAGCAGAGAATGCCCTGCTGTGCTAAACCAAGGAGCTTGAACCCAGAGATCTTATTTTCTGCTTGTTCTGGAAAAAATCCTGCTGAGCTGCAGGCATACGAAATCAAATAGGAGGGCTATAGGTACATTAGAAATATTGCAATTGATTAAATGACATTTTGCATGGGAAAGGAGCTCAAATTTAAGCCAGGGTCTTTGTGCCTAAGTGTAACATAGCTATGAACTGAATTTAAACCTGTGGTTTGAAGCCGGTGGCTTACTTTTGCTGTGGGAGTGGGTTTTAACTACATCTGAGACAGAAGATGTGGCATCACCTGCCTCTAAAGCAGACACAGAGATGTCTCTCTGCATTGAGAAACAACTCTTCAAGTTCCAACTAAGCTACAGCAAATTCGAAGCCAGTGTTTTAAGACAGGGTATTTCTTTGTCTGCAGAGAGGAGCTCCAACCCCAGCTGTGAGTGCTTCAAAGGCATAGATTCCACAGCTGGTACTAGAGCTAGAATTAAGATGCCAGCCTCAACATATGCTAGACTTTATGATTCAAAGTTTTTCATCATCAGTGTTATCAATGTGTACATTTTAATTAATTGGAAGACATCTATAACACTAATTTGCAATTTTAAATACTGCTACACTCTAAAATATTATTTAGATGAAGGAGATATTTTAGAATTTGTGAATTATTTACATTTTTCAGAGGTTATCCTTTTCAAAGGATCAGACATATACCTCCTGTAGTTTGGGAAGGTGCTGAAAGTAAAACTTGCCTTTATTAGCATATCTAGGTAGAACTTTCCTGTGATCAGTCAAGGCCTCTGAAATATTTATGCTGCATAGTGAGGAATGATTCCATATCCTAGCCAAGTACAATGTTCAAGCTGCAAAAAGGCCAGTGCTACTATACGAAAGGATGGCATTATTTCCCAGACTTTGTTCTGAAATAACTAAAACACTTCAAGCACACAGCTTGCCGTGTGAAGGGAGAGCCAAGAGTGAGACTGCAGCTTTTGCCACCCTGTAAGTGTGGCAAAGCAGGTGAGAACAGGCTCCTCATCACAGAGACACTGTATCCAGGGGAAACTTGGCTCATGCTGGGGTAGAGCACAGATTTCATAGTATTGCTTAAAAGAAATCCCACTGATACATGTTTCAATACTATTTCCTAGATTAATCCACAGACACGCCCCACCCTTATTCCTGACCCACACATAAAGTGAGATAAAGTGGTTCTGTCATTCTCCATCTCCTGAGTTTGGAACCTAAGAAAGGATCCAGAGGTGGGCAAGGCACACAATAGGAAATCTCCTGCTGATCCATTGTCTAACAGGATGTATTGAGCCAATAGGACTGGAAAAGTATGTTAAGAACAGGCTTTTTGGAGGGTATCAATTCCATTTTTTAGTCATCTAAATTCATCTGAATTGGAGCCTACTTTGAAGAGTTTGCCCTTTTATTTTTAATGAAAATCTAAGTCAATAATTTACAGCCTTGCTGGCAAAAAGGTCTCTTTAAAAAATCCTTAATATTTTCTTGGTGAAATAGCTTTATTTCACTTTGTCTGAATTATTTCATAAGCAAAGCATCCTTGTGTATTTGTTTATATGTTTTCTTGTGCTTTGTTTATATGTTTTCTCTCCTTCAAAACAAAATGGGACAAAAATGTAGAGAATGAGATTAAATCAGGAGCAAAAGTGAAATTAAACTGGAGACAGCTCGAAGCTTCCTGAATCCTTTCTGCATACTCATTACACCTCCCATTTCCTCCCTCCCTTCTCTAGGCAAGAGGCAACATTCCATTTCATTAGCCCACGATGAGAAGCAATACAATGTTTGCTATCTGGCCAGGCTGGAATTACTGTCAATTCAGCTGCTCTGTGCAAGAGACATTAAAGAGCATCTCTTGTTCCATACTGGGGTTTACATTTTGTCTGCAGCTATGAAGCTTTTTCAGTCTTTTTAACAAGGGCAGTACAATGTCTTTGGAGGGATTATATGGCTGCCCTTTTCTTACTGCAACTTAAAGTATAATAGAGAACCATAGAGTAACTGTAATGCTGTAGTTAACTGGAGTGGCTCTGCTGATGTTATTAACCATGAGCATATAATTCAAGTGACTTTTGAATAGCCATAAAGCCCCAGGAGTGACATACAGCTCCATATTCCCTTCATAACCATCTGTTATTATCAAAATATGTTGGATTTTCCAGTTTATGGTGAAAGTTTTAAAGTAATGCCTCTCTGTGAGATGTTGGAAAATGCTTTTCTAGATGGTCAGTGACTGGGGGAGTGGGCAAAAATTATAATACATTTGTACTAAATATTACTTTTTATTTTACTATATCAGAGCAAATACATGCTTGTAATTCTTATTATCCTTTTTTTCCTCCCCAATGCAATGTTATTTTTCGTTCTAATTCTTAATTCTGAGCAATTTATGTACATCTGACATAACTATAGCCTGCATTAGGGGGAAGTGGGAAGCATACAGTTCAAAGCCATAATGACTCCCTGCCCTGTGGTGCAGAGCTCAGCTGGTGTAAGTTTCATAGCTCTATTAAGGTCAACATTCCAGCAACCGGTAGAGCATCTGATGCTCCTATGGTTTTGATCTGAACACACTCATTATTTCCTTCCCATCTTTTTTCCTTTACATGCTAAACATTTATATTTCAAAAACTGCGTGCCTAGAATTTCACCTTTTAATTCACACAAGCACTTAAAAGTTTTTAAGATGTGTATGCCATCTCTGGTTCTGGGAAAGCAAGACAGGGACCATGGCTGGGAGAGCAGAGCTTTAGCAGGCATCAATCCTCAAGTTTTTGGCAGAGATATGAAATTTCCTATATGGTTGGTTTTTTTTTTTGGTTGGTTGGTTGGTTTTTTGGTTTGTTGTTTTTTTTTTTTTTTGCTGCTTCCCTTATTATATGCAATATCACTCTAATTCTATTTTTAGAAATCAAATAATTTTCAAGACAAATTATTAAAAACATTAAATGGGTCACCAGGAGCTAATAACCCAAAGTAATCCAATAACCTGGGCAAGGTGAACTTTACCCCTTCCCTTTATCAGAAGTCTGGCCAATGTCTCAAGCACAGCCAGGTACCCCGAGTCTCTGCCAGGCCACTGTGGTTGTGTGGAAAGAACTGGAGGCTGAGTTGAAAACAGTCAACAGAAGGGTGAATCCAGTTGATGGGTGGTGTGTGGAGCACTGTTTAAATTTTGGACACAATCAGATCTTGGACTGGACTTTGAGCCTAAAGTAACCTGGTTTATTATAGGTCTCTGAAAGGCATTTGAGGTTAAGTGTGTGCTGCTGCTGCTATGGACAAAAAACCTCTGTTGGTTTGAGGCTGTATAATTATTTCCAGAATCAGAGTCAGTGTAATATTCTCAGAGAGCAAGCAGTGAGAAGATGGTTGTGCTGGTGAATGACAGTGAGACCCACAGGGACA
Organism: Irena cyanogastra; assembly: GCA_013397155.1. Classification (NCBI taxonomy): domain Eukaryota; kingdom Metazoa; phylum Chordata; class Aves; order Passeriformes; family Irenidae; genus Irena; species Irena cyanogastra. The sequence continues at coordinate 298,530 of VWZV01010764.1, forward strand.
ACAAATGCACATTACCAAAGGTGACTTTACAAATGGACATGGTTTGTTGAGACACAGTAGTGTCTGGGGCAGAGGTGAAGGAATTAAATGAGCACGAAGTGAATTAAATGTCATAGTAAATTTTATTGGACTGGTAGAGCTTGGAAAAAAAACTGTCCCAGGAGATGCAGAGCCAGGATTCAAGGGAATTGATAGAACTATCAGAGCAAGAGCTGTGGAGGCAGTAATAGCCAGATTCAGCCCGGGCCCCAGATCAGACAAACTCATGGCAGCAAGGCAGGGGCAAGGCTAACATGGAAAGTCAGTTTGCTGGTCAGGGTTCTGACTTTTTCTGATGGGGGTAGTAAGGATCAGACATAGCACTGTGGTTGCTGGGCTGGGAAGTCCTTTGTGGGTTGGGTATGATCAACAGGGTGCATGGATCAACATTGGCATGGCCATGGCTGAGCTGGAGCCTGGAATTTCTGTGAATTCATTGTGAAGGGCCTGACAGCCTCCTTGGACTGAAATGGGGATCCTGGGCCAGGGTGATGGGCTGGGCCAATGGCCCCAGGGTTGGCTGGTCAGAGCCTTTAAGAACTGCTAGTGCACTCGGGGTCCTGGCAGCAAATGATGAATAGTGACAAGAGCCTCTGAACTACATTTTGGGCTCAGAATTGGGGTTGAGGCTAAAGGCATAGATTTATGAGATGGCTTCAAACTGCATCAGATGAACCCCACAGAATTAGGATGTGGACTGACAACAGCAGCATGGTGGTTAGGTCTATGGAAGGTTTCACTCAAGTACAGTTAAGGCTAAGTTCCACTCAGGGAATAAATAAATATAGTAAAAGGCACAGTTTATTTCTAGATCAGTATAGGCTAGGATAAGAGCTGTGAATTAATTTAGCTGCCTGATGGGTTGCACAGAAATGGTGAAAGAGAAAAATGAAGAGAGATTTCTTGTTTTTCACTTCTGGGTATGAACAGGAATAAGTTGGAGATTGACCTAAAGCAGGGACGAAGGGCTTACCTAATCTTCTTCCTTCAGAAAAATAGATGAGTTTTGTTTATGTGCCAATGGTCAATTTAGCATGGGCAAATACTTAATGTGGATCCCCCTTCCAAAGAGGTTTTGGTTGTAATTGACATTATTGAGTGTTAGATATTATTAATACTATGTTTAAAGCTGAGACTGAAATATCAGCTTTAGCAAACCTGTTGAACTAGATGGAAAATTTCCAGTCTTTCACAGGACTTTTCTGAAGCCACCCCTTTGGGCACACAATCACAGTAAAGGCAGCTGGGTACAGGACCACAGATCTTGGCCCTGGGAGCTGGTGTCATTTGGAACAGCCTCAGGGACAAGCAGCAGAGTCTGCACTTGTACTGTGCCAGTGGGTTAGCTGAAAGTAAGAGATTGCATGAGATACTATATAGACAGTGAAGAACCTCAGAGTCTGATGTAGTAATAGCCAAGGCAGAAGAGGATAAATGGTGCCTTCCTTTTGACTCTCCTGGGCGTCTTTCTATAGGTTCAGTCTCATAATGTACTGGGAGAAAGGATAGCAAAAAAGGTAATTTTGGATGTATATTGAATTAAACATTCATTTGTTGTAAATGGATTAAGTTTAAAAACTTAAAACCCCAGTATAACTCTTTTCAGCTTTCACCAAAGATACTGGTGAAGTATCTTTTTTCCTGCATTTCTCATTTGACTGACTTTCCCAGCATAAGTTTCTATTTGCAGATATTTCTCACACACTTTTTTGACATTTAACCTTCCATTGTTTAATTTGGGACTGGAGGTCAGAGCTGGGTATTGCTGGGCACATAATCTGAACAGTGGACACCAGGGATAGCTTTATTTTAAGTGTCTTCTGTTTGCATTGACAATCTTTAGTTCATTTTGCTGAATTCCTTAATTTGTTTGGAATGGACATCTACACATTAACATGTCCATACTAAAATATTCTCCAACATACTAGAATAAGGGCATGCAGTAATGGTACCACTATTGAAAAAGGAAAGATGGAAAAGCAGTTTGTTTACAGTCCTGCTTTTTGACAGGCTTCTATTGCAAAGAAAATAATTATAGGAATCTGATCAAAACTTTTGAATGTCAGTGGAAATTTTCCCATAATCTTATTTGGCATTTATTAGATTATGAATGAAATTGATGATGGAATGATGTAATATTAATTTTCTGCTGTGAACTGCAGAAGTAGTAGAGATGAAGAAGATTTTTGGAGAAAGTTATGACATGAAGATAGCACTATTTGTTTTTACCTAATAGCCTAATCACTGTACTCTCCCCAGATACAAAAGCAGCATGTTTATCCTCTACTTCTCTAAGTAACATCTGACAGCAACTAAAGATGCAAGAAATAAATGCAAAAAATAAAAAATCATTACAGTTGGAAGATATTAATTAGCCCTGTGTGGAGTCAAGCCCCATTTCCAGTCTAATTTCAAGACTACTTCATGCACAAAAGACGGACAAGTTGAAGACTGTTCAAGTTCTATCATCTTCAGATCCCCAGGCAGCACAGACAAACTATTTGTTTTTAACAAATTGTGCTGATCCTTTATGAGAATCCAGTTATTTACAGCATAGTTTGTTTGTGGTTCCTGGACTCTGTTTCTGTTGAATGGCCTTCAAGAAAAGAAGAACTGAGACAAAGATTAAACACCAGGCTGCAGCTGAAAGACGATTTTAAAAACCTTTCCTAAAAGTAGCATCGTGCTGCTGGTGAAACGTGTCTGGTTTCCATCTTTGCCAGCTACCAGAATCAGACACTTATTCACAAAGGCTTCTGAAACAGCAAGGCCTATTCCCCTCCAGTCCCCCTCCTTTAGCAAGCTTTTCATGCAGACACCCAGCCATTCCCTTAGGCACGCTGCTGCTGCTGCTGCTGTCAGGCAGCCTGAGCTGAAATCCCAGGAAGCCAGGAGATGGGGTAGCCAGCAGCACAGCAGGAATCCAGCCGTGACTTCTGCAGCATTTATACCTCCAGAGCGGGTCACAAGTGTGGTCAAAAGTGAGAAGAGGGTTAGTCTGGGATTAGCTGGGAACAGACACCAATTGCAATGCAGGACAGGTCAAGAACATGAGCTTTTACACCAAGATGGATAATTGAGAGGGAGGAAGGGAGAATTCTTCTGAAGTGGAGGACTTTTGGTGGGTTTTTTATTTTCAGAGGTACTTAGCTACAGCCAGAGGAAGGCTACTCTTCTCAAACATGAGTGCTGACACTGAGTCAACAGCAGGTTAATTCAGCCATGTAATTTATATTTTAAGACCCCAATCTGAGTGATATGAATGTTTTAATAAGTAAATATAGTCTATTCAGCAAAGTCTCTTCACTTTCTCCCAAATTAAGCATTTCTTACATTTATTTTTCAATGTGAGTTCTACAGATTGCTAAATCAAGACATCAAAACATTATGAAATTTATATATAATTATTAAATACAGTTTTCCAGTCAGAAATCCCCTGCAGAAATCACTGATTTACGATTTGTTGTTCTCCCCGAAGAACTTTGTGTTTAGGAAATGCCAGCGGCTGTTTTCCTAAAAAAAAAAAATAAATCAGGTAATTAAAAAATGAAAAATAATAAAATTAATTAATTTTGTTTGTGTTTTGCTGATGATTCAAAAACTCCATCAATGTGTTTATAAACAAAAGAAACAGCTTTAAAAATACTTTCTTGCTTTTGTTTTTACTTGGAAGAAGTACCACTATACTTACCTCTAATACAGCATGGAAGCCATTCCTGTGATAACACTTGGAGCAATTATTTTTATCCTCCCATAAACTGGATTTCATTGGCAACCTGTAAATACAGTATGATACTGTTGGATTCACAGATATTGTGAATGTGGATACAGGTTTAGAGGACAGTAGCTGTGGAGTGCTTTCATGTACCCTGCTCTTTTCACTAGATACATATTCCTTTCCAACCTTGGGCAGGGTAATTTTATTCTCCCTGGATACTAAGAGCCATATTTTAGGCTGTGTTCTGTGTCTGTGAGGGAGGGATCAAGGACTTACATTATTACATTTATATGCAGATTAGTCCACCTTGACTCAGATAGGATGAAATTAAATTAAAAGCTGCTTACCTGCTAGCTCCTTCCTGACAGCAGGTAGCAAGGAAGAACAGAAATGGCATTTTCTTCAAGTTCTACCTAGTTAGTTGCCTGTCATCTGCAGTAGGTAGGCTCAGGTTGTTTTACGATTTGCCGTGGAAGAGAAGCAGCAAACCATCGACATAATGGGAATAAGGAGAGAGTTTTAATCCAGGCACTTAATTCTAAGTCAAATGTCTGCTGAAACAGTAGGTTTGCCTGGGGCTGTGGGGCAGATTGCCAGGCTCTGGCCTCTGGTATGTGCTAGAAAGATCTGTACATGCAATGACAGCACCCCAGGCAGGGCTGAGTCTCACAGCACCCCTGGGGTTCTCTGGCACCGCATCCGCTGAGACACGCTATCATCTGCCTGACTTCTTGTTTGCTCCCAGGATGCTGCTCATCCATGGAAGAGGGGGATAATAAACTCCTCTGACTACTGAGGCTGGGATTCCTAGGTATTCCCTAGGTGAGTGGAAATAGTGGAAAACTAGAAGGCTTTAGCTTCCATTTTCACATGAAGCAGCCCCCAAAATGTCTGGCAGGTGGTAACTCCAAGATTTCAAGGACTAGTGAGAGATATAAGAAGTTAAATATTTTTCCCTCTGACTTCCCCAGGTGAATAGGGATTTGCACCCTTCATTACAAGACGCAGGAACAGAGATCAGCAATATATTCTGCTGTACAAACTTAAAGAGTAAAAATAACTCGGTAGGTACCAACACAGAAAAAGTCTGAAAATTGTACTGCTTATGAGAGGAACAAAAGAGAAAATAACATATATATGAACATTCAGAAAGTCACACACCATAGGTAGAATTGTCTTTAGATGGCATGTTTTCAAATTTTGTGTCTTCTGAGACTGCTTTTGCTACAAGGGTCTTCATGAAAATTAGAACACATTTGTTGCCCATTCACACCTTTTCTTTTCATTCCAGAAGAAATCCTCTATGATTTAGATATGAAATATCTCAAGGGTTTGCACAGAAGCCAGGGAATGCAAAAATTAGTGTAGTCATAGTGATGCAACCCTAAACCTCGACAAAGTGTTAATATCATCCCAAGAACAAATTCAGATGAAGCATTGTAATTCAAACCACCAGCTCTTCAAAAGCATCCTTTTTTTACTGTTATTATGTTACTATAAACCACTTCACATGCATAAAGAATTACCTCAGTCATGTGCACTCAGTTTAGTATTGGTATTATTTAGTATTAGTATTTAGTACCTGCTTGCACTGGAAAATGTGAAAACACTGCCCACATGATAGATTTGGTTCTTTTGCAGTCTTGCTCATCTTCTCACAGAATACATGATTTTCAGCGAGTTTAACAAAACTTACCGAGAGACAATTTTTATTCATTCTTAATAAGCATTTCTATTTCAATCCACTGTTTGCCTAATCTCTCCACTCTATACTGTGCCATGGCAGTGCTGTTATTTTAGATAAGAAAGTGCTTGGCATAAGCAAGCACAGTAATGTGAACAATAATTACAGGTACCCAGGCCTCCCAGCAGCATTCTTCCAAGTGCCAAATATCTGTGGTTACCTTTCAGGTACCCACAGCCCCTGTCTTGCCTGACAACATCACTTCAGCCAGTCAGTCACTGCCTGACAATTTACCAGTAGTTCAGACTGTTGCAATAAAGCAGACAGGACTCCATTTCTTCATGCAGAAAAATCCCCTTCTTTATTCACAAAGCTCATATTTATAGGAAATATCATAAGGCATTGTGTTAGACCTAACTGGCTAACAATGCACTGGCACTCAGTTTATTGGTTGGTAAATGGCCAGGGTATACGTCTGTCAAATCTCTCTATATTTGGTTAGTTTACATATTTTGTTCACTGATTCTCATGGGACAGATTTCTTGTTTATTACAGGTGCAAATGGTTTTCTTACCAGCATAGCTTGTTGTGTTAACTGCTTTCATTCTTATGATTTTTCACATGGGAAGTTAGCTAGCTGCACTTAGAAGAAGCAACAGGCCAGCTGGCAATTTAGCAGAGCAAGGCCTGATTTTATAAGGCCTTTCTTTTATAATATCTCTACTTGTATTCAACATCAAACTACAGGAACCTGACCAAATTTGGGTTGACCTGTGGTCCAGGAGTTTAACTGGATCATTCTTGTGAGTCCCTTCCAATATGCTGTGGATTCTGTAAAAGCAGGTTGGTCCCAAATGTATGGACTTGAGGTGAGAGATGCTATGCTTAAGCAAATACATATTATTAATTAGGCAATGATACTGCCTTGTGCAATGCATACCATTAGGGAAACATACAGGAAGGGTAATGCAAGGAGGGGGCAGGCTCATTGTTCTTACCACTCTATTCAGAGGCAAAGATTTCATGACACACCTTCCCAAGTAATCTTTGCCATGTGGTTCAGATTATATTGCAGCATCTGGCTTGAAATGACCCATACTACTCTGTTGCTGTGTGAATATGTTTTATGTGATTCAGTACAAAAGTTGTGGGAAGAAAACCATGCCAAACACTGAATCTTTTCCAGGCATTTCTTTGCAAGGCGTGGTGTCATGCACAACAACAAAGACCAAATATCAGTTTCAGAACAGCAATGGCTTAAAAAAAGAAGTCTCTATCAGTATGTTCAATTGAGACTGAGTGAAATATTTTCCCCTCCTGAAAGACTGCAAGCTTTTGGCTTGAAACACACCTTAGTAGAGTGTCAACCTTTACTTCAGCCACAGTAGCTTACCATTTGTTCTCTTTTTCTCTTATCCAGTGGAAAGTCCGGCTGGGATTCGTTACAACATTTCCACATGAGATAATGTAACAGCAATAAAAGTGCATTCTGTGTATCCTTGTTGTCAGCCTGAAAACCTGTACTAACCAGTACTAGAGAAGTGGCATTCATAACACATTCACCAGGGACTTGATTCCCTGATGAAGCTAGTTTCAATGTCTTCTACAATTTTGTATATGGAACTAGAGTACTGCACCCAGTTCTGGAGTCCCCAGCACAGGAAGGACATGGACCTGCTGAAGCAAGTCCAGAGGAGGCCACCAAGATGATCAGAGGGATGGAGAACCTCTCCCATAAGGAAAGCTGAGAGGATTGGAATTGTTCAGCCTGGAGAAGAGAAGCCTTTGGGGTGACCTGATTGCAGCTGCCCAGTACTTGATGGGAGCCTGCAAGGAAGATGGAGAGAGACTTGTTACAAGGGCATGTAGGAACAGGATGAGGGGAAATGCCTTCAAACTGAAGAGAACAGGTTTAGATTAGATATTAGGAAGAAATTTTTTAGTGTGAGCGTAGTGAGGCACTGAAATACATTAAGTATTTATGGATGCTCAATCTCTGGAAGTGTTCAAGGTCAGGTTGGATGGGGTCTTGGGCATCCTGGTCTAGGGCAAGCTGGCCCTGCACACAGCAGGTTGGCTGGAACTAGATAATCTTCAAGGTCCCTTCCAATCCAAGCAATTCTATGATTATATAATTCTTGCAAGGAGTTGCCACTTTGCAGCTTGTTACTGTAGTTTGGTACTACAGTGTCTTGTAGAAGACACTTTAGAAATTCGACATTTCTAAAATCTGAATTTAACCAGTACAATAATTAATTTCTGTTCAAAATGTGTTTCTGTGGGGTTATCTGACCTGATAGCACACGGATTGGTCTCTGTATTTACACACAGCATTTCACAGGTTGCCAGGGAAACATAGAGCACTCTTTTAGGAAAAAGAGAATCCAAATTAATAGTGCCAATCATAAATTCTAAGTAGTTTTGCAAGTGGTCAATTACATAATTTTGCTAAGATAATAGAGCCTTTAATATTTATTATTATGTTCCTAGCATTTACTTTAGGTAAAAAGAAGAGAACAAGTGTCCTCCAACGTGGCACACTTGGAGGACTATAGAAGTTAAAATGTGGTAAACAGAAGAGCATCTGTTTTGTGGATTATTTATTGTAAGTCACAATAGTGAGTATAATGTTGCCATGGATGATCTTATTACTGATTCATAAAACTGACCTTTAAAAATTAAAAGAACCAAAAAGCTCCATTTTAGGGCAGTAGTTGGGATTATATAAAAGTGGATAAAAGTGGTCAGGCCTTTGCCTTGGACCTGGATGATATTTATAAGCCAGTGTCAAAACTGTGATCCTGAACCCCCTGTGATCAGCTGAAAGGTCAAATGGCTCTTCCCCCCTTTCCTGTAATCCCTACCTGCTGCTGTGCCTGCAGCAGGCTACCCCTGGCTAGGGAAAGATGGAAAGCAAGTAAGGATACTTGTGGGTTGAGACAGACATAGCTTAGTAAGTGAAGGAAAGAAAAAGAAAAAGACAAAAAAACCCAAAACAAAACAAGTGGTGTGAAGGCAATCACTGAGCAGTGGATGCTTTCCAAAAAGAAAAAAAAATCCCTCACTTGTTTGGTTTATTTTTGCTGAGCACATGCTGTGCAGTGTGGGATATCCCTGGGGTTAGCTGGGGTCAGCTGTGCCAGCTTTGTCCACTTCCAGCCTCTGCCCACCCCCAGCCTACTCACTGGGAGGGCAGAACAGGAAAAAGAGAAAGCCTTGGTGCTGTGCAAGCACTGCTAACAACAGCCAAAACACAGCCTGTTGTCAACACTGCTCTGGTCACAGACCCACAGTACAGCACCCAACTGACTGCTCTCAGCACAACCAACTCCATCCCAGCCAGAGCCTGTGCAGCAAAACTAGCTGACATACCTGGGGAGGTAACTGCGCCTCTCCAAAGCTCTCACACTGTCCTTCTGCATGTAGTTACAGTGTTCAGGAACAGGAGTTTTTGGGCTCACCCTTTAGAAGATCCAAGACCTCTTTGTGGATAGCACCCACAGGTATTCTGGTGAGAAGCCTTCATCACCTGTCCAGGCACCATGCAGAAAACCTCCCCTCCTTTGTCAGCACATAAGCAAACTGTAAGGGAAGATCCAAAGGCTGCAGGTGCCCAGCTGGGGCTCAGGAGCCCACACTGGGTTCCTGCACCTCTTTTCTTTTCAGTGGAGAAGCATTATCTAAGCAAGACACAGAAATAGTCACAGTACAAAGCTACATACCTCCTCTGACTACTAGATTATTTCATACAAAAGATGGTGGATAGCTACCCCTCCCTTTTCCTGAGAGGAAAGTGTCTGCCCAATGCTCCCAGCTGTGTACTGCAAGCACTGGCTGTACCTCCTCTGCAGCCTGACAGCCACCAAGACTCATTTCAGGCAGCTGCTCTTTGCTAGCTTGAGGCAGCTCCCTGTTCAGCAAGACTGAGATTTCACACCCTGCTTTGAGGTGTCTAAATTGACAGGCACCAGCCAAAGAAGTTCAACCCAAGACCTGAAAAAGACCTAAAGCCCTCTTGAGCAGCATCTGAGGCCAGGCAGGATGTACCAGGCACCCAAAACAGAAAGGTACACCTGTGTTCAGCCAACTTTGAAATCCAAGCTTGACTTCAAGAGTGACCTAGCCCAATCAAGCCAGGTTCATGATCTCTCTTACTTGCAGGTATCATTTTCAAAAGTGAACTCTATTCTATGCTCTTCCTTAGAAGTTTTTGACTATATTAACTGTTGTTAGATTTAAACTATTTCAAAGTTACTTCTTCCCTCCTGACTTAAGTTCTGCTTTGGGGGCCACCTTTGCTGGTCCATAGCAGAGCTGGCTAAATCTCCTCCCAGCTCAAACTCTGCTATTAAGTAGAAGAATCTATGGACACAGATGTGACCAGAAGACAAAATGAACAGTACAATGCACTTTCAAACCACCCTGTAACTGAAGGCTACATGTGATTGCCATGCCCCAAAGTCCAATCACACTGACACGTGTGGTGCACACACCACCTCCAGCAGCTGTTTCGGGAAACAGGATGGTTTCTGAATGAAAGCATCCCTCAATAGTCACCCTGAAACAATCTATTTAGAAAATAGCTTTAAGCTATGGATTGATATAATCAGAGTGCTAAATAGTATGATCCTTTTGTTGTATTAAGTAGCCCCTAAAATATAATATTGACCTCTTTCAATAGCAGTAATTGAAATGCAAATATGAAATACAAATGTGCTTTTCTCTCTCCACAGACCTGAGAGGGGCCTGTTTTTCAAACTGGGGACTGACCCTCTTTAGATGTCTACAGTCAGCACAGAGATGCATGCTCCATGTTTTATTCCTTTCCTTCTGGAAAAACTCCTTTTACCTTCAACTTTTTGTTTTATCTCCATTTTTCAGTTGCATCCACCTATTTTCCCTTGGTTTATGCATCCTTTGGACAGGGACTAATTTTACAATTGTGACTCATCTGTCACAGGAGGACTGTTCTACGACAGGAGCTCTCAAATATATCTGCAAAACCAAATAAATATGCAAATAACTGTAAAAATAAGTAACAATAAAACCAAATAACCAAAATAATGTTTAAGCAATAAGGAATTGCTTCTGGATATTTTGGGCCAGATTAGGCAATTTACAGTCTGCCAGGAAGAAGGATTTGACATGAATACAGCAGGGCCTTTGCAATGTAGGAACTGAGTGAACAAAACATCAGGCAGTTTTGTTACATACAAAGTATTGCAGTCAGAGGAGAGCTAGTAAATATGATCACTACTTTTCTTGTTATTTCACTGTTGAAACAGAAGAAAAGAAAGACAATCAAAATAAGAGGAAATGGAATTTTGTCTCTTTTAGTTGTCTGTACTTAGCCAACTTTTATTCCTAACAAGTAAAATTCACTCTGGTAACAATCCCCTTAAATGCTGTGAAATAAATAAACTTTCAAATGGAGTGTCTTAAAATTTACCTAATAATTTCATGGCTCTTGGAAATTATAAGATCTTTGAAACAGACACTATTATACAACCAATTAATCATAAATTAATCATAACATCACATCAGAATAATCAAGATTAATTCAGTTGACCTTAATGTAAATGTAATTTCTATTTCTGTAGGTGCTCCATTACAATTGGTCTGCATTTAAATATGAGTCAATCATTGCCTAAACTGAAGTCTATCCTCACTTTTTCTCCCCAGTATATCTTCTGGCCATACATAATGTAACTTCAATCTTGAGAGGAATGGGTATTCCTGCTCTGTCTGTGCCACTAGTCTGCACTATCACAAACACACGTCTTAGGATTTTGTATCTGGTCAGTCTGGTATGAGTATCATAAATGAAAAAACTTATAGAACATACCCAGCTAAATAAAATTCTAGATTTTGTTTAAGTAAAAAGAGGTGAAAGTGTCCCAAATTGCATTTTAAAAAATCCCACATTTTTACAGGAGGAAACAATGTTGCTGTAGTGTTGACCAGAGAACGAAGAAAATTCTGTGAAGGAAAGATGAAGGAAAAATGCTTCAGCCCTATAATTAGATATGGGGATTTAAAAAAATAGCATAGCAATATTTTAAAACAAAAATGGTGAAAAATACTTCATTTTAAGCAAGGTCAGGATTTTATAAACATGGAGCATTCAGAAGGTCCTAAATGTCCTCATGGCCTCAGCCATGATGAGTTTCTGCGAAATCCTGAGCCATTTATGCTACTAGTTACTGGTAACATGTATGTAGTTCTGATGGACTCAGAGATACCAGTAAAACCTCAGTGCTGCATCTCACACGGAGATAAAACTACCAAAGAGACTGAACAGTTCCCTGCTGCAGGCACAGGAGAACCTGCAGAAGGTCACTCTGCAGGTGCATGTTGGGAAATTTGCCACAGGAAGGGACAGGGAGGAATGAAGTAAATTCAAACACACAAAAATTATGTTCACTGTATGTAAAATACTCATGCAACAGTCTTTTGCATTTGTAATACAGACTGCCTTGGGGGAGCTGGAGGAAGAGATTTGCAAGGAATGAAACTGTTCTTTTAAAAGACAAAAATTATACATGAATGATAAAGATCACTGAGATGACAGAAATCAGTTACCTGTTCATATTTACATGCTCTAGAGACATATCACAGCAGTACAGATTTAACCACTTAACCAAAATTCTCTATAGCTATAGCAACTTTTCAAGTATACCTCTCCTGCTAAATCCACAGCTGAAAATAAACATATCTCATCTTCCTTCTAAAATTTGCACCTTTGCATTATGCCCTTTAGTATTTCCATAATAAACTGTCTAACATGACAGTTAGGAAAATTCATTAGTAATGCATGCATTTAAATATTGACTGAAGTGTGCGTGGGTGGGCGGTTTTTGTTTGGTTGGTTGGTTGAGTGTTTGTTTCAAATAGGTTTTGGGGCATGTTTGTAAGGAAAAACTGAAACCTGATTTGGCAACACTGATTGTAGGATCTATGAATTTAAATGAGTTTGGGTAGGTCCAAAAGGACATGACCACCTTTTCATCTGCAGGAATTATTTGTGAGATAATCCTAACTCATTTTGCTGAAAACACTGAAATGTCCAGTAGTCAGAAGGTAAAAGTAGAAATCATCTCAGTTTTTGTTTCAAGGACTTATAAATCAGTATTATTTCACCCAAGTAAAATAAGGAGTTCTGTTTCCAAGAGAGTCTCAAGAGCAATCAAAAGTGGAGAGGCCAAGAGAACTGAGCTCTGTTGTTTTGGTATCTACAGCACTGGTATTTAGCAACCATTTTACCAGAAATAGAGATCTTGGATAGGTGCCCCTAGGTTTTAATTCCTATTCAGCTGAATTCAATAAGTACCCTATTCTAATGTAACCAAAACAGTGGACGCAGGAATTCAGTTTCCAGCCTTTCATTCCCTCAGCAGGAAATCGTTGTTCTTTTTTCCAAATAGCTGAAAACAAAAAAAAAAAAAAAAAAAAAAAAAAACCAAAAAAAAAAAACCAAAAAAAAAATCAGGAAAATATTCAGAGAATGAAAATGTTTGAGGTAGAGAAGAAGGTAATGATTTACATATGTGCATTGAAAAGTTTTAAAAATTAGTTTTGGAGCTCCGCTTGCACTTGCATTTCTTCCTCACTTATTGTTGCTCTCTAACAGTAAATTTTGTTTGATTCTGTCAGAGTCGACAGGAAAACAGTAGAATATCCCCTAGCAGATTCAAACAGCAGGAAAACAGCTTTGCCAAAAAATAAGTAAGTAAATAAATTACTTTTAAAATCACTGATAAGTAATATAAATAAAAGTTTTATTACTCATGTGTCCACGCTATTATCCCACACTCTACTCTAGTACACTCTTGTGTGGTTTACAGCTTGCTCACTGAACAGGAAACCACTCAGCTTCACCCTTTGCTCAAAAGCTGCTGCTAATCTAAATTACTTTGCAATTGTAAGAGTGGGCTAATTGAAACTCTGAGGTTTGTGCTGGTATTTCCCAAACTTTAGGCAATTCCAAGGGTGGATGCTTAGATATAGATAAAATGAGTGTGCATTAATGCAGTCTTAATGTGATCCCTGGCCAAATCTTCATTGCAAAATAGCTTTTGATGTTGCTTCTGAATACTAAGCACTGCTACTGCAGTGACCCACGAATGTTTGCTGGACAGGCTGATACAGAGCTGGGGTCCAGTGGGTAAAGAGGGTCATGGTGAGAGAACCAACACCAGAAAAAGGCTTATGTGGTTCTTCCACACCCAATATATCTCACAGATTCTCCATGGCAGAGGAATAGCAGGATGGAAGAATACCACATCAGGTCTAGGGGAAGTGTTATACTTATTTGGCAGCATGGGAAGGAAGCCATGCGGAGTGGCACAGCTGCATGTAGAAAGAGAGTTTTAGCTCCTATCTCCCTAAGGAAATTCATCTCCCCAATAATCCACTGAATATGTAGAGCATCAATAAGGCTGTTACAATATTTATGTCTAAAATGAATGTTTGCAAAATGAGTAGAGTTCTCTGCAACAAACTTAGAGCTGTAAGTGAACAAAAATGTAAGGTTTGACCCAAGATTGTTGAATTTCAAAATTCATTTCTCAAATGCATTTACTATCCTTGCAACTTTCACTCATTAATTTAAACTGGACTCTTTGATAAGTTTCATAGAACAATGGCAATTTCTAATATTTAATTAAGTGGATTTTTTTCTTTTTTTATGTATTTAGATCTTGCCCAAACATACATGAAGTAATGAATCCGAATATGCATCCAAAAGGTAAAATTCTTTTCCTGCTGAAAGGAAGTACTATAGCATGTCTGTGTAGCCTGCTTCTTACTCAGAGCCAGTAAAAGTCTGTGACAAACCTGAACATTTTAATATCATAAAAATTAAAATGAATTGGTAGAAAAAATGAAAAGTAATGGATACCCACTAAGGGGATACCCACTAATACAGACAAAAAAAGGTGTTTACTTCCACTATGCCCCAAAAAACGTTTGGCTTCATGATGTATATTCTTTTTGCACTATACACTGCAAAAAGCCAGGAATAAGTTACTCTCTTGATGCAGACTGAAAACATTAGTTTGGCTGATGGCTTCTAGAAAGCAACTGAGGGAACTTTCTTTTTCCCTCTGCTGCTACCTTTGAAGGTCTCTCCTCTTTTTGCTGTTTGCTGTTCCAAAACAAAAAGACAACGTTATAGGATCTCTAAAGCTGTTTCCATGACAGACTATGGTCAGTAGCAAGCATGTGTTTAAACTATACTAATTTCAAAAGTAAATCACTGCGTTTATGTAAATTCCTCATAAATGACACTGCAGTTCACAACTGTTGAGACATTTCATGCAAAGCATATAAAATTATCTAACTAAAACGTGACACAACTAGGCAGATAAATTTATTTGATGTACCATATGTTTATAGTGTTATATGAAGTTTGCTTAAATGCATTCAATATCCATATAATATAGAAGATTTAGATTTAGGGCTGGAAAAAGCAGTTCTGGGGAAAATAAAACCCAGAAATCTATCATCTAACTGAAAATCTTTTATTGTTGTGGATGGTTGGCCTTAGCTCAAATGCCCACTATAACTGGTATTTATTCACATGCCTTTTTCATATCTCTGAAGTGAAACCTGCCTAATCTTTTACTTGGTACTCTAACTAAACCTATATTATTCAGGAAGCTTGTTTGTCTAGTGCCTCTATGTGCTTAGGGAATATGCCTGTATACCTGAACAGGACAAGATTTTTGCATCCTAATTTGGGCAAGACAATAAAAAATGTTGACTCTGAAAATGTCTACACAGTTCTTCCTTGCAGCATTTCCAGCTTCAGAGTTTTTTCTACTGAAGGGGTTAGGACACATCCTGTCAGGATCACAGGGTTTATTAAATCACAGCTCACAATTCTTTATCGCTTTCTGCCACTGGCTGAAACACCACAGTGACTAAAGAAAACACTGTGCATTCATAGTCAGAGAAGCCAATGGGAACAGATTTACCTTCTGCTTTCCCACTAAGGGCTATGTTTCTGTTGTTGGATTTTCATGTACAAATTCCTAACTTGTCACCCTTTCAAACAAAACGTTTTTAGGTCACCATGAAAAGTCAAGGTTGCCATAAAATGCACACAATCTTTTATTCCATTGGAAATTAAAGAGAAGATAATTTTTTCCATGTTGTCCTTTGACATCTGGCATTCTCTGTCAACTGGTAGAAACACACCCACGTGTATGCCACAGAAATATAACATCTTAGTATTATTATGAGTGATAGTCTCTATTTATCAATTTTACAGGCAATGCAGCAAAGCAACAAAAATTTTCAGACTGAATAAAACATGATGAGTCCCTATAGCTTGAGGACACTCTAGCCTGTGCCAGCTTTAAATCTTTAGCTTGCAGTGAAAAAAATTATGCCAGAAGGTCCAGCTGATTGCAGCTACCTGGCATAAAGATTCTGTCCTCTTTCATCCTTGTTCAACAGCCAGTGCAGCAAAGGCCAGAAAATTTGAAGCTCATTGCTGATGAGTTAGGCTGGATGGCCTTTAAAGGTCCTTACCAACCTAAACTAGCCTATGGTTCTATAATAAACTGGACATTCCAGTGAGATAGATGATAGATTAGATAGATAGATAGATAGATAGATAGATAGATAGATAGATAGATAGATAGATAGTAAACAGCAGAAATATTCTCCCCTTAAGTGTTCAACAGCACCTCATCTAACACCTGGACAGTGCATAGCACTTCTCATTCTGAAGGCCTGATATGTACAGCAAGGCTGACAGAGTGAAATATTCATCTTCATTATGAAAATTATATTCTTAAATAGCATGAAGAGTGGTTTCTCACTGGTTTGCACTCCTGAGCTAGAACAGAGGAAATATTTGGGCAGTTATTCCTTACGTAGAGGGCAGACCCATGGGAAAGCAGCACCAGTGCTGCTCCCTTCACTGGTCCATTGCAAAGAAGGCCTAATAAGAAAGAAGGCAGATGGAGTTCATCCCAACTCTGGTGATTCATGCATAACAGAAGAGATGATAAACTGACCTGGACATGAAATTGTAAATGGATATTGGATAGCAATACATCACCCCAAAGGCTTGTGTCAAACAGTCCCCTTTCAGCATTAAGCCATGAAATGCATGGGCAATAGCATTGACGTTTATCACTGTTACTAATTTTTTATTGTTGAGGATAAATCAGCCACACTTTTTATGAACAGAAGTACAAAAGCTACAAATTAAGGCACTGCCTTTTTTGTTATTATCCTGGTACCACCTTTAACTGAGCTTACTTCTGATTAGCACCAGTATAACTAAACAGAAAAGTAGCTGGCATGAATAAGTCTCCTTCCCTGTTGCCCATGAATGATCCTTCAAGCAGAGATTAAAGTACTACATATATTGAATAAATGAACATTCAATGCCCTCTGCTGGGGTATACAAAAATATGCAATACCAGTCTCACAGGATGAGAGAGATAAATGCAAAGAGGGTGTTTAGGCAGAAACTTGCTTCTTCCAAAACACAGCAATAAGGGAGGGTTGTGGGATGCTGACTGTCCTTAATACCCTTCAGCCCTGGGACAAGAAGTAGTTCTGGTTTTAACCCTCTCCTTAGCATAAAAGTATTTCAGTGCAAAATTATCCTTTTTTTTTTCCTTAGCATTACAACATGCTGCAATTATTTATTATTGGTTGGTCTTGATAGAAGGATTTTCATGCTCTACTTTTGAAATCAGGCCATTATGTAGCCAGAGATTGTGAGGCTACAGGCAGCCTAAGAAAGGACTGGAACAGTCCAGAAGAGCACATACTGGGCAAGGTTACACCACAGCTGTTTTGCATTAAGGAGTCACTGGATTAAATGTACAAATCAGGTTAAGTGCAGAAGTTGGGAGTCTCTGTTCACCAGCTCTTTGGCCCTGCAGCTCATGCTCTCCTGGCTATGCCATGAGACTGCTTCATGGGCAGACAAACACCACCAAGAACAGTTCATAGCCTGATAGCTGGAGTGTTCTCAGATTTGGGATTTTCTTCTGCTACGAAGAGAACAAAACACATTTCTATTCACAGAGGGATTTCCAGACCAGAAGTCCCATGGATCTCAAAGTTCTGCACCAAGAAGCAAAACTCAGGAGAGACAGAGGAGTTGAAGCACATCCCTCTTTGGGTGTTTTGGTGGGCGGGCTTAGACATGCTCAGGATTGTGAATCCCATTTCCACACAGCTACTTCCTCATGCATTGTAGAGGTCTACAAACTCATGGGTAGACCTGCTCCATGTCCTTTTTTCTGTATCTCTAAAATATTGTAAATAAGTACTGTAAAATCTGTGGTTGGCAGACTTTTATTCCTTTATATAAGTTATTAGCTACTGTATAATTTACTACAGAATGGGACCCGCTGACAGCTTTTCTCCATTTCATACAGAAAAGAGAACTATTCCTGCTAACACCTATCATTCTGTAAGTACCACATGTTCTTCCTAAAATTTTACTTTTCTTTCACTTCCTGATGTATGTTAATATCATCTTGGCTATAATACTAACAAAAAGTGCAATCATCACTGGTTTTTAATGCAAAATAAGGCATGAGAATTGTAAAATACAGATGAGAACTTTTTTAGTAGGATCTAGACTGGAGAAGTGACACACTCACTCACTCACTAATTCTCCATGTATGGGCTGAATCTAAAATAACAGGAGTCAACCTGAACAAGGATGTAAATCATAAATCTCAATATTAAATATGTAAGCAATACCAACAAAGCTGAAAAGCAAACAGAGCATATTTCAATGTCTTTCCATTTGTATCTGAAATCTGGGTTTGAGTTTCAGTTCAGGCATGTAAGAAAAGAGTGTAAATACCTTTTAAATCACAAAAAGATGAAAATAAAGCACAAGTCTATGTTTTAATAAGCAAGTTGGACAAATAAAGGATGACTAAAGAAGTATCATGCAATCAATACTTCGACTGCTTCAGATTTCACAGAATGATTAATAACAATGAGATGCTATATGGGATTAATTTCAAATAGAAGGCAAAAACAGCACAGAGCAGAATGAGGAAAGAATGGTCAGGAAATTATTTACTTATGCTAAGACACTGAAAGAATTATTTAAGAAATTTCTGAGATATTAATTTATTATCTTTGGGAATCCTCCAGAGTCCCGAGTTTCTAAAATTATGGAAAAGACTAGTGGTAACTGCAATTTCTTCCAAGAAAGAAAGCAAATCCTGAGGACTTATTTGGTACCTGAAGAGATTATTAAACAAAGTCAATCTGAAAGCATCTTTTGGAAATAATAAGTCTGATTATGTAAAGAATTGTTAATGCAACATGAAGAACATCTCATCATTTCTTCAAACTAAAAGTAATTTCCTTTTCAGCAGAAATATGACTACAATAAGGAGAAAGAAAACAGTAAATGTGATATATATTGCTTTTTATTAGGCCTCTGTTATTTCCCAGAAGACAGTCTCAGAAGTACATGCCTGGTCAAGATGAAAATTATTTCATCTAGATGAAAGTGCTTGCACAATTGATTGAAAAAATAGCCACTCTCAGCCTAGCTGGCAGTATTGCTATTGAACTGGAAAAAGTGGTGCAGAGAAGAGCCTGAAAACCCAAGTACCCTGCAGGGTCTGTCTAGGATGTGGTGACATTTTTATGTGCTGCTATAAAGACAAAGCTCACCCTGAAATCTACTGTAAAGAACACTTCTTTGAGGTCTGCCTTATGTTGTAACAAAGATGTGTACAACCTGGAGTGTGCTCACAGGAAGGTGACAATGGGGACATGAGATCCAAAGTCTTTTAAGTTGGTTGATAATCCAGGAACGATTTAAATACATTTGCTTAGTAAGAAGAATAAAAATATATCATTATAGGCATTAGTATAATAAAGTTTGAAATAAAGTGGATAGTAATCAATTTATTTAGTATCCTTGGAGAGTAAAACAAATTGGCTTAAATTTTAGCACTCAAGAGAAAAAGCATGATCTGAAAGGACAGCTAACTGGTAGGAGGTATGTCAGGAAGCTACTGATTCCCCATTACTAATGAGAATAAAACAAATATCAGGGAATAAATTTGAGAATAGAAGAAACATCCAAGAAGACCCAAGTGCATGGATGCACCTGGACTGTTGGTAACAAAATATGGCTTTTAGAGGCATGGGGTACTCTCAGTCAAGTTCTCTCAGCAGCAATGTTGGCTCTGTGCTGAAGGAAGCCAGCAGTTACGTTTCAGTGAGGAAACTGAGGATGAAGTGTGGAGCAGCACTCCAGAACACAACCTTGAACAAACCTATACAAGTGTAAGACACATTCAGAGACATCCTGAGTCACTCTCAGCACCATATTTCCATGGACTCCACTGTTCAATACACACTCATACTATCACAGTCACCTGGGCTAGCACAAATTTGCTAGCACATTTGCTAGCACAAATTCCCCAAAACACTGTATGTTTTTATTTTGAAGCATGACATTTGTGATGAGCTACTTAATACATTCTTGCAACTAACTTATGTAAACAGTCAGTACAATACAAATACCACATGGATAATATTATAATAATAGATACAGTTTCAAATGTCTGCAATGAGCACAAATTCAACACTCTCATTATATTTTCAAGAGCAGAGAGGCAAAATTCAGAGAGACATTTAAACTGTCTCCCAAATGGCTATTTCATGAATCTAAATTTAAAATTTAGGCACTCAAACCACTTCCTCAACTACTTTCCAATCCTTCAGTTTCCATCAGAAAATTTCCCATGCACCAAAATGTTTGGTTATGGTAATCATATATTTCCACACTGAAATCAATCTTGAACTTAAATTTGTTTGTATTATCTGTGCATCTCTTCTTCTCTCCAGAGCGAATACTTGACAATGAAGGGCAAGAGTGACTCACAGTTTGCCTCCAAGCTATCCGAGGAGGAAGAAAACATGTACGAGACTGTAAATTCTTCAATGCTGGAGGCCATTCAATCCTTGAGAATCCTTCCTGCCAAACCTCTACAAGAATCTGAATATGCAGGTAACATTTTCCATCTGTGCAAACTGAGCAAAACCTAGAGTTACAGAGGAACAGTACAGACTTGGAGTTTTCTGTCCACGTAATTTTTTTTTAAATTAAATGGTTCAACTGGAAAATAACACTGGTATGCAGAAACATGAGAAGAGCTTTGTCTGCTTCTTCATATTCAATAGTTATGATGATTTTCATTAGATTATGCTAAATTAATAATTACACACTACTTTTTAATTTTAATATTACCTTCATGGGATAAATTCTATTATCCCATTCCTCATGGAATGTGCAAAATACGGGCTGATCAAGCCCACAGCCATTTTAGAAAATCTCACTGCTATTTAAGCCTAGAAACCTTTAAGTTGGTAAACATATTAAAGAACACACTAAACTTTCCTCCAGATGNAAAGACTGGAAACCATAAACCAGATAGCTTGCTCCACTTCATATCAAAGTCAGCAAAGACATTTTCTACTCATTTTTTTGTGCAAGTCTGTTTGATGTCTAAACAAATAGATGGCTTTTAAAGTGAATAAACTCATCAGTGTGTGAAAGGATGACAATCAGTCTGAACAACTATATATTCTACATTATGCTCCAAGACCAATTTGTCCATTTTATCTGGAAACCTGAAGTGAATTCCAAATGCAGTTTTTATTTTGGTTAGTAGTAAAAACTTTCATTTAGCGATCAGTATCTTTTGTTGTTATGTAAGATTGTCTTGAACTAGCCAAAAGACATAGTTTTTGTTTTGTGATTTAAGGTAAAACACATTAAACAAAAAACAAAAAGCTGGTTTTTGCCTGTGTATTATGCCCAGTAACTATAGTGTGGCAAGATACAAGAGTGAGGAAAGGACTGAAAATACATTTCAAAAGGGTAAATTCAATGCTAACATTTTTGCCATCTTTTCTAGATAAATACCAGTGCTCTTGAGATGTAAAAATTAATGACTGAAAAACACATGTTAGCATACAAGCTGAGCATTTCTTTTTGATGGCCAGGGATGGAGTTTTTTATTAAAAGCTAAAGTAAAAATTAAAATACTACCTAGAGAATAAAAGCCCTACAACCCTCACAAAACCAGAACAACATGCCGTCATTGCCAAGAGCAAAGGTTCAAATGAAAAACAAATTCAGTAATCTAACCACAGTTAAGGTCAAATGTCTGCCTTAACTGTTTACCAGCTTTTATTTATAACCACAGTGAGGAGGTTAACCATAAAGCTACTACCAGGGTCATGCTTATATTCTCAATACAGCTGCTAAAATTGTTGTTAAGTTCTGAAAAAAAAAAAAAAATTAAAATGCTATATAAATGGTGAGACCTGACCTGAAAAACACATTTTGAACATTAAAAACCCTGCTTCTTCAGACATCATATTCTGAATTACTCAGGCTTGATTTTTCTTCCCCTTTTGCAGATAAACGTTGCTTAAGGCCTTCAGGTACCACTTCCCCAAGGAGTGAGAACCCATCTCAGCCCCTTCAATGCACAGCTGTGAGTAAAGATACTAAACCTTATTCACAAACAGATTTCCCCTTTTCTGTAATATCCCCCAAAGTGCAGTCTATTTAAAGTCTCAGCCACATCACATTCACTTGCAGCAGGCGGCCCAAGTTCCTGTTCCACTTTGCACGGATGCCCTCCCCTCCTGCTTTCACTCCCTGGCTGCTGGGCTTCTGCTAAGCCTTAGAGGCAACCCAGCCAGGAGCAGCACCCTTTCTACTGGCCANCCCATTCCTCATGGAATGTGCAAAATACGGGCTGATCAAGCCCACAGCCATTTTAGAAAATCTCACTGCTATTTAAGCCTAGAAACCTTTAAGTTGGTAAACATATTAAAGAACACACTAAACTTTCCTCCAGATGATAATTTAGTATTCTTCCTAAAGGAGTTCTCTGATGCTTTAAATAGCAGTAACAAGCAATTACTTTGAGTGTATTTCTCAAGCATTCTCAACCTTGTAAGGTAGCTGCATTAATCACCTTTTGGTTTACTAAAGCTATTCTAAGTCACATTTAATGCCTAAACATACAGAGCCAATTAATATCCCATTTATGGAAGTGAAATGTCATCCTAGCTGTGCATTGCTCCATCCCAAACACTCTAGAGGTTTTAAATAGTTAAAAAAATGGGGGGGTGNGTTTTTTATTAAAAGCTAAAGTAAAAATTAAAATACTACCTAGAGAATAAAAGCCCTACAACCCTCACAAAACCAGAACAACATGCCGTCATTGCCAAGAGCAAAGGTTCAAATGAAAAACAAATTCAGTAATCTAACCACAGTTAAGGTCAAATGTCTGCCTTAACTGTTTACCAGCTTTTATTTATAACCACAGTGAGGAGGTTAACCATAAAGCTACTACCAGGGTCATGCTTATATTCTCAATACAGCTGCTAAAATTGTTGTTAAGTTCTGAAAAAAAAAAAAAAATTAAAATGCTATATAAATGGTGAGACCTGACCTGAAAAACACATTTTGAACATTAAAAACCCTGCTTCTTCAGACATCATATTCTGAATTACTCAGGCTTGATTTTTCTTCCCCTTTTGCAGATAAACGTTGCTTAAGGCCTTCAGGTACCACTTCCCCAAGGAGTGAGAACCCATCTCAGCCCCTTCAATGCACAGCTGTGAGTAAAGATACTAAACCTTATTCACAAACAGATTTCCCCTTTTCTGTAATATCCCCCAAAGTGCAGTCTATTTAAAGTCTCAGCCACATCACATTCACTTGCAGCAGGCGGCCCAAGTTCCTGTTCCACTTTGCACGGATGCCCTCCCCTCCTGCTTTCACTCCCTGGCTGCTGGGCTTCTGCTAAGCCTTAGAGGCAACCCAGCCAGGAGCAGCACCCTTTCTACTGGCCATAGCTTCAAGAACGATGGCTAACATCACATCTTTCTTTTGGTTCATTAACAGATTCACACACTTGATCCGGAGGGAAGAGCAGCACCAAATGTAAGAGGTATAATTAAAAAAAAAAAAAAAACAAAAAAAAAAAACAACAAAAAACCCCTACCCATTTCTGCAAGCAGAAATAGTAATTGCTACTTCCATATTTACCTTTTGTACACAGGCAGAGCTTACACGTGATAGAATAGACATGGTTTTCAGAACAGCAGCTGCTTTCCAAAACAATCATCGTGCAAATTTTGCAATACTCTTTCAACTATCTAACACTGAAGTAATTATTTACAGGAAGAGATATATTTTATCTCAGGAGTTCCATGTTCCTACAGGGGGAGGAAAAAAAGCCCTTCAGTTTAAATATCAAATTTTTCTTCTCACTATATCGTAATGCCATAAAGGGGCAGGGAGAAGCCAATGTCTCCTGAACTTTTCCACCAAAAGATCCCTGCTGTGCTTTACTTCTAATAATGTAATTCTTTTTCACTCCTTATCATCCTCAGGGTTTTTCCATGAATACATTGTAAAACATAATCTAATAACTATTTTGAACTAGTAATACCAACTTTAGCAATTCCCACTAGGGATTTACATCCTAGGGTGACTATTTCCAAAGGTTTTCTGACAATGTTCACCTACTCAGACTAGGCTAATTGTGTGGCACATCACTTAGCATATTTTTTTCTCTGCTGCTTTACCTTTAACCCTAAATTTGCTTCAAAATCCTTAATTTTGAGTCAAAAATGTACCTTTAGTTTTTGTTCTGTTTCTTGTGGTGAAATCAGAGACAGACGATCTTATTCTTCAAGAACCTAATGAAGTGTCCAAATATAAATTCCTCTGATTGACAGTTTCAGTAAATTGTAAGATCGTTTTAAAAGTAGGTTTCTATACACTTTTTTATATTTCACTTGCTTTGGATGTAGCAGTACATCATGAAGTCAGCTATAGAAGGATTAAATATCTGATTATATTTGAAAAGAAATTGTATTTTTATCTTACCATTTTCAAATCTTTTAACCACAAGGTAATATGGTAAAAAGACTGCAACTGCCAAGCCAAGAAAATGTGATCCTTTTGTGTTTGCTGTAACAGCTGATTTTTAGACCGTATTATAATTTGATCTGCCAGAAAAATAACTCCAAGAATTCCAAGTAAAACAGCATTTGCTTTTTTCCCCCTCTTATTTCATACTGTAATGTAAAATGTAGAGAGAAATACTTCCTACAGATGATGAGAAAGTGAGCACTGTACAGGTTGAAAATGAAAGGTTAGATTGATTCTTGTGAGCAAATCCCCATGTAGCCTGGAAAAAAAGCTGAATTGAGATAAATTCGAGTGAGCCAGCTCCAAAATCTGCAGAAATCAGTAGGCAAGGACAGTTGGCCAGTTTATCTAAAGCTTTGAATTGCACCAGGATTTAGCAGGTTGGATTTACATGTCTCCATGTGATGTGTGCTGATGTTAAGATGAACCAGAGGAAGGTGAATTAAACTCTGGTGTTTGAGAATGCAACTGATAGATATTTTTAGTGCTTCCTGAGTGAATAGTGCTTATAGAGGACATTACTATTTTAGATAATAGCTACACTGTTTTTAAATAAATCCTGACATTTTTTCTCATGCCCGGTGCTATTACGTGGCCTTGCCACAAGATGGCATAAATAGCATGGAAGACTTTTTTCAGCAGTATTTTCTAGAAGTGTTTAAACATTTAAGGTATCATTATTTTACTCAGAGCAATTTCTTTTGGTTTATTTGAAGGAGAGGTTGAGATCTGTTGCATGTCCTTTGCATTAGTTAGGATTTCAGCATGTAGAACTTAGGAAAATAAATAGAGCAAAAATAAAGTAAGATTTTTTTTATTAATAAGATGTTAATTTAAATGATCAGTCATATTTTGGTATGGTTGAAAAAATAGAACTGATTTCATTGGTTTTCAGGACTTCTATAAATTTCTATACAAAAATAAAAACAGACAATCCATCCCTAATTCGATAAGCATAAATATATGTATATAAAGTCTCTGAAAAGTATTTAAATTTACAGTACCTGAATAAATATCACCCTCGAATGTTTCATTCTGAAAGCAAGAGCAGAGTTCCAGAGGTAAAGCCAGGGGAAGGCAAGGAATGGGGCTGGACTGCCCTTAATAATAACAACAATACCAGAATAAAGCTGTAACTTCATTTGTGAATTATATGGGTAGCACTCTACTAAGAATTATTTGTAATTTTTCTTAGGAGGAAGAATGAAAATACATGGATACCAGGTAAGCAGAATCTCTCATCAATTAAAAATTTTACTGGTTATTTTGCCATTTAATACATTTTTAAAAACAGGCTGCCATTTTGCTAGCACTAGCTAAAGGAAAAGAGAACTCCCATCTGCAGTCCTGTGTTACCTCACTCACTTGCATTCACATGAGGGTGTCTTTTATTCCTCACTGGTTTTAAAATTGCACGTTACAGAATGATGTTTTGTGCTGTAGAGCACATAAACCCTTTGACTCTTGACACAGGCAGCACGTCTAGTTAATCTAAATTATTTGCATTTCTCTTTAGTAAACTAAGAGACGGGGGAAAAGCTTACAGAGATTTTTGTTTCCTCTCTTTTCCAGGAGCCTACACCTCCCCCACGGTAAGATCACATCAGAGATCATTTACCTGTGGTCCCCGGGGAACTCAGTGCTAATGAATGCTCACATCCATCTGTGCTGCTCATGGTAATGAGGTGACTGGGAGTGAGCCAGCATCCTTCTACTGCTGCCTCTCCTTGGACTGAACAGGTTCTGATATGGAATTAGGGAGAACAAAACACGAGCTCTAAGCATTCATAGCAGGAGCTCAGGCCTGCGTCTTCAAAACCAACTTGGCTGTGCCTACAGACAAGTCAAAAGCCTAGAAATACTGAATCTGGTTCAACCCAGATATAAATTGCTGGGGGAAAAAATATTCCCCCAATTTTATTGGTGCCTTAGGCTCTGTTCACTGTGATAATATTGACTTCATTCTCACTTAAATCATATTTGCCAGTGCTTTTTGCTACACAGCTAAATCATGTATGGAAATCAACTGGAATATTTCCACTTACTCTCACAGAAGACAGACCAAGATCTATTCCACAAATATATTTTTCTATGATATGCCCAGAAATAAAAAATTAATTGCTTCTATGTCAACCTCACATAATAACTGCTATAATTTAAAAAAATCCTTTCAAAAGGTCATCTAGGAATGGCAAGTTTATTCCTCCATGCCTACACTGGCTGCTCTAAAAGATACAAAGAATTTTAAAATATGATTAGCATTATATATTTCGATTTGACTCTAAAAAATATGAAATAGCATAAAAGTGCAGTAAAATTTCACAAATTCAAAACTGTAATAGTGCAGGAATAAGAACATTCTCAATCCACTATTCTACAAAATATCACTATTTGTTTCTATTTGTATTATTGTGGCCAGAATGGCTCTTAATTCTCTCACTTGACTTAATTTGGGTATGTACTGTGCCAACACACAAGGCTCCCTCCCCAGGAGCCCACCACTGAAGGCAGTTCTGCCAGGCACTTGGATGCACCTCCAGTTTTGGCCAGCCAACATCTCCATGCTGCAGCTGGCAGCTGGAGCTGGGCTGTGACTGCCTGGTCCCAGAGCACAGACAGGGCGTGCCCACATCCACCAGAAAACACCAGGCCCACATTACCTGTGAGTTTTCTGGGATGAAGAACACTTTTTCCTGTGTCTGAAACTGGATTGTGTTCACTGGACCATATATGCAGCCATACCCACCCAGAAATATCCCCAGTGCAGAGCTGTACTTGGCACATGCTGGTGAGGCACACAAAAGCAGTATTTAGTGGCACACATACAGTGCAGTAATGTCTTGCAAATGTAGAATATTATCCAATATCACTATTGCTATTGAAGGGCCCTGAAGCTCCTGGATCTGAGCTTGGCTCAGCACAAATGCATTGAAATACTCACAGAAAATTCCAGTCTCTTACTTCTACAACTTGCGCTTAAAACACAGTCCCTGCACCTCCATTATTCCCTAATAGCTCTTCAAGGTCTCTTTTGACTTCTCTAGGCCTCTGAAGATGCTGCCAAAGCAGTATCAGCCCCTTCCTCCAGAGCCAAGAATAAGCAGCCAGGTCTTCCACAAGAGGAACACGCTCAGCCAAGATCCCACCTTTCCAATATCAGCAGAAGTCACAAGGTACAGCGCATTCCTCATCTTCATTCCCTGAGAATCAAAACACTCTCTCTGCTCAAACCACAACATTTTACTCCCATCACACCTCTGCTTTTACTTAAGAAAGTTATTCTTTAGACAGCTGTGAATAATTGAGAGAAGTGGTATTTAGTGTAATATGACACTGGCTTTTTTTTTTTTAAGAACTGACAAAATAACGGTAAAGGAGTAGAAAAGTAGACAGAACTTTCACAAACACTTTGTTTAATATTTTCTTTCCTTAAAAATATTTAGAGGTCTTGCAATCACTTTTAAGTACAAAAATGCTATTTACTTAGCATAGTTAGTGAATCAAGTGATGGGGAAACACACTCCACATCCCAAAGACATTACATTCAGCAAAAGAAATTACTCATCTGTAGGCAGAAGTCTGGCTCCAGCCCATGAGACCAGTGAATCCAGACTACAAACCACTTCTTGCCCTTTCCATTTTGCACTCCTCAGCCACACAACACCCGTGGTGATTCAGCATCCTGACCTGGCAGTGAGGATGAGCCACCTGAAGCACAAACCACTTGTGCCCAGCTGTATGACCCAGCACATGCCTATGCCAGGTCAGGAGTCTGGTTGCTTTTTCCACACGACACGTACCTGGTCAGATGAGCACAAACACACTCTGCTCACTGCCACAACAGCAGATGTGCCTGCTGTGTGACCAAAAGGCACATTCAGGATGGGGGACAGTGCTGGATGTGTGCTGGGAAGAGGAATGACACAAATCCAGGGGCCACAGGGTATGATACTCAAATGACTCTTGACGAAAACCTCTAGCAGCCAGAAGCTGTGTCAGTCTTGTCCATCCTTCCTTAAATGATTTCAATTTCAGCTCATCAGGATGGAATTTTGCTTCATTTTATAGAGGTCACTTCAAATCCCTTGGGGGGAATATAAGCTTACAAATCAAGCAAATAATCTTTTGCTTAAAGTATATACTTAACGAGTGAGCTCTAATTATGGGTTATTGGGATGGTGGTTTTTTCCTGAATGGTGCTTAAATTTTTTTACGGCTTAGGTTCCAAAAGCTGTTGGTTGCTAAGACATTTTATTAATAGGAAGTAGCTTCATATTCAGATGCAAGACCTGAAGTAGAGCTGCAAAGTTCCAAATCCCATGACTGATCCCCTCCCTTGGCAGTGCAGCACAGATTGAAAGCTTTGTGAGCAATGTTATAGTCCATAGTGCCAGCAGGTATCAGTATGCAGAGCACTTGCATTTAAAAGGTCCTATTATAAAGCCAAATTCTGTAACATAAATACATGTCATGTCTATTGTACTATGGGCTTTTATCATGAGTAAAACAAAAGCAGAACAGAATAAGACAACACAATATCTGGGGAAGACACTTAACAAATTTCCCACAAGGACTTCACTCAAAATATTTCTCACCCGTCCTCAGTCCAGTTACAGCTTTGTAAGGAGACAGCACACATGAGCTGCAGAGGGGAGGAGTATGGCACTACAGCTTACAGTCCTTTGCTAGACTGTAAGCAGAGCTGTCCAACCACAGATGTGATTTAGGAGTACAAGTCTTGTTTTCCAACAAAATTTGGAAGACTTACAAAATTTATCACATCATTATTTATACACTCTAAAAATAGCTTCATAAAAAAATAGGCAAGTGCAGGGTCCTGGAATGTATATTAGAAGCTCTAGTGTGATTGAAACTTTTATAGGCCTGTGGTAAGCAGGCTATGCAAGGGCCATGTCCCTTGGAGGTGGAGGCCAGCCCTGCAAGCATATCTTTAATGTCATGGAATTTTACCACACACCCAAGGTCCTGAATGTTGGCTTTCACACACTAAGGAAAGGCCCTGGAGACCAAGCTAACAAATTGAAGAAACAAACACAAAAAGAACTATCCAAACCAAATCAGCCCTTCTCCTTTCTCCTAGTCTTCTTGAATAATACAGATAATTTCCAAATTTCTTGCCTCAGGCCTCCATGCTGATTGGTGTTTTCAACACAGACATGAGGAAGAGAGCCCTTGTCACTGCTGAAAAACAGCTCCCAGGGTTTCGTATAGTGGATCTTCCTTTTGTCTTCTGACTCATTTAGCAAAATATCTCACTGTCATATTTTTTCAGTCCAGGAGATAGGCTAAACAGGGACTAAATCTCAGAGCCTTCCAAAAACTACTAGATGCTTATTCACACCTTATGTTGCGAAATAGCTTGTAAAATCTGGCACCCTGTTTCTTTTATTAGGAGATACATGCTGCTAAAAAGCATAAGCTTTCATCATAACCAAAACATCTAACAGAAGATGTCAGACTCAATCCCTTGTCCATTTTTTTTTTGGAGGGAGAATATTTCCTTCCCAGGAAAGGATGATACTCCTGTTGACCAGGCATATCAGGATAAGGCAGAAAAATACCTTAACACCTACTTCATGGGGGCCATGAGAAACATTCTCCACTCATCCTTCCCTGGTTTGCACCTCCTTTCCTCTACACTTTCCCTTTCAGCTCTGTGAGAGTTTAATTTTTTAATTCTTCAGTCTTCAAGGAACTTACTTCCATTTATAGCTGACTCTGAAGTATGTAAGAAGACTTTTTAAAATGAGATGAAAGTGCTGAAGTTGATACTCTTTCTTTTCCCCTCCTCCCAGTATAAATCTTAACAAAGTTGTCTTTTACCATAATGAATTCAGTGGACATTAGTCTTTTTTTATGGAAGTCCAAGATATTTCTCCCGAAAATAATTCATGTAAAAATTAACCAGCCACTGAATTTCTCAAGCAGCAGTAAAATCCTGCCCTTGTCAAGATGCAATCATGAGTGATGATGTACTCCAAGTGATTTTTGTTTTATCATAATTAAATGTTTTGCATTTTATTCTTTCTTTTCCAGACATTCATCTGTTAAGGAACCAAATAAAGTAAGTATTCATCTTTGTTTTTATTAGGACCATAAAAGCCAAACAAATTCTACAGCTACACAGTATGTAATGGTATTTTAGCCTATTAGATTAAAAATAACTGTAAGAGTCATATTAACTTTGTGTCATGAAAGTGTCCATCTTTAACGTGTGTTGCAATTTCAATACTGCTACTTCCTGAATGAGCTCAGTTTCTGAATTTGTTTGCAGAAATAAAAACACAGATACAGTGCAAAGTACCTGTCCAACTACCCACATAAAGCATCTCCCGTAGCTGCCTGATGTGGATGCCTGTGAAGAGGGAGCAGCAGGAGGCACTCTCCTTCAGAAAAACAGAGATTCCACATACATTTGTACAAGCAGAAAATTGAAATTATAAGGTCAATAGAGGAGTGTAATAGCATTAATGTAACATAAATACTTCAAATATAAGATGACCCATTTCAATACAAAACAAAAATCGACAAATTTTAAATCCAGTTTGAACAGTGCCTGCTATTCCCCAGCTCCCTTCTTCCTCTCCTTCCTTACTCACTTTCTACTCAGACCAAAGTAGTAAAGCAAAGGAAATGGTTTTAGCAATAAGAGAGTTTAGTTATGACAAGTGGTTTCCTATAAAACTTATTAAGAGATACAGTCCCTACAATCATGCAGAGTGTTAAAGGCAGTTTGTAAAATTTGGAAAGAGGTTATTATTTATAGCATTTTGTGCTTCTTACTGAATGTTTTAGTTCCTGCACTAATGTGTTCCTACTGAATTGGTTTTACTTTTTTTCTCATTAAAGGGAACAGAAGAAAGGAATCTATAGCAGTTATTCCCAACTGTTTCCTTCCACAGCAGATTGAAGCACAAATCTACAAACTTGTCTAACTTTTAAATCCATTGAGTTTTCCTTCTCCACAGTTCCGACTGGGAGGCTGCCCCAAAACTCATTCCTCTTGGTTAGAAGCTTTAGTTTGAAAGATCATGACAAAAACATGGTTTGATAGCAATATTGTAATCAACACTTAATGCTTAAAAAATTATATATTGGCAAGAAAGATAATATTAAAAAAAAAGCTTTGTCTTGTCCTGGATACTGGCTCATTACAAACCAAATACAAAAACACTCCCAAGAAAAATAAATATCTTACAGCTGTAATTAATATTTCTGGCATTGGACACTGCACAGCTGCACAAATACTTCAACTCTTAACAGACTCAGTTTGGCTACATCTTAAGGAGAAATATTGTGTGTTTCATGACATAGAAAAGATAAAATTTAATTTTGATCACTTCCCATTCCTATAGATATGAAGGCCTAAACAGTTTTGGTGTGAGCTGGAGAAGACAGAGTGTGTCCTTGTCAGGGTTTCCAACACCACAGAGCAGGTGAATAGGTTTGAGAGGAGGACTGCCCTTCCATAACCCAGACAGGCTGCAGGAGAGGGTACTGAGGGGCCTCTTGAAATTGGAAAGGACAAGGCAAAATGCTACCTAAGAATGAACTAAACCCTCTGCTCAGCTCAGAAGGACCTGGGGACCAAAGGCTGAGCATGAGCCACTGGGGTATCCTTGATAGCCATAAAGGCCAAGGGAATATCTAGCCGTGCCAACAGAAGCCTTGCCAAGAGAGCAAGGGAAGGGACTATTCCCTTTTACTCACCACTCTCCAGACAACACCTGCAGTGCTGCTCAAGGCTGAAGCTGACAGAGCAGAGGGTCAGCACAGGGTCACCAGGACAGCCAGGACACACAGAACCTGCCCTGTGAAATGAGCCTGGTGGGACTGGGCTCCCTTTGCCTAGAGAGGGGACAGCCCTGGGGGAACCCAACAGCTGCCAGTCAGTGTCTGAGAGATGTTTGTCAAAAAGGCAGAGCATGGTGCTTTACAGAGTGCACAGCGGAAGTACAAGAGGCAACAATCTTGAAATTATCAAAGTTTCCATCAGAAATAGGGAAGAAAAATTAATTATGAGGGTATTGAAAGAGGTTTTCCAGAGAGGCTGTGAAATCTGCATTCTGAGAGGTTTGCAAGACCAAGCTGGTTAAAGCTCTGAGATCCCAGGTCTCATCTCACAGTTCTCCATGCTTTAAGCAGAGCTTGGGCTAGGACCTGCCCAGGTCTTGTCCAGCCTGAATAAGACTTGAAATTACTAAGTAATAGGTAATCATTATTAGGAAATTACTAAGTAATAGGTAATCATTATTAGGAAAGTAACTTAAAAGGAAGGCTCAAAATGCAACATCTACAAAGAATAAACTATTTTTCTCTTTATGTTTTATAGTCTTAGATGCATCAAATTTACAAACAAAATAATTGATATTCCCATCATTTTGATCTGTGAATCAAAATACTACAGAAAGATAGTGAAAGTTTAGGAGTCAAACTCCAGCCTATCACTCTTATCTTTAACATAATATCCTGGATTAAGACTCTCCACACAGTGATTTGGAATGAAATATCTGCCATGACAGTAAAAATAATTGTACTGTCAGTTAAGGAGACTGAAAAGAAGTGACTGATCTTAATCTTTGGATAGTGTCTCTCCAGTCAACCATAATCAATCTCAATTTAACACAAGGTCAAGGAAGGGAAAGCATACTGTAAGTCAAACTGATACACAGTAGTCATAATGAAATGGTGATCTTTGCAGTAAACCACATGTTCACTTACACCTCTAGAAAGTTCAATTCTCATTGTTGCTAGCACACTGAGATCAGTATTCAGCCCAGGTTTTTGACAAAATGATCCGGTATTAATGACTGAATGTCTATAAATTATTTTAAAACTGGTGGATAGTTGGGTCTCTTGGGGTAAATTCAAGTTATGAATCCAAAGAAAAATATTTACTGTGTTATCATTTTATGTAGGCACCTGGAAGAGAGCAAGGTCAGTATTCAATAATATTATAATAATTTGTTGTCTTTCCTTTATATTCCAAAACTAAAATATTCTATCATTAAAATTCTAACTGAAACAAGAGACATCCCCCAGGTATACATCTGCTGAGAATGGAGAGAGTTAGAGAGACCTCAACAGTTGATGATGAGCAGCAGAAAAAAGGAAACTTAACCTGGCCTTAGCTACAGCTATTTGGGGAGCCAGGGTATCACATTTGTCCTAAGCATATGTCTCAAGGTTTTGGGGAAAATAAGAGTGTTGGTGCCTAAAAAAACCAAGAGAAGGACACCCAAAAGAGATCTACAGAGAGGACATCACCTTTCTGTCAATCTTCCTGCTTACCATTATTTGAGGGTTAGAATTTTGAAATTAAGTTTTTTTAAAACTTTAGGCTTTTAAAGCTAAAAAATCTTTTAAAAATTTGAAACTTCCAATATTTTAAAAACTTGTCAATTCTTTGGCTGTATATACAGCTTTGAAAAGATGGCTTAACCACTCACTGTGTCCACATGCACAAAGGTCCATGACAAACAATGTTACTTCATGTTACCTTGAAGATAGATACAGGTTACATGGCTTTCATGCTGTTTACATTTTGTGTTAATGAGTCCATCATTTCCTCTGCCATTTCCTTTTGTGGATTAAGGCACCATTTCCTGATTTTCAGCAAGAAAGAGAATCGACTGCATTAATAAATTCAATGTCTATCCTGTCCTATAAAAAGGATTTATAAACTCTCCACATACTTGTAGTTCAACATTCAACATTATTTACTATTACATTAAGCCATACTTGGCATCAGCAAACCCTGTAACGTCCCCCATGTAACATTCAGTACTTGTCCAAATGTCTCCCACTGAAATCATTAGCTGAGTCATTCCAGCCAGCCTGGTCCCAGCCCTTTAAGGCTTTCTATTGAACTGCCTCACCCTCATCTATGAATTTACTTCATTTATTTCACAGTAGTTGCTAGATGCTGTCAGTTACACAAAAGAGGAAATACTAAGTTCATATCCTTTTTACTAATAGTTACAAGTTTGGGGAAGAAACCTGAAGTATCTTTTCAAGCACAACAGCATCCTCCCGAAGCCAGGTAGGAATAGAATTTCATGAGTTTGTACTGAGTGTTTCAAGGACTAAACATTCTGCCCTAGAAAATTGTACTTCACTATGCAATAACAAGATGATACCACTTTCTGATGCCATGCAGTGATACATTATGTTTTGCCCTGATGTATGACAAGCACCATCTTTGGGAATTGCTTTCAAGCTATTGTAATTGCACAGCCAATTTTTATCTATAATAGTACACTGCTGTATTACATTTCTGCTGCTATTTCTGTGATAAGGTGTTAAATGTATTGTATAAATAAGTTCTGCTGTTTCCAGCCTCAGCATTTCCTCTCCCCTTCATTTGCTATTTTTATTTACAACGAATACACACCCGGCTTTCCAAAGGCTGATTATTCTTCCACAGAAATCTTCCATAGTTAGACTGACTTTGTTTTTCTAACCTATACAAATCTTTCCTTTCTAAATGTCTGTAATCTCTTTTCTACTGAAATACGCAACAAAACCAAAAATGTAGGAGACCTGATAGGAAGTATTTAATGATTTAACATCTTTCCTAGACAAATACAGACTCTCTCAGGTAGCATTGTTTACAATAATGGCATTTCTCTGGGATAAAATTATTGTATGGAGTAAATATGACCATATTTGTGACCCTTAGTATTCTCTTTCTTCTTATGCTTCTGCTATGTGAAGTTATTTGGTCAATATTCCTCCCAGTGTAACACAACAATGTATATACTATACAGTATACATATACATACATATATACCCAAATATATATCTATATAAAACAGTGTATACACTATACCATATATACAACAGTGTATATATACACACATATAATTACAACAGCATAATACTAACTGGCCAGCCACTCAGGAGCAGTCTAGAAAATCAGAAGAGGCAGGGAAGAACTGCCCCCTGGGTCTTCCTGTAGAGGCACTGGGAACATCAGCTGAAATTAGCAGTGAACAAAAGCAAATTGTGCTTCACTACACACGCAGTTAAAATATGGAACTCTTATGGACAGTAAAAAAACCCAAAACTCTATGCAATTTGAAAAAGTGGCTCGTGAAAATAAGGGAAATATGTGAAAAGACACTAAATACATAATTACCACCCAAAACCTGGGAAGGCCCAAAGCTGCCATCAGTAAAAGAAAGGGGTATTCTCAGGAAGCACAGTTATGCATTGCTCTCTAATTTGACTCTTATACTGCCACTAAAATAAATATTTTTCTGACATTACTTTTATTTGTTGCTTTTTCCTAGCCCTCAATGTACATGGAGCTCTAAAAACATTTGCAGATCAGGTAAGAACCAGAGATTGCTTTGAAAGCCAAACTAAACATGGAAAAATAAGAGTAAAAAACAGACTCAGGTTGCTATGCTTGTATGTCTGCACTGAGGATTTTTAATGCACTTCCTACTGCCCTTGACTACATAGCCTACTTCTACTCTCCTGTAACTGCCTCTGCAAATGTCCTTTTTTATCAAAAAAACCAAACTCCTAAGCTGTGCCAAGAACTTACGAGTGCACAACACGAATTTATGGTAAAGCAAACACCACCAGGAAGAACATATGGACTGCATTACTTGTTCAGATCAGGTAGGATTCAAATTAACTTTGGTCACTGCCAGACTAACAAAGCCTACCCCCTCCCCAGCTTTGCTTCACAGGCCCCAGCTCCCCGATTCTAGTGGGCTCCCTCCATTGAGCTGCTTCCTTCTTGTGCTGGGGTGCAATTCCACACACTCTCCTCTGGACACCTACTAAAAATCCTTCTTTACATAATCTGTAAGCTCATCTAGGTCTCTGTTTGCTGCTGCCACTTCAGACACTTCCTACCATCCTTACCAGGGCTTTTGCTCCTTCAGACTCTCTGGGACAGCAGAGTATCATTTTTCCTGTCAATTCCTTGCCCTCCTGAAGCAACAGGGAAAAAACAAATAAGTATCCTTTCCCCTGCTACCCTATAATTGTCTTTAAAGTCTATATTTGGCTTAAAAAATATCGTAATAATATTAATTTAATTAAATCTCATTTCTTGATCAGATGTTGTTAGCCCCGTCTCAGCCAGACTTGGTACATAAGCATCGCAAGAGAATTTTACTCTTCTTGTCCCACACCTTAAGCCACACCAGAAATAAAAATCTGCAAAACATACACACCACAGGTCACAAACCAACTATGGTCCTAGCAGTGGGGTCTCTTTAAAAAAAAAAATTCTGGGGATGCCAGCCACTAAAAATGCAATGTGAACAAAAATGCTAAAATCAAGATCCAATAAGCTGAACAGTAAGAATATTTCACATTTTGACAAGTCAAAGCGATTGCAGAAACAAAAGGTTGATGTCTGGTGCCAGGCCCTTTGAACAGTGATTTCATTACTGAACAGACTGATTGCCTGCCGAAGATCATGGCTCTTTGTCTACTGCTATCAGTGGATCTTGTTTTAGAAACAAAAGCAACACAGTTATAAATCAGAACATGGTACAAATATGAATGGAACAGTGAAAGGCAGTGAAAACCACTTCCCCTCTGTAAAAGAAAGTCTTCCTAGTAAAATTTAATATTGTCATATGCTACATACTGGCATAACAATAATAAACTGATAAAGCATGAACAGATAAAGCACAGTGAAGTATCACCCTGACAAACAGCACTGTCTCTGGTGACAATAACCAGAAGGAAAAGATGGAAGCCATTGATAACCACATTTTTCTCATTTACTTTTAAAATGGACACTGGATCATTTCTCCCACCAGCATTGCATGAAACACACGAAACTGTTTTCTGTTATCCAGCAGGATATGGTGGTTTTTATCGTCAATTAACAATTTTTCCCCATGTCACATAACAGAAAATCACATTTGATCTTTACATTGAAAGGAAGCCCTTGCTTTTCTCAGGCTGTTTCTGCACCCTCAGTCAGCCCGAGCCTCCCGTATTACATGACTCCTTGTGTTCCTGACCCAAGCCCTGCACTTCCTTAGCTCCAGAAACCTGGGTAGCTGGGTCTAGCTAGTAAAGGGCAGCCCTAAACCTACAGACAGCGAATCACATTTGCTTTGGGAGAAGGATTTCAGCTACTCCAGGCCCCTGTGCCAGCAGCACTGTACGGAGCAGGCATGCACAGCCAAAGACCAACACCTTCCCCTTAATGCGAGAGCAACCTCACCCCTCGCTCCTGAGTTTGTTAACTGAAACGAGTCACAGAGCAGACTGAAATTCACCAGCATGGCAGAACTTCTGAATTATCTGAGGTTTCAACAGCTTGGCAGAAACAATGCTAGCTGGCAGTGGAATAATGAGGGGCTTTAATATGATCCAACATAACAGCAACTGGGATCCAACACAAATAAAAGTGACTCGAAAGGTGAAAATAAAACAGAATGAACCATTATCATTGTCCCATATTTAGTATTTTATTTAGCATTTGCTGTTTTATTAACAGTTTATTATTTTGCTATTTGCATAATAGCCTGTCAGATTGAAGTCAATTAAAAACCATCAGGAATCTTATGTGTTAAATCTCTGGGGGCATTAATCTGAAATCACTGATGCTGCAATAGCACGAATGCACTCATAACAGACAGCTCTAAATTTTAAAGGTTAATATCACAATACTCTAAATTAAAAGTATTATTCTCAAAATTACTAAGTAAAACTTAGTGTAAAATTAAATTATAGCTTTTAAGAATGCAACTTTTTCCTTCTGAATTTACTTTTACAGGTTCCACATTAAGGGTAGATAATTTGACAGTGAAGAAGCCACCACCTCCTACACCATATGCAGCATGCAAAAATAAATCAAAACATTTGCTTGTAGAACAGGAAATGCAATCTCTTACCGAACCCACTGAAAAGGTAAAGACTAGCTTTGCTACATAAAAATACAAGTTTTTAGGAAACAGGATTAACACTATACGGCACCACCCCTGACCCCCTCTGAAAGCTGTGGGTATTCAGCACTATTGAGAAAGTCCAATATGAGCTCTTAAAACCATGGGTAAGAATTTAAATGTCTAATTTGATTAACACTTCCTAACAGGACTTCTCAATATAGGTGCATTACCATTATATATTGTGCTGAATGTGCTTTAAATGCGGATTAGATACAATCTGGTTTTTCTTCTGCCAGTTGTGGTTAATTTCTACACACTGATTATGGTTTATCTTAAAATTAAGGATTTAAACAGATGTGAGTGGTACGTTGGAGAATATGATCGCCATAAAGCAGAGAAGATACTGTTCCAGAAAAACACTGTAAGTACCATTTATCTCAAAACATGGGATGCAAACTCTCGGAGGAAAATTTCTGTAAGCTGTCCACAATGGCTTACAAGTTTTGTTGTGAACTAACCATACAATCCATAATTTAAATCTGTATCATATAGGATGAGACATTCCTGGTTAGAGATTGTTCAAAGAAATCAAAGGCTGAACCATACGTTTTGGTTGTTTATTATGGAAGAAGAGTATACAACATTAAAGTACGTTTTCTGGAAGAAAGCCAACAATACGCCTTGGGAACAGGGCTCAGAGGAGAGTGTGTAAGTAAAATCCCATCTGCTGTTACAGCCTATAGCTTTTATGTTGGACTTCACAAGTTCTTAATACTAAATATTAGTTACAAACTCTCTCACATAACAAACTCACTGTTTCATTAAAGTTTCTTTTGCAATACCCTCATTTTAAGTATGTGTCAAGTTTCAAGTAGCTTCAATATAATTTAATACCAAATTTTGTATACTATGCTCAAATTCAGATTTTAATCAATGTAAAAATCTCCTAAGTACTTACAATACTTCTATCTACTGTAAGCAACACCTACAAAGTAAAAAGGAAAGAGAAGTTCCACCTTTTCTGGTATACACATTATTTTAGCATATTTTTAAACTTGTGATAATTTAAGCAGGCGTTTTCAATGCAGCTCCACATATCTGACAGCAGGACCTGGTGCTACAAAGCAATAGGTTAACAGTTGTCATGGATATTCAGAAGCAATTAAACCATGTGGGTCCCCAGCAATCAGTCTTTCAGATATGGTAAATTTCAATTAGAAAATCCCTTTAGACAAACAATGCTTCTTTACATAATTAAATTCAATTGTTGTCATGGTAAGAGTCTAATTCTTATTCTACATATATGGTTAAATAATAAACACTGTATCTGCAAGTCTTTCACACAAGAAAAACAAAACATTAAAACTGAAAGTCAACTCTATAAAATGTGATACTTGCAAAACAAAACAAACAAAAAACCAAAACCAAAACAAACTAAAATAAAAGAAAAAGAAAAACACAATGTAAAACTTAAAGAATGCTCAGCTGCAGAGCAAAAAAGCAAAGCAACAATCTCCTATGGGTTATTAGCTATGTAAATCACTGACACAAATCCAACTCAGGTGAAGCAGCAAAGACTCTGTAGCTGAATCTTCAATTATAACCTTTTCATGAATGTCAGTACTTTTCAGAACTTACCTTTTGTATAGATAGATTTTAAAAAGCCTGAAATCACAAATGACCTGAGCTAATTTAAGGCATTTGACGGGTCCAAAATTTATATTAGAATTTTTATTAGAAAATATGGGATAGCATTCATGAGCTTTCACAAGAGGAACAAGGTTTACTGGCAAGTTGTTCTTCAGTAAAATTCTTCACTATGCAAGCACAGTGAAACCCTTTGGAAGCTGAATGGTTGCACAAATCAAGAACTGTACTCCATCATCCTGGTGCTGCTGTAGTGACCATCAGTCTTCTGTGAAGCACTGGCTGCATTTCTGAACTGAAACTCCCAGATGATTTCCTGCAATTTTAGTATGACTTAGGAGAAAGCAAGTTTAGTTTTCCATGGTTCTGGCATTGTTTAGTCTTCCTGTAACAGCTCTAATACAAACAGGCTCAGAACAGAAACAATGACAGAAATACGGCACGCTACAGCATAATGCAGTGCTTGTGTATTCTCACCAGAGAATAAAGACATAGAACTAAATTCTCATTAGGTTAACAGCTTCAACAATTAAGGTAACTGGAAAATTACTTGAACAGTATATAAACAATTTTTACTGAACTAAAAGGAAGGAGAACACAATCCCTCCCATCTCAGAAAATACCAAAATATATTACTTTTTTGTTTGTTCTAACTTCTGCACAGACAGTACATATCTTAACCAGCAGGTCTGGGCTGCCTAGTCAAATTGCCAAGTACGACTCCAAAACAAGGATTCCAAGCATCTAGTTAACAACACACAGTGTATCCAAGACTTGGCTTTACCAGGCCAAATCTGTAATCATGAATGCCTACCTTATACCTTCTTCTTTGAGGATTCTTTAACTCAAATCTTTCCATAGATCAAACATAGGAGAAAAAATCAGAATTGCTTTGCTGGTCAACTAAGCGTTGTGCCAGGGAATCACACACATGGCAATCCTTCCACTCCCATGTATTATTCTCAGCAGCAGACAGGAATGTAGAACTGGGCACAAAGCACATATGCAGTAATGAACAGTGGCACTAACATTGCTCAGAAGAGCTTCTTCCATCTCAGGCAGTCTCACAGGGTTCCCCAAAAGGGCTCTTTCTTGAAAACTGTCACCTCAATTTTTGCAGATCATCTAATGTTTTGTCCCCAAAGAAGGTGAAAACACTTTATAAGGTTGTGAATTACAGAAAATCGCTGCCTGCGATTTCTTAGCACCAGTTAAAATGTTTTCCAGAGCACTCTGCTTTGTCCCTCTGCAGAGATACTCTTTGTTATACCACATTTTGCAGTGCAGCCAGACCTTGCTGCTCTATCTACATCAGCTGAATATTCCCTCTTCACCAGCCAAAGAGAAAGAAACATAAACACCAACGAACATGTGCAGACCTATTACATTTTCCACAGTTGATTTTATTCAGAGGTTTGGTCGTAACAGATTTTCTGCAGTGTGTTTTCACTTTTGAATTAGTCTATTTCCATCCATTAGAAACACATTTTTCCTTACACATAAATGTAATTATGCAGTTTTACCTATCTTATTGCAACTTTTCATTCTTACTATACAGTCTACAAGTTGTTAACATATTGTATCATCAAATAAGACTGTAAATTAACAGTTATTTTTAAAATGTATTTCATTTAATTCTCATGAGTGCTTTTATCACTAGTTCCCATGTAGCCCTATAAGATCATAAGGGGGGGAAAAAGGGGTTGATCATCAGATTTTTATGGTAAAAGTAACTGAAGTTCCATGCAGCTAAATTAGTATCAAACTCTAATATAATAAATAGAAGGGTAAAAAAAAGAAAATCACTCTCAGTGGAGCTACATCTTTTGCTAGCTATTTAGCCACAGATGTTCACACCTACGTACGTATTTAATATACTATATTGAGCTTTATAAAGGCCAAATTACATAAAGCCATAAAGATCAGATCCCCAAATGACACTTACATGGAATTTAGGAATTTACATTCAAAACTGCTACACTGAGCACCCTTTACTTGGCTGTTGCCTTCCTCTACTCCAGACAATTTCACTATTAAAGATCCAGAGATCCCTGTAATACTGGCTTTTGTCATCTGCATAGGTATTTTGAAAATGATGAAATATAAACCTTGGTCATATTTGAAGCTGATCATGACACGAAATCTATGTATTTTTCTTATCTCCTTTTCAAAACTAGATCTGCCACACACAAAATACATGGGTTAGCATGTCTGTAGCATCAGTCTCAACTCTCAACACAGTGAAAAATGCATAAAAATGAAAGGCAGAAGGCTTCTCCTCGCCTTGGTGCCTGCTTTACAAAGAAATTTAGAGCAGAGCCTGATGTGTATCTCTGGATTTCCCTGTTCCAGCCACAGATACTTTCTCCATCCTCACCACCGCATTTGCAACTGCCTTTCATCTTCAAACTACCAGTCATAGCAGTCACACTATTTCACTCAGTTCATTTCCATGTGAGCCACAAGGATTAGCTGCACCCACCTTCAGCAGCCACCAAACTGGCCTGGCCCATCCAAGCAGATCAGGGAGCACTTCCACAATGCATCCCACTGACAGTGTTATGTCAACAGTTACTGCCAGGAAAAGGCACAACAAACAGCCAGTACCTTCAACTGAGAGAGGTTTACAAGATAAGCATCTTGTCCACAGCTTAAATGACAGCTCAGGGATGAATGGTCTCATTCAGGATGTTACACATAGCCCAGAATTATACCACCTTCCCAACACAATTCAG
The DNA here is from genome assembly GCA_013397155.1 of Irena cyanogastra. Taxonomy (NCBI): domain Eukaryota; kingdom Metazoa; phylum Chordata; class Aves; order Passeriformes; family Irenidae; genus Irena; species Irena cyanogastra. The sequence goes on from VWZV01010764.1 coordinate 341,224, forward strand.
AACTGCACCTTTCATGAGCAACCCTTGATACCCTATTCCCATCTCTCCAGAACAGTCTGCAGACCTGCAGATAGGAAATTCCTGCAACAATACAAATGGGCTGAGTCTCCTCACACAGTGAAGGGAAACAAATCAAATACTGAACTTTCTTCACCTTTATGTCTTTAGGTGTCTTTACACCTAAAAAAATGTGGAGTTCCATTAAAAGAGCCAACGACACAAAATTCTGAGACATTTTTCACCCACTACCAAAGATCCAGAAAAATGAACAATGTGGGATTAACCTACTGAAGCCTAATTAAATTTCCAAAGCAGATGAACAACTATAGTAGACCTTTTGACTTCCAAACCAACAGAAAACATTCAAAAACAGGAAAAGAACTGGTGCTGGAAGAGTTAATTTAGGGAAAAAAACAAGTAAGGATTACTTTCATAAGGCATGAAATACAGATCACAGTTTTGCCTTAGTTTTCAGTAGCAACAGTGACTTTGAACACAGGCAAAGACAAAACAGCAAAGTAAAACAAATGCATATAAGTAAAAATTATCAAAACAAAACTTTAAAAAATTACCATACTGGCTTTGAGATCAAATAATTTTCATCTTAATACAGGAACAGTTTCACCAAATCACATCCTTAATCAGATTCTGTTGTTATAAACTGGGTGTGAATCAGGTGGGGTGACAGACACTGCCATGAGACACCACCAAGGGTACAATGAAGAGCCATGCTTACAGTAAACAGGTGATTATTAAATGAATAGGTGATAAGCATTAATGTCAAAGTAAGCTTTCATTACCGTGTGCGGTTCTGGTGGTTCAATATAAATGAGTACAAAGACTAGCTCAAGAGGAAAACACTGATATGATGAGAGCTTAGAAGGTACACACAGGGAAGAGAATTATTCAAACTGAAGGACTGCTAATCATTGGAATGGGATTCTTCCACTAGAGCAGAAGAGAATAAACCTTCTACAGCTTTCTCTTGCTGTTTGGTCATGTCAGCAACCTTGAACCAGACCTTTATCACTTTAGGAGCTGCCTGGAGAACGTCATTTTTTTGTGCATGAGAGAACAAGATGCTTCTTGTTCTATACTTCAGAGGGATTCTATAGCAACTGTCTCAATAAACTGAATGGGAAAACAAAGCATGCATTTAATAAGGTACATTGAAACTTGCAGTGTAAAATATCATGTACTGCTAATTAAGTATAACTTGTGGCAGGAAAAAAACTAGTAACAATTTATAGTTGCTTCATCATTTCAGTAGCTATCATCACATCTGGCATCACAACCTTTATAGGTGATACTGCAATATCAGGGCTTAGACATGCTCCCTTTCTGCCCTAAGGAGCTAGTTGCTTTGTAACAACACAAAAAAGAAATATGAGGATCAAAATATGGTGCTTTTCCTTTTAGAATTGATTTCATCTAATCATAATTCCATGCAAAATGTTACCTATTTTTAATATTGTCAATTGCAAGTCTTTTAATGTTATAGATTAAACCTTCTAGCAATTTCACTTTCAGTCACTAATTACTATCCTTCCCTCCCCAGAAATTTAATTCCGTGGAAGAGATCATTGACTTCTACAAATCCGTTCCCATAACACTCATAGACGGAAAGGATCAGTCAGGAAACCACAGAGAACAATGCTACCTCACACATCCATTCAAGTCATGCTGACGCCTTCTGCCTTATTGTCACTGATTCATCCGTACAGATATAAATAGAACACTTATTTAAATGTCTCAAAAATCGGATTCGCCTTTTGAGCAAGGAGCTCCCCATAATATAATGAAGCATTCTACAGAACTACTCCATTATTTGACTGTTGCATTTTCACTTTGAGGATACAAGTAAAGAATAAGTCAACATATAAATTCACAGGAAGGTGTTGAGACCGACTCCTGATATCTTGACAATGGCTGACCAATTTGCTTATCTTGCACTCTACATTCTAACTTCAGATGAAGATGAAACTTGCCCTTGCTTACCTAAATGTCACTGGAACCCCGCTAAGTAGAAAAACCTAATAAAGTATACCACAGTCACTAAATAAATATTCTTGTTTTTAAAAATACACATGAAACACTGTGTGTCAGAGTTCTCACTGTCTAGCAATTTCATGTGGTGTGCATATGTTTGCTCAACAAGCTGTGCTCAGCTGCCACTGAAGTTAGTGTCAGTTGATGTTTACAGGCATTGGAGAGTTTAAAGCTAGCTGTAATTATTTAAAATCTATTACTCTTTAGCTTAAGTAGCAGATATTTGTATTCCATACCTGAGCCTTCACACACTTACGTAGTAGGACCACTATGCAAACTGTCACTTTGAATTCATATCATGTGCAAATGTAGAGAAAAAATCTTGAGTAGGAAGAGTAGATGGACTTCAAAATCAGCAAGAAAACATGCTCCAGTGTGTATGAGCAAAGAACATGAGAATGTGATTATTTTTCCAGAAAAAATACAGAAATATTTATTCATACAAATTGAGTTTTGGAAGCCTAGCTAAATTCTGTACGTATATGAAGGCAAACTACAATTCCATATGTAGTGAAGGGATTTTTCTGTACAGCATGGATAATCTTCCTAACCACACTCAGAAGTTTGACTAGGTTATTGTAATATACAAAAAAAGGAACCTCAGTTACTTTATCCTTATAGAATAGGAACAAGAAGAACAAAACCACTCAAGCCCAAAACCACAACATTCCAACCCAATTTATGACGTACTAGGTAGTGGCACAAACTAGCTCTAAAAAAATTTAGCAGTTGATTGTTATTTTCTTGCAACCTTTTTATTTCTCAATGCTGAGTCAAAAGGGAAAAAAAAATCCACTGTAAATTATTTCTCTCAAACTGATGAGACTGTTAAACTTGAAGGAAATTATTCTGACATAATTTTATCTAATAAAAGTAACAAAACAGAAGCTGCTAAAATAGAGTTTAGCAGAGTTCATAACAAAAAGCATGACATAATCTGCTTTAAGAATTCCATAACCACAATACAATTTAACTTACAAAATATTTTCATGTTAAAACAAAAAAAATCTAAATTAAAAATCATAAAAACCCCAAGGCTTAACAATTTAGATAACAGATTATGGCAGTGACATACAGAGCTTTGCAGATGTTTACTAAAGTAAACAGTAAACTTGCTTACAGAAGACAAGCATTACTAGTATACTTAAACCACCCAGAATTCACAAAGCTGAGCAGCAACACTTTCCCCATACCCCCCAGAACAGCTTTCATGAGCAACATTCTGATTTTGCCAGTGACAACTCTTACAAAGCCAATTCAAAACTATTTATTTAGTAGCTTCTACAGAAACAAAATTAATTCAACCAGTAACCTGGATTGAAGGAATTAAAACAAAGGAGGAATGCTAACAATGGGGGTTTTCATGTCAACCATTTCAGTATTCATTTTATATGATACGCTATAATTTTAAAATGGAAACTATTTTCACCATTGAAAATGCAAACTGCACTGTTGGGTTTGGCATCAAAGCATATGAAGTGGAAAAAAAACCCTCTAGTGTACCCATCTAAAAAAATATAATTCCGTTTGAATACAAAATGAGAACTGTCATTTCCTTATTATTGACAAAATAGGAAAAACAAAGTTTGTTCTGTGGAATAGGTTAGTCTGATACAAATGATACAAAAAATTCTCCACGTGTCCATGATGAAAAAGATCTGACTTAAAGCACCAGCTATTGGAAGAATTTTAACACTGTATTGCAAAATTATGGGAAAGCAGTAAGTGGTTTTGAAAGTAAACCTCAGTCAGATGTAGCTTTAAAATATTTACATTCCAATGTAGATATGATAAATATTTTATCAAAACAATTTATAATCTGCTGGAGTATATAAAAAAATATTCCCAGCTAAACTGTTTACAAAAATGCACCATCAGTGAAAAGAGTTAGGGACTACCAGTTTACCAGAGAAGTCCCAGTTCAAACACAGAACACACATCCAGCATTAGAATCAGCACTGATTTTCATATTTCTAAAACTGTAACAGATTATTTTAATTGTAAGTATGTGCTTCAATATACTTCATTCTGTATGATTCTAAAATGATTTAAAATTGACAAGATGAAGAGAAACATCCACAGCTCACATACAGAAACAGTAACTTCAGTGTCATCCATCCCTGTTTTTTACTAAAAAACTGTAATTTGGCCCTGATTTAGAGAAGTGTTTAAGCAACTGAGCAATGCTTACACTGCACTGAAGTCAGCACGCATCAGACATAATCTGTAACTAGGCACATGCTTATATGAATTTGAGGCCTACGAAAAATAAATTGTAACAACATCTAAATTCTTAAGCATGATGAAAGATTGCACTGAAAATCTGGTCCAACACTGCCAATATAAAAGCTGTGCAACGTGGCTTTTCAGTTTGAAAAGTCTTCAACAAGCTCCCTAGTAAATAAGCTCACCAACTAGAGTTCTAACCAAATACTGAATCTGTAAATGCTTCTATCACACACAAGGTGGTAGAATTTATGTTTGGCTAATACTATTTTAGGACAGCCTTGAGGCCATACAGAGAAGTGCTTTTCACTATCAGCCCAAGCCTGATGGTATCTCTGGCTTGATGGTACAGAATCCTGACAGTGTTCTGCTCCCTTGCATCTACACAATACAGACTAGGTAAAGACTCAGTACAAAACAAAATTAAATTTTTTAGTGCTATCTGACCTAGCAGGAGTAAGTGATTCCACAGATTTTTCATTTACACCCTTGTACCTCCTCTGAAGTCAGCAGAAGTGTTTTTATTTCACTGAATGCACTTGCATTTTATTTTTTACGCATAGTGCTTAATTTGCCACTAAAACCTATGACGTACACTTGCTGTCCACAGAGGACCAAAGGTGCATTTCTCTACAGATGAGCTCGATCTCTGAAACACCATGCTGCAATAAAGCAAACTAAATCCTGTTAAATTTACAAAGATCTCATCATCTAAGATTTTAATCCATACAGACCTAGCACAAACCACATACAGCACAGTATCCTAAGGTAACTAGAAAGATGTTTGCATAGCAAATCTCCTTCAAATTTCTCCTATGGAACAGATTAAGCTGACCTCCAATACAAATTTCAAACACAAGAGTGCAAAGTAGTGCTTAATCCTCACCATCAGCTTCTCTATCTCTCTGTACCTCTACTCTCTTCTTCACTTTGCTAACAGTAGAGGACTTTTGGCAAAATAAAGCAGTTATTTCCATCCTCCATTCCAAGCAAGTTAGTGTCACTCATTAAAAGCAAGAGGGGAAACCTCCCCTAGACTCTCAATTAATGTTTTTTTGCTTGAAGAGAAAGAACATCCCAACCCTTGGTTGCCTCTATTAAGTGCCTCTGTCCATGACTTATCCATTCTTCTTGGTCCATATATACTCTTCCACAAAACCAACACTTAAACAGACACTGAAGTGCTTCAGCTGGTGAAGTTTCCACCACTTGGTAGTTGTTTTTGTGGGTCTTTTTTAGCTTCATTTTTAGCATACTCTGCTTTTTCGCTTGGTTTCCTGTCTCAGCATTCTGAAGAGTAAGACGCTTTCGGTAACGTTTGACACCAAGACAACTACTTGTCCTTTCTGACAGAACTACTTTCAGGACTTGACCTTTATACTTGTTGATAGTCTTCATGACATTAATTATCTCTGGTGAATCAACATCAGGATGGTTTAGTACCACAACTGGCTGATTACGACGAGGACATTTTATCAACTGATTCATTTTCAGAGGAGCAAGTCGAAGACGTCTTGCTGTCAACAAGTATGACATATCAGAACTTGAAGTTGTTTCCAACTGAGCTCTTGTTTTCCTCTTAGGAAGTTCTCTGAAGCTTGCTTGTTTTGCCTTATTTTTGGGACTTTTTGAATAGGGCTTGCTTTGCTTGTTCACATCACTGCTTTTCTGAAATGGTACACCAGTTTGCTTGCTGTTATTTTTAGCACTTGCCTCTCGCTTTGGTCTTTGCCTGAGTGATATAGTTTGGGACTCAGCACTCGGTTCACTCTGATTAGGCAAACATGGCAAGTTACTGCCGAGTGTCTCAGAAACACTGACGGGGACCGGGCGAGGCAGAAACATTTCATTGCGATGCACAGGAGCTGATGCTTCACTCCTGTTTTCTATTCCATAGGAGCTTTGACTGCTAGTAGCATTCAGCACTCTCAGCATTGTCCCTTTAGGGATAAATACTGGAGTAGCAACATGTGAATTTTTAGTTACCCTGTTTTTAGAAGTTCTTGCGAATGTAAAGAGCTGATCTTCACTGTGTTCTTCACTACTAATCATACTTCTGCCAGCATGCGCTTCAGACAAAGTCGCAGGTTGTTCCACTTTGGTGGCACAAACAGCTCCCTCACAGCTTGCTGAACTTTCTTGAGGCAAAAGCAACTTTTTACTAGAAGCCTGACATCTCAAGGGCACGGATTTCATGTTAGGTTCAGCAGCAGACATGAGTTGAGCAATCTTTCTACATAGCAATGTTGCTGACTTCTTCCTGCGTGTTGTGTCATCCCATCTGACATCCTCTGGAACATTTTCCGCCCCAGAGCTAAGAGAAAACACTGATGAAATAACAGGTCCTTCAAAAGGACTGCCTTTATTTTCTATCTTCTGTAGTTCAAGTGATTCCAGAAGATGACTACTCTTTTGGCTTATGGTTTCAGCTCTCTTTATTCTGCTCAAGCCAGAAGTTATATCCTCAAAAGGTGGAGTTTTAGTAATGTGAAAGTTTCTTCCTGCTTCAGAAGATGCAACAGATTTTTTATCAAAACCCTTTCCAGCTAAATGTGCTTTGGTAGAGCTGACTGGTAGATTCCTCTGCTCTTTGTCAGCCCTCTTCATAGACAAGGTATCCTTTTCTTTATGGACAGCTGAAAAATTTTTGACCTCCTGAGCAGCTTCTACTGAAACATTCTTGGATCTTTTACCTTCGGAAACAGAAGCGTATTTTGGACAGTATGTATCTTCACCTTCTTCACAGCAATACAGATCACTATGCAAGCTATTTTTTCCATCTACTTTCCCCCTTGAAGATTTAAGATCACTTTTTTTTTCAGTACTGTTCATCATCAGAGATGGAGAACAAAGTTCTATAACACCTGAATGGACATCAATACCTTTCACCAAATGAAAGCATAATTTTGATGTATCTTCCCTCTGTACAGATACAGAGCTATAGCCTGAGAGCTGAGAATCAGAAGAACAAAAACATTCAGAATTCTTGTCATATGCACTATCCAAACTGTGCTGGTTACTAACACTGGATAATTTGTTTACATTCACTTCCATAGTTAGTAACTCATTTTGACACACAGAAGATGTCTTTTTTACTTCTGCAGATCGTTCTGTATCTTGATTCTCAAGTTCCTCTTCGGCACAGCTCACAGGTTTGTAAGTTGCTTCTTTCATAGGAATTAGTTTAAGAACCAGCTGTTGCGCTCCATTCACTATTTTTAGCTCTACTATCTGAGCTAAACAGTTGGAAGGAACTACAAGTTCAGATGGTGCAATTACCGTTAAAGGCATCCCAGGTTGTAAAGGCTCTGTTTTTGGAGAGTACACCTCAACCTCCACACTTTGATTCTCACATACACTCATTTCAGATGGCTCTAATATTGTCTTATCCTGGACTGATGATGTGTTTATGCTACACTCTACATTTTGAGACGAGCAGACTGTTTTAGTTGCTTTACTTGGAATCTCACAAACCGTATTTGAAGACAAATTTGAAAGTTCATTTTGGAAAGGAATTTTATTGTATTTCTGCTTTTTACATAAAGTGCTTTGACTCTGCTTCTTTTGCTTGTGGTTCATGACAGTATTTGACAGCCGTTTTCTGGGCGTTTCATGTACTCTTCTTGTATGTTTAACTATATAGTCATGTCTAACAGCACCATATTCACAGTACTCACACTGATACGGAAAGGTTCCAGTGTGTTTCACCAAATGTCTCTGGAATTCTCCTTTGGTGTAGGATACATAACTACAGTGGGAACAAAGAAACTTAATTTCTTCATGTTGCCCAACATGCTTTTTATACTGTAAAGGATCCTTTGTTGAAAATCTGCATTTATCACAGTAGTATTTACCTGGCAAAAAATTTTTTACTTTAAACGTTTTCTGGGTTTTACTTGAGGTTTTTCTTTCACGTTTTTCATAGTCTGCAGCATTGGCACCCTCAGGAACATAATCAAAAGCTGGTGGTTTAATATGACTGCACTTCTTGCAGATGAAATTTTTGTCTTCGGTCCACTCAACCTTCTTATGCTTTTCTATATCTTGCATTGAAATTTTCTGAACATTTCTGCATTTTATACAGCTTATCAGTGACAACTTATTGTTCTCAGCCTCAGTTCCTTGGTAAAAGCAGTTTTGGTCATCTGCTCCTTTTGACAGATTTGTTTTATCATCAGATTGCTTTGGGGATGTAGTTAAAGAATTATTTTTATCATTAATTTGTCCAGGGTACAATCTTGGTAAAATTTCCCTCATTTTTTTCAACTGCATTTCAGAAGAAGCAACTCTGCACCATTTTCATTAAGCACAACAGCAACAGACAAAATGTTTCCTTGGTATCAGTCCTGTGTATGTTATAAATCAATCATTCAGGCCACCAATCTGCAGAACACAAGCTTTGGAAGAAATGATGTTCAAGCAACTGCATCCGTATTATATTCCATGCTCTTAGTCGATCAGCTTGCAGCACTAAAGAATGAAAAGCAGAACATTAAGTCAATTAAGATACAATGATCACTGAAATACAATGAACTAATAATTGAACTATTAGTGGACTACAGCTGAATTACAGAGTGCAAGTCTACTGTTAACATACCACTGATTGTATTCTGCGCATACAACCAAAAACCTCTAAAACATACCAAATCAAATAATCCATTAACATTTGCTCTCATTCAAAACATTCCCAAATTCATATAGTTACCTGCTATGCATCAAAACCTAAAGAGGTCATGGTATTCCTCCCATGTCATGAAAAATTTTACACTTAAAAAACATATTTATAAGCCAAACAAGATACTTGATAACAGAACTGAGTAGCAGAGTATGATTTCAGTTCATATATAGCCCTGAACTCAGCACAAGATATCATGAAACACTGCATATGTAAATAGCAGGGAAACAGAATGTGGCTACAATGGTTACTAAAAACACAGAACTATTAGTTTGTTTTTAAATAAAAGAATTTTAAAGTTAGCATGGAAATTCCTGACATACAGAAGGAAGCTCTTTTCTAATCAGTGCCAATGTTTCAGACACAAACAGTCTTGAACACTAATTCACAACAAGATGTGATTTATGCTTCACATGTTCTCAAAGTAATGAAGTCAAAACAATCTGTGGCTACAAAATTAATTACTTTTTCTTCTATTAATATTACAGTGTAATCACTTCTATATATGTGGACAAGCATATAAATAATTCACTTCATCCTAATAAAACAGAATGTCAGTCAAGCAAAATAAACAATGCAACATAAGGCAGAGGGAGACCAGTAATATCACTGTAAAACACTAAATTAACACATGCAATATGTTTGACCCACAGGCTCCAGCACTCTGTCTCTCTACTACATTTAACAGGAAGAAGATCTCAGCCTTTAAGCTTTTGGCAAGACTATGAGAACACTATTATTTGGAAAATAAACAATCAAATTAGGCTTTTGAGACATACATGAAGTCAAATCAACACCTTTCTTACTCTGACATCGTTAGTTATAGACATACTGTTGCACACACTTGCAATCACAAACAGACTCAATTGCATGAGGTTACTTCTGTTTTCCAATACACCCTACAAAAGGCTTCTGCTTCTGAAGTCCAGATCCTCATCAAGTCTACCTACAGAGAACAGGGCCTGATTTGGACTCCAAAAGCACAGTGCTGATTTCACTTAAGCAGCTTCCCATTACAATAATCATACAGTAATCGAGAAATTAAACTATGGTATGGGAAACACATTGAGGTCCCTGAGTGAGTCCAGACAAGGGCAACAGAGCTGGTGAAAGGTCGAGAGAGTAAATCTTACAAGGAGTGGCTGAGGGAGCCAGGGGTGTTGAGCCTGGTGAAGAGGGGGCTCAGGGGAGACCGTATTGCTGTCTGAAACTACCTGAAAGGAGGCTGTAGCCAGGTGGGTGTCAGCCTCTTCTCCCAGGTAACAAGTGATAGGAAGAGAGGGACTTGCCTTAAGTTGCACCAGAGCATGTTTAGATTGAATATTATGAAAAATTTTTCATTGATAGGGTTGTCAATAATTGGACCAGGTCACCTACAGAAGTGGTAGAGTTACCTCCTGGGGATGGAGTTAACATCCCTGGGGATATTACAGACATGTAAACTGGGAACTCAAGGACATGGTTTAGTGGCTAGCTTGGCAGTGCTGGGTTACAGGTTGGACTTGATGATCTTGTACGTATTTTCCAGCCCAAATAATTCTGTGGTCTCCCCAGTGGCTTGAAGACATCTGATCCAAGAAATAAGATTCCTGCATCTTATGTGCTCACAACACAGAAGGCAACCATACCCTGCATTGCATAAAAAAGCAGCATAGCCAGCACATCGAGAGAGGCCATTCTCCCACTCTCCTCTGCTCTCATGAGACCCCACCTGGACTGCTGCTGCATCCAGCTTTGGGGCCCCAAACACAAGGAAGATGTTTAGTGTCTCTCCTCTGGAACCATTTGAAGCTTATCACAGGGCTGAAGCACTTCTCCTATGAGTGAGAAGGTTGTTGGGGGTTGTTGGGGTTGTTCAGCCTAAAGATGTGTCTTCACAGAGACCTTATAGCACCTTCCAGTACTAAAAGGGGGCTTTCAAGAAAGCTAGAGAGGGACTTTTCACAAGGGCACGCAGTGATAGGACAAAGGGGAATGGCTTCAAGCCAAAGAAAGGTAGATTTAAGTTAGATATTAGGAAGAAATTCATTTCTGTGAGGGTGGTGAGGCACTGGAACAGGCTGCACAGAGAAGCTGTGCATGCCTCATCCCTGGCAGTGTTCAAGGCCAGCCTGGATGGAGCCTTGAGAAATCTGGTCTAGTGGAAAGCATTCTTTCTCATGGCAGGAGGTTGAACTAAGTCTCTTCCAACACAAACCACTCAGTGCTTCCACGATCTTCCTTGTACTCCATCAATATCCATAACTGCTATATCAATGCTGCCCTTAAGATAGGGCTCTTCTAAGTATTCTGATGTAACCACAAACAACAGTAAAAATCAGTTTGAAAACTGGTTAGTGACAACATAACAAGTTTTTCACTCTTAAGCAGATGGATGGGTGTACACTAAAACTCCATAGTGGATAGTTCTAGAACTGTAGTATCTCGTCTCACTGCAATGCAGACAGCTGTGAAAATACATACAATGTGAAAAAGAAATCAATGGCAGCCTTGCAGGAAGGAAGGAAGCATACATGACTGCTGTATCATGATCTGGAGAATTTTCTTCAAGCAATTCTAATTCATTATATGCTCTATTACCCTGATTCTAAAGAAGACTGAAAAGCAAAATGTTTGCTGTAGTTGAGATGGAATATCCTTCACTGGCTACTACCACTTTCTAGACTTAAGACGAACCCACTGACACACAAATCTGGTCAGGACACATAGGCCTAAGTTCAGGACATCCACTGTTTTGTTTCAGGAGAAAGATGATAAGAGATCTTGATAAGCTCAAGATCCAGTACAGAGATGCTTTATGCATTTCTATACAGCTTTAATAAAGAAGTAACATGGCATTTGAAAGGAAAGGAAGCTATATCGGTATTTGCCTTTTTCTGCTGTTAGCATCTATCCATTAATACTGAAACTGTCCTCCATGTGAACTATGTGAAAGCTAAGTATAGATAATTTATGCCATCAACATCCTTGACCACAAAATGTATATCCTTGACAAAAAAATGTATAAACCCAGAGAATTTTCTTGTATTTTTTAAAATCTGTAGATTTCACTTTATGGGAGAACATGAAAAATAATCTACAACCTTTAAAGAGCAAGAAAGTACAAGAAACACAGTCCAACATTTTCAGAACACTTCAATTTAACAGTTCTGGGCTTCTCAACCAAGACTATGCCAGAAAAATTTAACAGATGTAATTCAAAGAACAGGCTAGTTATCCTTCCAAATTTTTCTAATTCAAACAGCTCTGTGTAGGAAAGTCTGCCATGGTTTAAGCCCAAAACCATGTTTTCATGCAGACCTGTGACAAATACCGTGTTGCTAGAATGCAGGTTTCAAGTGTTGGTGCGTGCCTGCATTCCATATGTGCCCAGGTTGATCCTAGGCACAGAGCCTTGCTGCTGTCTACCTTCCCCTCCCTCAGTAGCAAGGAGAGTGAAGTAGAGAAGGAGCACAGAAAAGTTTATGGGTCAGGACAAAGGCAGTTCAACAGAAGGAAAGAAGCAGGGAGGTGACATAAGGGAAATCACTCACCACCTTCCATAAGCAAACCAATGCCCAGCCAGTCTCCGAGCAGCAGGCACCCTGGAAAGCAACCCCCCTCTGCCCTTCTTCCTCTGCTTCCAGATTTCATGGCTGAGCACAACATTGTGTGATGTGGACTATCCCCCAGACCAAGTCTGGGCAGCTGTCCCAGCTTTGCGGCCTCCCAGTCTCTTGCCCACCCCACACCTACTCACTAGAGTGGAGGAAGAAAACCTTGACATTGTGCAAACATCATTCAGCAAATCAAAACACCAGTCTGTTATCAAGACTGTTTTAGCCACAGATCCAAAACACAGCACTGTACAAGCTGCTTTCAAGAAATTTAACTCCATCCCAGCCAGACCCAGTAAAAGGTAAAAAAGAACTGAATAACCAGTTGATGTCGAAGTAACACCTCTGCTGTCTTCCTAGCCAGTTTTTCACCATGTACCCTGAACACGGACCAAAACAAAGGTTTTGATACAAACAGCTCCAATCTATACTTCTTTTGGATAAAACAAACCCAAAATTATATTGTAATTTCATGCCTGTATTTAAAAAAATTATATTTTTCTAGTTATTTCAGAAAGCCAAGATCATCAATGTACAAAGAGAGGTGAACATTACACACATTCACTCCCTACCAATGGGGGAGGTGGGGAAGGGGAGGAATTCCCCTAAAGATTTGTTTTGGTATTTGAAGGGTTGGCAGAAACATGCTTCAGAAGATTTAATTAAAAGATAGATAGTTGATTTTCGAGTTATAATCATATGCAGTGCACGCAGACCAACCCAAAGATATCAGTAAAGGAAGACCTCGAAGTCTACAAAGAGTCTCAACAGCAAACACAGGAATGGGATGGATGAAAAACGAAGTAAGAGACAGTAGGAGTCAAAATCAATTCCAGTTACTGTCTTCACAGGAATGAATTCACAAGAAAAATATAAAAATATTAAGAAACACAACAATGTACCCTAATTAGGTAAGATTTTAAAAAATTAGAGACTATAGTTTGGAGAGAAAAAAAAAGCACATGGAAAAAAGACATCACAAGAAAGATAAATCAAATTTTCTCATTCACTCCTACCAAACACCTGCAATTCAGTGACATTAAAAGGTCAGGCATTCAACAAAACAAACATTTCCGTCTTTCACAAAGCAGTATCATACCTTGAACTTTGCTGCTCAAGACACAAGAGATTAACAGATTCACAGGAATTAAATGGCATTCCAAATTCTGGATATCCAAGGTACAGAAAGGTTAAAAATAAAGATCCATTAAAACAAAGGAAAACAGGACAATACATCCTCTGCAGCCTGACTATGCCAAATTCAACCAGTACAAGGGTTTTTGCACTGCAGTAGGTTACAAACCACTGATGTGGCCACTGTCAGACTGGAAATTTCTATTTACTTCAAATACATTGAAAATTTATTCATCATTTCAAAGAAGAATATGTATATTCCAGTTTCCTTTAGTTCAAACTAGATGCTGCTATCAATGAAAAGGCTGTGATGAGCAGGATGCATTTAGCCTATGTGATCAAATAAAATGAGCCCTTACTTCAGCAAAGCACTCACCTCTCATGCACAAAGATCCCAGACTACAGCAAATAATCAGGGTGTGCTTTGGTACTGAAAAGCCCATGCAAGTCACCCCTAAGAAAAAGAAGTTTAAACACAATTGGAAGACACTGTGCATCACTGCATCAGGAGGATGCAGTGTATAAAATTTGAGCCAATGTGAAAAATTTAAATCTCTATGCATGCTTAAGATTATGTTGCCTGCATTTTGCAATTATATATATATACATACATATATATATATATATATGTACACACTAACCATTTCATATCGACTACCTCTTTCCAGCAGAGTTAATTGTTCTACTGACCCAACTACACAGCTGCCAATTACCAGTCACTAATTTTAGGCCTAATGATTGGGAGAGAGCCAAAGAGCTTCACTCAAGTATTACATATTGTATTAATTAAAATAATTAATTTTGTATTAAAACCAAACAATTCAAATACACCAAAGAAACTCTGTCTACAAGTCTTTCTTCTTAAAAAGCCATTTTGTCTCACAGTAACAGCTAATCACACAGTCACAACAGTTCTTGGGTTTTAGCTGAAATTCACGAGGTTTTTCAAAGCAAAATGAATGAGGAATGACAATGCAGACAATTAAGAAGAGCAAGGACCATGCATCAAGTTTTTAGAGCTCATTTTTATTAAAAAAGATACAGTTCTTTCACTCTACAGAAAAAACCAGTTACACTTAAAATGTTTATTACTTATACAGTCATGCAAAACACCGACTGAAAGGAAATCACTGTTTTTTGAATGCAAAAGTGAAAAATTGTCCAATCTACTAACATTTTTTGACATTGTATGGACGCAGGTACATGTATGTACCATGCAGCATTCTACTGAAATGGAGGTCTGCTTCCCTGCGGCTCTGGGAACAAGGCCTAGCTTTATTTGTATCTGAAAGATACACGTTTCTGTCAGATCATTCAACTGCTTGGTGGTGTTCCTGCATTAAGCTAAACAAGGCATTACCAAACAACTGCTTTATCAAAAGCAGTATTCTACAGAATGCTCAGAGACGTTTACAGAGTTGTTTACCATTACATGTATGATCAATTTTTTTTTAAATTTATGCTGTTCACTTCATCATTTCAAACAATTTACAATGATTGTCAAAGTCTTTCTGTATATCAAGAGCATACTGACTAGTACAAAGCATTATCCTACTCTTGAGTTCTAAGGCCTGTAGGAAATACAGCAAGGAAGTATGGCACTGAAGAAAATGGGAGAAGAGAGGCAAGAGTCCCACTAAAAGCACATATCCCTCCATGCCCACATCTCAAAGCACTCATGTAGATGTTAAAATTGATTTCCACAGATTTCATTCCCGCTAGAATTAGCCACATACTCTTTGTATGTGCAAGAAAAGAGCCTTGACTGTAATCACCTACTGCAGAAACAATGCACAACAGACTGCTAGAAAAATCTTGTAAAACACCATTAGTCTTCTTAACTGTAAAACAGATTTTTTAAATTAAATGTGCATTGTAGGACATTTTGGCTACATCTATGATGACACTGGATTATTTATTTAGAAGAAAATCGGTTTATACGTCTAAATTACTTTAAGTGTCCAATGTAACACTTTTCAATGATAGAGTGTCTTGCAACACAATTCAATATGGGATTCAATTAAGCCAATCTTATGCCCAAACACTCAAAAGAACCTTATTGGCACACAAAACACAAGATGTTCTATTTTGTTCATGAATACATTTACTAACCCGAGAGCTCCTTTTCTTCAGGATGACCAAGACGACAAACCTGGACAACAGCTTTAGTCCAGACGAGTCCAAAGCGGCCTGATGGCGTCCACGAGACAGCAATCACCAAAAACCTCTTTTTCTTGGGCATCCAGCCCACCCACGCATCAGCGCTGCCGCCTCTCCGCGGAAGGGCGGCCTCCCTCGGTCGCTCGCTGCCCGTGCGCAGGGCCGAGCGCGGCGCCGCGGGGCGGTGCGGGGCGGCGCGGTGCGGGNGAGCCCCGGCACCTGCCCGCGGCCCGGCGCCCCGCGGCACCGGCGCTGCCCCGCGCCCCGGGCTGCGGCAAACGGGAGCGGGGCAGCCCCGCGCTGCGCCGTATGAGGCGGGTTGGTGCCCGCTGGCACAACAGGCCAAAGGATGCGCTGTTGTTCGCAATAACCTCTGTACATCCCTTCCGATCCCGTTGTGTTTGGGTATGGTGTGGTGCCGTCACGGGCATCACTCAGTAAAGTACTACAATGACGTGGTTGTGTATTTTCATATCCTTCCTATGAAATCCAGATGTCTTTTGAAAGGAAGTGTTCTTAGCAAAATTTGAAGGGAGAAAGAGAGGATTTGACTGCATATTGCTTTATGAAGTACCTTTGATGTCACTGCAATATCAAACCACTCCACTTTAAAAACAAACCATATCTCACGGCCCGAAGTCTTGCCAGATGAGGTTTTTGAAAGGAAGCTTTTTCGTACACGTTTTCAAAGTTGAACTCTGTTGCTACGACACATTTTCCGATCTGTTCTTTACTGGAATGATTTAAGAGTGCTTGATCTTGTCTAGGCACGGACATACATCCTCGGGGATCTTGGGGTTTGGGATAGGCTCTTCATGTCACAAAAAAAAATAAAAAAGGGGGGGAAAGCTACAAACAGGCAAGTCTGGGAGGAAAGAATCCTCTCAACTATAATTATTTTAGTTCCAAAATAAGAACCTGCCTTCCAGAGTCTGTTACATCTTTTGATTAGCAGTGTAGGAAAGTATTCTAAATGACAGTTTGGAGCACTGTTGTTTACTGAATATCTTTAAACTTGTGAAGAAAGTTTTTTGGCTGATAGAGCCTGTTGGGATTTCTAAAAGGTTTTTGACAAAGACTGTCAAAGAAACAAAACTGTAATGGCGTAAGACCAAATGTCTTGGCATGAATAGCTGGTTAAAGGTGGAATGAACGTGTGGTCCTTGTGGCATAGAGATAACAGGTGCACTGCTGTATCAGTCTCTGCTTGGACCTGCTCAACGTACAAGTGACTTGAAAAGGGGGCTCGAGTGACCTGATCATACCAAGCTATTGAGGGACCTGAGGACAAAAACCCACTAAAGATCTGTGGAAGGACATACAGCTGAATAACTAGACAGTAAAAGGGCAGATTATATTTTGGAGAGATAAAGGTGATGCACAGTGAGGAAAAACATCCTGACTTCAAATAAAAAATCAGCTCTAAGCTGACTAGTACTGTACAGGAACAAAATCTTGGCCTTAGAAAAAGTTTCCGTGAAAATCTCACTTCAGTGCTTAATCGAGTTGATAAAAATCAGCCTTATGCTGAGATTTGAAAAAGAACAGAGAACAAAGCAGTTTAATGGTGCCGTGTAAATTCATGATTACTGCATTTTAAAAGCTCTTTGTTTCTAAGTTCCCTTAGCTCAGGAAAAACAGAATAGTAGTGGAAAAGGTTCAGTGAGAGGTAAAAAGGATGATCAAAGGTACTTTGCTCTCAACTTCACAGAAGGAACAGCTAAGGAAGCTTCTATCTGAAAAAAATAAAAATTACTATTGATAAAACAAAGGTCTGTAAATCGTGAGTGATCATTGTAATTTTGAGCAGTTACAGTTGGAAGTTGAGTGTGTGGATCTCATGAAAGCCACCATGGACAATTTGCAATTACTGACTGGTGTCAGCTATTCTGCAAAGGTGACTATGTAGTGTTATGAAAGTTTACCTCCTTAACTGTTAAATCAGTCAATCTTTGTAATATGAACGTGTATTCACTGTGTTATTATGTGTTAGTTCACATAAGACAGTGAAATGAAATGAGATAGTGGAATTTTACTGGAGAGCTGGAGTTTGTTCATGCTCAAGTAAAACAAACTAAAGGACAACCCAGCCCTGGGAATAAGGACTTTGCTTCTTGGAAGCATAGAACTGTCCACAAAAGATAAAGAACACCCATGGACAACCCAGATAAAGCCAGAATTCTAGTCACTCTAATATGTCTTTGAAAGCCTTCCAGTGTTATCTGGCAAAACTGACCCTAGGGACATCTGGATCAATAGACAAGCAGCCAGAATGCTGCAGAAATACAGTTGCCTGGAAAAATTTTAGAATGATTAGAAATCAGTAGTATGGGTCTTAGTTGTTAGTCAAATCATGTTGTACTGGAGTGATTGAAGGGTATAAGAAGCCTGTGTAAAGCCACATTCAGGGTGACCCAGTTTAGCTGGGACACATCCACATGAATAAATATTTACTCTTGTAATTCTATACTTTGTTTCCTGGCCCATTTTGGTCAGCACCAATTGTTGCAAATTTTCATAAAAGTGAACTACACTTAGCAGACTGTTTTTTTCAAAAACAGAAAAATTAGGAACATTCCTAAAATACAAGGTTGTTATATTTTACACAATAGTTCAAGAAATAATTTGCTAGCCAACAGGTTTTCTCACCTCGTCTATCTGTATCTGAGAAAGTCCAGACTGCAATAAACTTACTTCTTGTCAGTAAAATGGAATCAGTTATCTGATACTCAACACTGATTAAACACTTTTACCTCTCTTTCTTAGATATGTGTAGGTAGCCAGCTCTGAGGTTAGAATGGCAATTTCCTCTAACAAATGCAAATAGAATATTCAGTATTTAAATAAGGCCAAACAAAACAATGTCATCCAGAAAAAGCCTTGTTGTGGAATGCGTGAGAGACAATTTGCATCTTCCTCAGTGTTTTGCAGTTACATAAATTCAGCCCCTCCCCCGCATTTTATAATCTTGCATTCAAAGCAACTCGATTTCCCTTCTCTGTCACATGAACGCTCTCCTCTTTGCAGACACGAGTCAGACCGATCAGATCAGATCAGATCAGATCATAGCGCCTCTTCCTCACTCAGGCTCCAGCCCTGAACCGACTTAGAACACCAAACAAGGAGTAATTCCCTGCAGTTTCCACCTTATCTGTCCCCTTTGGATTGTCATTTGCAAGCCATGTTTGGTGACCTCTGAATTCCCAGCTCTGGCCTGGTCCTTTGTTTCTTCTGGATTTGTCCTGTGATTCAGCCACCCGCAGTGCTGGTTGGCCGTTCATTCGTGAGCTTTCCTGCTGAGGCTCCTAAAGGGAGAGCGGGCACTTGGTAATGCCAAGGCTTGTTACCCGAGTGGGAAATGCTGATCACGGTGCTGCTAATTGGCAAACAGAAGCAGCATCCACGCAAGAAGCCTCTTTAGCTTCCTGCATCCTTTGCAGCATTGCTGTCCATGAAATTGGTCCTGTCACCTGGAATTCACCACAGCTCCTCAGTTGCCTCTGCTTGTCCTGTTGCCATCCTGCTTTCCTTTCCATCCTCTAACAAAATTATCTGATAAGAAATGCTGATTGTTGCTTGTGGATCCATGAGAACCACAGGTAGACAGAATCACAGAATCCAACCTCCCTGCTCAAGCGAGGCCATCCCAGAGCACATTGCACAGGATTGTGTCCAGATGGTTCTAGCCGATCTCTGATGAGGGAGACTCGACAGCCTCTCTGGGCAGCCTGTTCCAGTGCTCAGTCACCTGCACAGTAAAGAAGTTCTTTTGCAAATTCAGTTGCAAATTCCTGTGCGTTAATTGCTCTCCATTGCCTCTTGTCCTTTTGCTTGGCACCACTGGGAAGAGCCTGGTTCCATCTTTTTCATGAAGCCACCCTCTGGATACTTACAGATATTGGTGAGGTCTCTTGTCAGTTGTCTTCTTGAGGCTGAACAAGCCCAGGTCCTTCAGCTATAAAGCTCAACTAAAAAATATAAAACAGCTGTGTTTAGAGAAGGTTCACAAAAAAAGAAAATAAAGAGTGAGCTACAAGATAAATCAGGTGCTCTAGGTGCTTCTCTTGGAACAGTTTTGCTTTGTGTGTTATTAAATTGACAAGCCCTTCTGTCACTAAAAGTGTTGGCATAAATCAAACTCTCTAACACTATTTTTAGTACTAGATTGCAGGCATTACTTTATTACAGCACTGGCTGCATGCTGGATCTTTCCCTGGACATGTATAAGCACATTCAAGTCTTTCCAGTATTTGTACATTTTAGCAAACAAAGAAATTAATGTTCATTGTCTGTAATTTATATAATTCTTTTCACTAATTATTATTCTGTCTTCTGTTGGTTGTTGATTGATTTTTTTCTTCTCATGCTAATTAGCCCATGTTTTCAGGTTTTTTATTATCTTTTTTCCAAGTAGAGAGGGTTTCACTACAATTGTTGAGTTGTCTTTGTTAGTTTCATCTTTATCTCAGGGTTCTGCAAAATGTCCTTGTGGTTCATCAGTTCTGAAATCCTAGTGTCCATTTTCAGCAATATATCTCTCAGGCCTGAGATTGCTGAAGCATATCAAGGTTGTTTTAGTGAAACTTAAAGTTTCAGTAATTTTCCCAAACCGTGTTCCCACTAGAGCATCTTGTGGCAAACCTTGTTGTGTGAATCAATGCATAGAGGTAACCTGAGTGATCACTGAGCCCCAAGCTGATGTGCAGAGAGTGGGTTTATTTCATTACCTCGCTAGCCACACCGGGTGGCGGAGACGCAGGCTCTGTCAGGCTTAGTTCATCCTAGGAAAGAGAGGTACATAGGGACAGGGGCTCTGTCAGGCTTAGTTCATCCTAGGAAAGAGAGGTACATAGGGACAGGGGCTCTGTCAGGCTTAGTTCATCCTAGGAGAGAGAGGTACATAGGGACAGGGGCTCTGTCAGACCCAGTTCAGCCTAGCAGGCCATGAGGATGGGCAGGGGCTCACTGCCTGCCCTGGTGTATCCAAGGGCTTCACGCACCCACAGTTTATCCCAAGGCTGTGCTTCCGTGATCTCTCCTTCTCCCAGCAGAAGGCTCAAGTATGTGTGTGAGAGTGTCTTATCCCTGCACAGCACCCCTGCTTCCTCAGAACAGGCATAGGATAAACAGCACTAGGCGTAATAAATGGAGTTTTCCCACACTGAAGTCCTGAGCAGAACTATTCCCTCCTCACCAGATCTTCCAGTTTTAACCCTTTCCTCCCAACACTTGCTAAATCCTGGCTACAGTGGCATATGACAGAGTGGAAAATGAGACTTCTTATGACTCATTAAAACAGTTAAGTATAAAAATTAATTAAAACAATTAATTGGAAAAGTTATTAGGAAAGTTACATCATTTCCAACATTCCCTCCAGAAAAGTAAAAAAACCGTGTGCTGGAAAGCCAGCAGTGATAACTCAAGTTGAAAATGAAGAAGGGCACTTTTTTGAGACAAAATTTCTCTCTGAACCATTGCAGTACCTTCACATAAAGCTTCTCCTGTGCCCTTTCAGGACACTGATAAAACTATAGCCAAGTGGATATGGTTTTTGTCACTCTATAGGCTGCAATAATGCAATAGTACAGTCTACCAAACTCAGGGAATGCACTTTGTACAGCTAAACTATGCTGAGTTTTGCTGACATTTTGTCTTCTAGAGTAAAAATATACTACTTCATGAGCATTCAGAGCACTTAAAAAAGAGAAATACAATCTTTGTTTTCCAAAACGTGCACACAATTACAGTAGTCGGGATTTAAAACAGCAAGAGCTGAAGTTTCAGTTCTGAGTTTCCCAGCCCTGCATATTGCAGGCTTGGACTTTGAAGGAAGCAGTTGAGTGGTTGCTTTGCGTTTCTGTGGCTGTTCTTGGTGCTGTTTGATACGTTCCCTCTTCAAGTGGCTGAGCAAAGTGCGCACAACACATGACGCATTCCAGAGGTTTCTTTAGATGCAGGTTGCTGCTGGTGAGCGGATCTCTTCCCCCTGCTGCTTTGCGGGACTGGAGGGCGTTAGGGCCGTGCAGGCGGGTCTGGAGGAGGTCAGGTCAGGTCAGGTCAGGTCAGGTCAGGTCAGGTCAGGTCAGGTCAGGTCAGGTCAGGTGAGTTTCGCACGGCGGTGTTCGCCCGGCGATGTTCGCCCGTGCGGGCTCGGCTCGCGGATCGCTGCTGCCCTCCAGCGGCCGCCGCCCCGCTCCGCACCCGAGTCCGCGGCGGGCCCGTCGGTCCCGTCCTGCCCGCGGGAATCGCCCTCGGAGCGCCGCGGAGCTGAAAACACTCGTCCCTCGCGTTTTTCGGTCCTCTCTTGCCGCGACATTTCTATTTCCCCCTACGTGCCCGTTCGTCGGTGACCTCACCTCTCCACAGATAGGATCTCTTCTCCCCGCAAAGCGCGCACACGGCACAGCGTCCCCCCGTGTTCCTGAGCTACGTGGCGGCGCCGCTGCTGCCTCTCGCCGAGCAAACGCGTTTGGACGGGCTGCTAGCGCTGCTTGCGACTACTTGGATTAAGTTAGTGGCTGCTCCAGCAAGCAGCCTGGTTTTACAGACTTACAGGAAACACTCTCATGTAGACCCCAACTCATTTATCAAATTGTTTGATTTGGGAAATAGATTTAAGCATAGGGGTGAATGTTGTGGGTGTGCAATCACATAAGCCTTGATCCTTTGGCAACTCAGGTCAGCAGATGCAAGTCAAGCTGAAGAAGAGAAGAGCCAGCTGAGAGCATGGTTAGGGCAGAAACTGGAACGAGGTTCTGAGCTTCTGGAGACTGAACTCCTGCAATGGCTTCTCAACAGACAGGCTGTGGGCAGTCATTAATTTGGGGGTAGCTTGGGCACTTTTTTGAAGGCAGCAAGCAATGATTACCTGGCAGAAAGAGACCAAAGGTGAGCTCGAGGCCCTCCTGGCCGGTGGCTGAGCTAAGGAAAGCCCTGGGGTAAGGGCCTGGGGACTGCAGCCCCCAGGAGGGGAGACAATGGGCAGTGTTGAGCATTCCAGGGTACCTTACAGCTGCCTAAAAGAGAATGGGGAGGAAATATGGAGTGAGCAAAAGCAAAATTTAATATTCAATCTGTTCGATTAAAAACACACCCGGTTACAAGTCAACGGTTCTCCCTCATCAATTATTTTTGTGGCTCACAGCTATTCCTTAAAAAATATTTGAAACTACCTAGGGATAGAATAACAGCCTTCAGCAGGTAATAAAATGTGTTCGTGGTATCATGTGTTCTGTAAACCAATACAGCAGGAGAAATCTGAAATAGAATCTTGCATTTTACACAGAAATTAGAAAAATATTGCTTAGCCAATAACCGTTAATAAGCCATAATACTCTTTTCAGGCCTTTCAGATTTCAAATTTCATTGCCTTAGATTTCTCTAGGTATTGCAACTATTATAAGAGTTTTTTCAGATAACTACCCATTCTGTGAAATTTTGTTTTGCCGTCTATGACGAAATTAGAGACAGGCAGAAGATTATCTCTCTTAAATCTGTACATAGTTAAACGCTGTTAAAGCTATAGAGGTCTTAAATTAAATTCCTTTCTTTAAAAGAATTTTATTTTGTGACTTTTTCTAAAAGAATCGTAGTTTGATATTAAAAAAAATTGTAATGATGTAAATCCAGACTGCTCAATGAGTGCCTTTTTCTTTAGAATAAAGAGGAAAAGCAAAATAGGAGTTAGGGGCCATTTTTGGTTTTGTTTTTCTCCAATAACTCAGAAATCCAAGACATCATTATCGCTTGTGTTTTACTTTTTTATCTATAGATTTTAATTCCTGAAGAAGTAAAGGTGAAGAATTAGTAGAAGGAAATGTTTTTTCATCATTGTCAGGGTTCTAGAATTAGTAAGTGTATTTTCAGTCAAGACCGAGAACAGCATTTTCTTTTGGCTGCTCAGCATCCCAAAGCACTGGAGCTGCTCCATCAGCACAGAGCACCATGAATAGCATGAGACATGCTTTATGAAATATGAGCCTTTGATACAACCCTGAGACATGATGTTGTATCAAAACTGCCTCATTTTGGACCAAAATCACATTTAAGGGACATCTTTTAGTTTTTTAATTAATTTTCTTCAATTAGTCTTAAAAAGAGATGAGAAGATTAAATTTTTTTTTTTATAGCTTCTGGCTTACATTTTTCCTGAGCCTGTAGATGCTGTAAAGTGTCTCTGACATCTGATAGTTAAGGGTGCCAATGCTGTACCTGCGCAATTTAAGAGCACAATGTACTTTTTAGGACAGTCTTCCAGCAAGCCTATTACTATAGAAGTTATTTCCCAGTTTATCATTTGAAGCAAAAGAACCTGAATTTTAGAAAATGCTGCAGAGTCACAAATTTTCTATACTCAAGACATCTGGTTTTTAAGTTTCCTGCTGCTATGGCAGCTTTAGCAATAGATGCATTTTAAATATCCCTTTGATGAGTTACACATTTTATTGAACTCTCTTTGTGGTGAACTACCATTTCATTTCTATTCAGAGTCTCATTGCTCTTTTACATTAATCATTCTCTCTCTAATCTAATATTAAGGAACAAAGAGGGAACGTTTCATATTTGTACAATCACAAAAGAACTACTACCAAATTCCTTAATCTTCTGACACAGTCATAAGCACAGTGAGAGGAAACATTGCATCACATTACCAAGCAGCTCCAAAACAGAGCCTCAAAAACCTTGGGTGCTCACATATCTAAAAAACAACATCAGGTACAACACACTGAATACTATAAACTCAGGATTATCATGGCTGCTGTTTCTCAGAAATAAGATCTAATAAAAAGTCACACTTGCTCCCTACACTACATCTGTAGGTATTTCTATTTTTAATGTACCAAGAAGAGAAGGATGATAATAGATTACTTGAGGTGAGGCTAAAAAATAAGCTTCTTTACTATAACCACATATCTGAAGTTAGTCTCTTCCCTTGGGAGCTTCAAACCACTTTAGTTCTATACACAATCTCAAAAGGCCAGAGATACCTGGTGGTCTGTGGGAGCTTACAGGAGGAATTGGGGAAGTCTCTTAGACTTCACCATTTAGCTGCCTGTGACTGGTTTGATGGGATCAGTCTGGACAGTTCAGAGAACAGTTCTGGAGAAGAACTGTGTTGGGAGAAGAACTGTGCTGGCAGAATATTGGACACCTGGGGGCTTCTGTTTGAGGATTGATACACCTCATTTCTTCTGCAGCTTTTACAAGCTACATTGGAAGGAAATAGATATAAACAGCTTATGGTAGGGAAAGACTTTTATATATATATATATATATGTAAGTATGTATGCATATATTCTGAATTTTTTTAATACATGTGTTCGGTCTTGTAATCACCACTGAAAGAAAGTGCACTGTTGTAGAAAGGATTTCTGTTTTTAAATAAAAGTCAGTTAATTTACTTTGGACAGATAATGGATGCAAGTAGTCTTTTGAATACACCTAATGAGCTTCTTTGGCTTTTTGAAGCCAATTTTGTGTCTCAACAGGCATCCTTAATGATATTTTTAGTTGCAGTAAATGATTTTATAAAATAATGAGGTTTTCAAGAGGGAATTTAGTCAAGTTAGAACTCCAAGACTAGAATACATTTCCTAGCAGCTGCAGATTGGCATTTTTTTCAAGAGAATACAAGAGTCTTATCTTCATTTCTGGAAACTATTCCACATAAAGGGAATCAGCACAGTAAAATTCCAATGGAGACACTCCTTATGTGGTTACTTTACTGTAGTGCATTTTAATTTGCATTATTATTGTTAAAACATGGCCTTGAGTTAAAATTGATTAAATTTTTAGGTCCTTAAAATGAACTATTTTTCTGCATAAGATCTTGAGTTTAAACTTGTAGCTTTAAACAGCCATTTTATTCTAGAAGCAAATTAATAGTCTGTTTTCATGTTATTAATGAGAGTTTCTGAGAATCCTGCTTAAAAAAATGGCCCCAAGACCCCATCTATCTCTTCAAAAGAACTTTAAAACACTTGCCCAACCCACATCACTAGCCTATTTAATAACACAGAATGCTGCATGGTTTGTATTGCCTTTAACTATGTTTTGGCAGAGCTAAAATTAAGAAGTGGAAGCAAATGGCTCCACTTTTCCACTGTAATGCAATTTTACCAATATTAAATTTACTTAATTCACATTCCTATTTTTTTTTGGAACAAATGCTTATCAAGACACTTCATTACACAATTAGAAACATAATGAGTCTGTGTTCAATTCTGTGTTTAAAAGTCAGTCATCAACTGACTAAAACAGAATATGGATGTATGATCCGTTCTTTTTATGCTCAGAAGTGTATTTGTGAGAACACTGTCATCTTTATTCCAAGTTTCAAAGCAGGATTCAAAATCCACTACAGCTGATGGTAGTCTTTCCATTGATTTTCACTAGGCTTTGGTCAAGCCTCAGATGTCAATGAACAAGCTGAAACTCATTGAATCTCCTTGTTTACAGAAGTGATGAAGCAGGTCAAAATCCTCATTTAATCTCACTGTGGGGGATAGGCCACTGATGAAAGAGCACACTAGCAAAAAGGCAGATTTTGAAGAGACGGACCTGAAACAACCTGCTGTGCAAGTGCCATTTAATTACCTTGGCTCTCTGATCTTAATTCCTCTTGATACATCCTGCTGCAGACTGAGCATTTGAGAATAAACATGAGGCTATTTCTGTTCCCTGTCTTTGTTTTCGATTACCTTTGATGCTGGCGTAATGGACGAATGTACACAATGTTGTAGAGTGCAGTGGGAAGCCCTGTGAGCTTGAAGGGAGTTTTGCCCCGTGGGTGAGACTATGTGGCCCTGTCAGACCACCCAGGGAAATCCTTGCCCCCTGCTGTTTCCCTCTGCCCAGCAGCCCAATGTTTTTGTGTTGCCCTTTCCTCTCACAGACATCCTTCTAGATTTGAGGTCAGCAGCAATTGAACTGTCTCCACTTTTTCTTGCTTCACCCCAGCTTGGACACATCTTTCTTAAAGGTGCACAGTCAGTTGGATTATTACATAGGTTGTGTAAAACTAGGTGACTTTTAAAAGGCACTGCCAGTGTTGGGTCTGCTGGTGGCCACATCAATCATCATTTAATGAGTCTGTTGAGAGGCTGAGTCTGAGCCTCCGTGTATGGAGGAAGAGCCCAGACTGCAGGATAAGCACAGCTGACAGTCAGCACATGAGCAAAGCAAAGCAGGCATTGCATGGCAGGCACACCAGTTCTGAAACGTGGAATAACAAAGGATGAAAAGTCGAAGTGTTACTTTTGCACACCATTTCTAAGAGAAACCATAAATCTCACAAGTTTACAAACCTAGATGAGACTTCAGGTGAGAGAGCTCCTGTGAGAAACCAGCACAGCTTTGTTTTCTCCAAATCAGTGACCATTTACATCAGCTGTCAGTCTGGGAAGGTAACCCAAAACTCGGGATAGTAAATTCCTCTGAGAAATTTACTTCTGTACTAAGGGTCAGTATAGAAGCCTCATGTGGTTCTAGTTGATGCTCATCTCCAGGAATGTTATCGTAACACTGGCAAGTAGAAAGTATGTTTGGTGGTATATTCATAATCCCAGCATGACCTTAAATTAACACTATCTTTCATGAGGAAAAGACCCAAAGTTCCCAAGGCCTCTTGTCCCTCCTAGCAGCACACACACACAAATTCTTCTATTGTAAATATATCTGTCAGCATAAAAGAAGAAATTATTCATGTCAGTGTCAGTTACCAAATGTGCTTCTGTGTTGAGAATTCATGATAATTTATTCTAATGATTTTCTTAAGAATCTATGCAAACTGTTTAAATTTCTATTTGTTCTCATATCAGCTGTTATACCAGATAGGGTCTAGACGTATACAAGATAGGGTCTGCTGATTTTAGCAACTGAGTGCTTGGATGCAAAATGAGCAGACTCACTGAAGCAGATGAATAAGCCTCTACAGAACACCCACAACATTACAATATTTTTCTTCATGCTACTGCAAGAACACAAAGAGGAAAAACAAACTCAGATAGAAAACAAAATTAATTCTCTTGGGATTGTCTGAATCAGAATTCTAAGTGGCCTGAAAGCCTGAAAACAATTAAATGGAAATATATACTCATTTGATAGTACTGTGCACCTCCACTGGAGTACAGCAAGTAGATAAATGATATATGGTCATTAAAAAATTAAATCAATTCAAAAGGCTTTTTGCTACCTCTTTAGCAAAGAGATTGCACATACAATCTGAATCAGGTATAATATTGTTTCACTGTATTGACTCTTATCCACAACCTCAGGACAGGAAATATCTGCCTCTTTCTTCTCTTCTCCCTGTTGAAATACCATGTGTTGTGCCTTCAAAATTGTTGATAGCCTTTCTCCCCAGAGCAGTTTCTTTAATGAATGTTTAGTACTATTGCCAAGCAGTTAATGGTGAATTTTTGGTCAGAACAGAAGGTGCTCTTCATGGAAGAAGACAGGACAAAAAGGGAAAAAGCCTTTGTTGCAGTTTCCAGCTCTGTGGCAGTGACAGAAGAGAATCTTTTGCACATCCATATGCCTAAGACATTAATGCACAAGAGAGGCAATGACAGGAGAATTAGTGTCAATATAGCACGTTATACGGGTATGTGAACCCTGCATTTCCTCAGATCTCTGAATCTAAAAAAATATTGCAGCGTGACCAAGTGCAGGTTTTCAGATGACAACATAAGTTTTCTAAAAAGCAAGAATCTAGAAAATAGGGAAATTTCATACCTAGTAGATACCAGATGGAATATACATGCTACTGAAGGAAAAGTAGATAGTTATGAAGCATTTTCAATGATGAAAGCAAAGTGGAAACAGAATAAAAGATGATAGATCTAACTTTACAAAAAAAAAAAAACTGATGGAAATGTCTTTGAAGAAAGAAGTATAAGGACATTTTATTTTTAAAAAAGAGCTGCATATTGTCTAAGGTAGAAATCTTGGGACTGTCTTGTGTGATGAAAACTTGGTTAAATTAAAATATGTCTCTGCATAAAAAGAGGGGATATTAACCTTTTCTATTCAAATTAGCCATGCCTTTGAAGGAGAATTTAAATTGAGTAGTAGCCTGGAAGTTTTGATTTACATCAAATAATTGGATATGTACTTCCAACATATAAAGCAGGCAGCAACTGAAAGTGATCTGAACCAAAACAAGATTTTCAAAATCATCACTGAATTATTTGGAACAAGGGCCCTGAGTATTGGGAATAAAACCAAGAGCAAGAAAAGTATTAAAGCGCAGATGATTCACATAGGAAAATCTTATATGTAAAATAATAGCTTCTCTGACTGCTACTGGACTTGAGAATTTTATTACAATATCAACTAGGTGGTCGAGTGCTCAGGTCAGAAAAACAAATCAAGTGCTAGAAATTACAAAGAAAGGAATAGAGGACACAAGAGGAAACTTTTTTTTTTCCCTATGTGAACCCCATGTGCCTGCATCTTGGGTATTCTGGGATGTAACCCAGGAACTAGAATGGGTTCAGAGAAGGGAAGCAGGGCTGATCAAAGTCTGGACCAGCTCTGCAAGGAGCAAGTGTCACCATGAGAAAGAAACTGCTGAGAAGGGAATACAGTGGAGGCCTCTGCAGCCATTAGCAACACAGGGAATAAACAGAGAACAATTGTGTTTTACAGTTCAAGGGACAGCAGTTGCAAGCAGGCAGCAGATGCAGAAAAAAACAACAGGAGGTGATTACACAATGGGTAAATAAGCTATAAAAACTCTCGAGATGATGTTGTTCAATGCAGAAGTGTATATGGATTCAGTAAGTGGTTGGCCAAATGCAAGAAGAAATATCCATAAGGAGCTAAGTTAAGGGGCATCACTCTCTGAAAACACCACTACATGATCACTGGGTTTTGTATTGTGCACCAGACATCTGCTGTTGTTTGCTACAGATTGGTGGGTTAGAAGGACCATTGGCTTAATGTGTCATTTTTATACTCTTAGGCTGCTGTAGTTTTATGATTCTGTCTTAAATTTAGTTTGTGTTGTGCACTAGGTTGATGCACAGCACAAATTATCTTCCACTTGTCAAAAAGGACAGGATCATCAGAGAGCTGTTGCTAGGGATCTGTAAACTAGAATTAAATAATAAGTTAATGATAGTGATTTTACTGTCAAAAACAACAATAGGCGTTTCTTACATAAAGGCAGGTTTGTTTTCACACAAGCAGAAGAAATATTAAAGAGTGATATAACAGGACTGCAACTTAGGAATCCAAAGGCATTTGTGGTGCTTTAGCATATGGGAATTTAAGTTACGCATTGATACTTGGCTCAGATTTCAGAAAACAGCATAACTACTTTATAAATGTTACATAATATGAATATTTAGCGTATCTTTTTCATATTATCCCTTTAAAAATCAATTTATAGTCCATGAGAACTGATCAAAAGCTTGGGACTCTTTTGATGTTAGATAAGATAGAAGCTTAGAGACAAGAAGTTCATTAATGAAGCACAGAAATGGACAGCAGTGTAAGAACTCTAGGAAAGTAAGCTATGAATAAAGTGAGAAAAGCTCAGTGAGATCTGTCCAAAACAATCTTTCAGAAGTAGTAGGAGAATGACCAATGACTGAAAACACTTAATCCAAACCTCTCTGTCCTTTAAAGGTGCTTCAAGAACCCCTGTGATACTGTAACATGACCAGCCCAGAAAACTCACTCCTTTGATTTTACTGGGATGAAAGTGTGTCCTTCAAGTATTAGTGTTTCTCTGTATCTTCAGTAATTGAATTCAGTTTCTTGGCTGAACTAGTTTAGGGGAGAATTCACTGCTCCTAGAGCCTGTCAGTGCTACTGAGCAGTGCTGCAGTGATTGCTCCTCAGGACAATTGCACTGCCTTTGCGAGGCTGTGGAGGCAGTAGGCGGGGGGTGATGGATGTGGGGTTATATCAAAGGCTGATATAACCTGCTGAGACTTAACATCTTGGGCTTCTTTTAGTGTTAACAGTCAGAGCTGAGGTCCTTCAGAAACAGGTTAAGGAGTGAAATTCCAATTTCACCACTTTGAATTTCTCTCTGGAGTGCTTATCTCTCTGCACTGAGAGTGCAGGGAGCTAGGGCACTGGGGCTTGCTATGCTAATATTGAGCTTTGGGACACGATTGCCCTTTAAAGATCTGTCACTGCATGCCAGAAGCCTGTTGGATTTCGCAGTAGCATCACAAAGCCCCCAAGAGTGCCAGGAAGGCCAAGAGCAGAGGCTGCAGCTGTGATGGAAACACAAACCACAGAAGGATGGTGACTCATGGGTGCAGGAATGCAGCCTTGGGAGCCGGGAAGAGCTGGTTTGGGGAGCTGGGCAGGGCTGCTTAGGGGAGCAGGGAATTGCAAAGAGAGCAGAGGTGAATCTTATGTATGTAAACCATCCTGTACGTAGTGGAAATGCAAGATAACAAGTGGAAAGTGTAGATAGCAGACACAGTCCCTACTAGGGGACAAAGGAAGAGCAGAAATTGCTCCAGCACCCTGTCTTCCAGTTACAGAGGAGTAATGTCTGAGTAATGTCACTGCTCCATCTCTGCTACCACCTCCCTCAGCTTTTGTAATGAAACAGTCACTTTCTGATTTACCATCCCCTTCCTTGTGCTCCCATGATCCAGCAGTTTTATGTAGGAGTTTTCTTTTATCAATTCCTCAGGTTAAGTAAATAAGTACATTGAAGAGCAGTTTGAATATCTCTGTTTTCTGCTTCTACTTTCCCAGAGGACAGTGTGATTTATTATCAAACCAATGTGAAAACCAATGTGATGATGTGCGTGCACTGGAAATGTTTAACAGTTTAGAAGTGAAATTAAAACTATGAGATGGCAAAGTGAGCTGTGAAAATACCTGTTATAAGAGAGAGATAAAGAACCAATGGCTCAATGAATGTCACTAGTTTTTTCATGGTGTTTAAAAAATGACACTTGTACACACACAAAAGGTTATTTCCAGAGTAGATAACTAAATTCTACCTATTTAATGTACAATACTTAGCAATGACTGCTGACCTGTGGAACTGTTTCTTTATTCCTACATAGATGGAATGTGCTCTAGATAGGACATCCCATTGCTGAGTTGACTGGATTTTTTATGTCTCCCTAAAAGGCTTCATATGTTTCAGGAAAAGTCTTCCAGAAGAAGTAAAGTAAATCTTATTTCCTCTGAATTTCCTCCTGTATAACTATTCTGACAGTAGAGCAAAATATTCACTTTTTGAACCATGACACACTTCAAGAGCTTTAGTAGCTAAAGTCACAGAAATTCAGTGCACAACCTCCTTTGCAGCTGCCATCATAATTTCTCTAGTTACCTTCTTCATCAGGCACTCTGCCTGATTTACACCCTGGAGCTTGCTGCATTTGAAATGATATTGTTATTGCCACACTTTGAAAGATAGAATCTGGAGTTCAGTCATCACAATGCAAATGCAAATATCAGCCCAAAGCAGGTGCCTCCCACGCTGTTTGTGCTCAGCCAGGTGCCAGTGGTGCACTGCATGTGTGAATCTCATTTGCACGTTTGTGTTAAGGATGTCTGTCAAATACACAAACTTCATAGCTCACCAGGTACAGTCTGGGGAATGTTTACTTTTTTATTAATAACCAACATAATAGAACAATAAAGTGCAGGATGTATCTGAAAAAATGAGCTCTATTGAAAGGGGTGAGAAAGTCTTTAGTTTAAGGGAGAAGTGTCACGGCAATTTCCAAGGATGTCAGAGATGGAGAACTTCCAGAAAGGGACCAGAAAAGGAGATTTTTTTCTGATGAATACAACCTCTGGCATAAAAGAAAATGAAGAGAGGAGTTTCTGATTGCTAGGGCCAGCACACAGCTTACAACAGGTTGTCTGATTGTAGGCAGACTTATTGGTTTTTTTGTGTGTGGGTTTTGGTTTTGGTTTTTTGTTTTTAATTTTTGGTATGAAAATATAAAAGGATAGTTTTCTTTATTTTTTTTTTCACAGATGTCATTTATAAGACTACTCATAACTGTGTAGTTGTCCTGGCTGTTTGAGAAGTTGTAAACAAATACTTTCCACAGCAGGTATCTTAACCTAAATCAAGTGAAACAGGATATCAGCCTCTGGATAATATTACATGACTTTTGTTCTTAAAAGCAGGAAACTGAAATTTTCAATGAGGACATTTTATCCCAGCAGGCTGTTTTGGGATATTCAGCTGGTAATATGTTTTTCCACAAAAGCTGCTCAAATCAGTTTGAGATCTAGAGTCATATGAGTCAAGAAAGATGTAACACACTGAGGACTGTGCCTGACACCCAGCAGTCCCCAGGGTATATCTAGCAGTTGTCACTTCTTCATACAGCTTAGCACACTTTTTTCATTAATTGTTAGAAAGCATTAGGAATTCCTCTCATGCCTTCAGTGCAGTAATCATTATTACAGTCATTACCAAGTTAATTGCAGTAAGGAGTCCTGATTTTAATACTTTTCCTGTCACCTGTTTCAAAGAAGTGCATATAAGCATTAAATAACACAGCTACTTAGTATCAGCATTGGAAATGGAATTCAGACATCCAATGGAATTATAATACTCTCTAAGCTCACAATGTTAAAATGCAACAAAAAGCAACATAGGCAATTGGAATGAAGGCAAAAAACTTGTTCTGTTTTAATTAATGAACAGTTCTTACAGCTCAAGTTAGACTAAAGGCATACTAAAATATAAACCAAGATAAAACTTCCCATTGCATCTTGTTTTAGCTGGAACTACAAACTGAACTAAGCATATAAACAAAAGAACAGAGCATGTGCTTCAAATAGGGGTATATAAAAGAAAGACAAAAGAAAAGAGAAAAAAACTCTGTTAAATTTCAATGATGTCTCACATTTCTTAACGTTGAATGAACTACCTCAGAACAGAAACAAAATCTGAGAAACATTACTGTTCAGGTGCTTTCATCATGTTTAACCATTTTTGCATCAGATGAGAGAAATTACTTCCTGAAAAGAGAGTTAAATAGGACAAAATCCGTCATATGCTTTATATTGAAGGAAGAAAAAGAACTGAAGTTCCAGTGGTTCGTAAGAGGAACGCAGTAATACATTCTAAACTGCATGCTAATCATAGGAAAAATATTTGAAAGGATGAAGGTCATATCCAGTCAATACACAGCCAAGTCCTCCTGAGTTTTACCTTGTATTTGGAATAGCATAAATACAATTATACAAAGGAGTGCCAGCCCAGCTCACTCCCTGTTGAAAAACAGCAGGAGAAATGGTGCGGAGTGGAAGTGGGCCAGGAGGATGCTCTGTGCCTGCACCTCTACCCGTGCCCTGCTTCCATCCGGGCTGTTGGAGGATGGTGGCAGTCTGAACCCATATTTTTGTTCTGTCTTCGCCTGTTTTCCTGGTTTTCCTGCTGTGCTGGGGCTCTGATGATGCTGCCCAGCCCTGCTCCACCAGCACACAAAGGAGTTCCCAGGGCAGGGCTGAACAAACTCGTGGGGTGAGATGCAGTGCACTGAGTGTTAACAGAACCACTGAAACATTTTGTTATGGCTCCAGCTGCGCTCCTTGACAACAGTTTCCTGCCAGTGACACACTGCAATAGTGAAGGCTACAAATGTATCACAGCTGTCAGCCAGCTGTAAATAACAACCAATTGTGTTCAACACATCAGAGCAGTGTAAGAACAGAGCCTGAGGAATCTATTTTGTTTGGAATAGAACCAACCCTTGGCCATAGTTCTGTCCAAATTATTAACCTGAAGCTGCAGCGCATTTGAAAAAGAATTTAGGATTGATATTAAATAAAGATTGAGTATTGAAAACCTTCTTGATGAGGACAAAATGTCAAATTAATGTACATTTGCAGTCAGGACACAGCTGTGGAAAGTTACCTCAATTTAAGGCACTGACTGAGGTGTGGGAAGTAAAACAGTGATTCCAGGTACTTCCTCAAAGAGGAAACTGGAATGAGAAGTCAGCATAACAAGTCATTTGTTTACTCCCCAACTCCACCAAACATGGCTCAAGCATAAGGCAAAATTTGCAGTTAATTACAGATGATTGAAACAGCGAAAAACAATGCCAAAAAGTAATGCCAAATGAGGAAGAAACAGAACACAGTATTTGGGGAGGTGATCAGGAAGATCCAGTGAAGCATCACAACTCAAGTGGCAGCTGTAGCAGTGATCAGCTGATCTGTGGAGACCACAGGTGTAACACTGAAGGGAGGTTTTCCTTTGCCCAGAGATTTGCAGATACAGACTTCGTATTGGTAAGAGCTCCTGACAAAGCAATGCAACTTTTAAGGGACACCTGAATGATGTTTATAGTGATTATAAAATGTAAATTGTAGAGGCTGATATTAGATTATTTTAACATTTATAAGACTTATATCATGCCTGAGCTACTTCTTTGTCACTTCTGGCAGGAAATGGCCTTGTCCTGGCAGCAGCAGGATGTGATGCATGAACAGCTGTACTGGAGCCTGCTAAAATAACAGCAAAGATTTTCAAATGCAATAGCTGTCCTTCAGTTACTCTTATAATGCTTTATTAAAATGCCCTCTGGAAACATCAACCATCTCCTTTGTTGCCAAATAATTACCAGCTTTAATAAAGACAGCAAGTTAAAACAAAAACTTGAATGGGCATTTCTGGCTAATGTCTATACCTAAATATCAATTTCTTCTATCAAAAGAGGACAAAGTCAAGGTAGAAGTTAGAGTAACATGACCTTCTTGTTTTATAAATGAAGTCCCTCATGGACATGTCTACACTATAGTTTAATTTTTCATTTGATAAATACTGAATTACTTCTCTTGTTGGCACATTTGAACTTTGATGAAATGGAGATTTTGTGTAGAAATAATTAAATAACTTAGCAGAGGTGCCATTTTAACCTTAGTGGAAAACAGAAAGTTAAATGGGTCCATTTTGTTCTGAGCTTTGACAAGAATTAAGATACATGTCCTTCCTTTCTGTGAAAGCTTGTTTGAAGTGCCATCAAATCAAATCTTTCTACATCATTCTTTACCAATAAATAAACATTTTTAGCATTTAATGCAGTTAACAAACAAGACCAGCTCCTCCAAGCTGGGATTCTTTCAAGATGTGTTTTATTTTCCCACACCACCTATCCCCAGCCCATCTGGAGCCCATTCTGGTTCTATCTTCTGGAAAGTTAACACAGCTATTGATTAGCCATTTCTTAAAACAGCACCATTTACAAGACGTAATAAGCGTCATTTCACATAAGGTCAAACAGAGTTATCCAGGATAAATTTGTCCTTATTTTCTTGGGTATGGCTGTTAGCTTAATTTTTTTCTATAATGCCTCAATTCTCTGGAATCAACAACACTCAGAGGGATTGTTACACTCAGCAAAAATGCTGTAAAATTGTCAAGGATTTCAATTTATTCAAGGATAGTATTGCAGTTCACAGTCATGCCTATGAATCTGACACTCACAAAACACAAATAGTGAGATTAACGTGCTTCTGAACAGTGAAAGATAATCTCTGTCTGACCTAAATCACTTCAGAATAGTGGAAGTTATTTGTACCGTGTGAGTCTTTCCTTTTACATGACTTACATCCTGTTTTCAAGTCCAGACTAGTCAGGGTGTCTCTATAGCCTTTGAAATCTAATCCCTGTCTTTTCATAGGACTGTGGGTGGATTTGGCTAGAAAACTTCTCAATGATAAGATATTATTGTAGTGCAATCCTGTTCTGAAAACACACCAAAAATTTTGGCCTAGTATTCCTCCTCTTATGGATCCTTGTTTGACAGCCAGGATTTTTAAATTACCGTGAACCTTGCCAATACTGTGTTTTATTCAGATATTTCATCAATTAAGGGGAGTTTTGTTCAGGTAATGTGAGGGATGTGAAAGCTAGATCCCTTGTTTGACTGCTTTTTAAACAATTTTCTTGCATGTCTCAAGGCAATGAACCAAAGCCTCCTGGATGTCATTTTACTCTCTATTTTCAGCCCAGAAATGAAACCTGAATTGGATGTATTAGTATCAGGAAGAATAATAAATGTTGAAGCTGTGGGAAACTAAAATACCAAATTTGAGATCCACCAGCTGGTTTTTCCACAGACAACGACGCAGCCTAGTTCAGAGCTATTTTCTAAAACCTCAGCCTGCTATTCCTGTAAATGGAAATAATTTACACACTGAACTTTATAGCAGATTTCTTGTAAATGGTCTGAATAATAATCACTCTTGGGACAATATTTCTGCTTTTATTATCCTTGTGTGCCATGGGTTGATTTCTCAGCATTGCAGTTCTTGTATTTGTGTGGCTCTTTATTTACCTTCCCTTTAGCAGAAGGGGAATGATGATATGCTGTGGCCTCAATATGACACAGAGCATGTTTCAAAAACCACATGCATAGTCTTTGTGGAGAACTCACACATGCTACTACAAGGCACAGGAAGCTGGTTTCTTGCTAAATGGCATTTTCTTCTCCCACAGGACAGAAATAGAGTGGCAGAAGAATGGAAAAGAATCACAAGCAGCCAAAGCCCTCTCTTACATCCTTCTGCATTAATTTGCCACGCCAGAGGCAGGTAGCTGACTCACCTGAGTAGATGACCCAAGCTCTGGAGACTAATTGGCAAGGTGACTTTCACAGACCTTGACTGTGCAGATGTTGCAATCAACTGGAAGAACATCTGAAATACTTGAACATTTGAGTTCAGACTGCCCTGTGAGCTGGTCTCCTCTTTCCACTGCATCTCCTGAGGTGAAAACAATTTCATGCAGGAAGACACCACTTGCCAAGGCCTGCAGTCCTGCCCTCCTGGTCAGCAATTGCACCCCTTGGCTACCACTGCCCCTGGGTCAAGACTGAGCTGCCATGCACGTCCCTTGGCTGTGTCAGGTATGACTCAGGTTTGGGTGATAAAGCCTGATCAGGGGGTATTGCTGACTGCTGAAGGCATGTAAACAACTGCTGAAATCTCAGTGCATCTTGTGCCTGTATTCAAAATGGCAATTGTTTTAGTGTCAGTATTGCATGAAAGACATGGCTTAGAGCAGAGTTCAAAGTTCCCCAAAATGTGGGGTGAAAAAGCACAAGAGGAAACAATGCTCTGTCAAGTTACTCAAGCTTTTTCAGATAATAAGTAAAAATTGTATTGATCCTCTGTCCTTGTGAGACCCCTGAACACTGACTACAATTTCTTAAAATTATGTATCTGTCTTTTCTCAGTCTTTTTAAACTTCACAAGTGTCTGTCAGTCCCTCCATGAGCCTCAGAGTATCAGGACTTGCCATTTAAGAAGTACTACTGGGCAAATCCCCACTTAGCTCTGTGCCCAGAGAGCACAGGGGACACTGTCCCCCAGGTGTGCTCAACACAGGCAAGGAGCAGCTCAGAGCAGTGTGGGTAGCTCACACACTGGGCGAGCAGTGTCTGAAAAATGAGCTCCCCTCTCTGCAGCTGGGCATCAGCCTAGTCCAAGGGGGGGTGGCCACAGTGGTTGCTGATGCTTGGTGCAAGAGTGGAACCCTGAAACAAGGCTCATGTATGTATGAGGTGATTATTCACTTCCTCTCCTAGGACACAGGGCTGAGACATCATCAGACATTGAGTATAGACAGCTGTGAGCCTGCATTTTAATGTGCTATACAAAATTATAAGTTTAATTTGCCATTTCTCTGGCAACTACTTCAATTATGCAGGGAAAACTGCCTTGGCATCTTGAGTGTGAGAGCTGTTAATTTTACAGAACAATCCCTTAAATGGGCAGAAACTCAAATATAAATGTATACTGCTGGATCTATTGCACCTACCTGAGAACACACACTAACATCCATGCTAATTATTCTTGAAAAAAGAATTGGTTGGTTTCAGGGTTTAAAATATTTATAGCAACACATGCAAATTTAAAGCAGGCTGTGCAATCTAGTCATTGGGCTCTATGCACAGGCATCCAGGCAACTGTTTACCCCTCTTGTGGGCTTGTTGATATACCTGAGCAGATCACTTCATTGCTGGTCCTATGTCACCCCCAGGAACGTCTGAACTGTTGTTAGATACCGCCAGAAAAAGGAGCAATGTGTAGGAAGGTGACAGGTATCTTAATGCAGAAAACACAGCACCAAGAAACCATATATCCTTCTAGGAATTACTGATTAGTGTGCCTCAGAGACAGCTAATCCTATGCACCAAAACATATCCCCAAATCTCAAGCTGAAAGTCTCAAAAATAACTCACGTGGGTAGTAATTATTCTGTATATGGTGGAGATGTGACCAACTAAATTCAGCAAAAAAAATCCCATCAAAATACAGAAAATGCTATGTAGAAAAACTTTTTGTATTTTATTTCTATTCTCTTCATGACAGAAACATATGGTACCACCAAGTGTCAAATGGGGATAAAAAGATTGAATTCCTCCAAATTTGTTTAGGATATCTTTCAAAAATTAAACATGCATGGAGCTGTGTAATTTCTGATCACACTGCAATACACAGGGAAGTACAGACATGAATTAATCTACCCATGAAATTCAATAACACGTTTACATGATCAAGAATGAGACCCATGGAAACAAACAGTAAATATATGCTTAGAAAATAATTACAGCTACTGTTGTTTTGACTGACAATGAAATCAGTCTTGCAGTCACCTGCTGCTCTTACTCAAGCAGGGAAAGCTAAAATTGTAGACAAACTGGCTTAAACAGAGTAGTGGTAGAAACAGTAGTAAATAAGCAAATGGGAGAAAATACTGAATAAATTGCATAGAGATGAAAATCCTCAACAGATATTACAGACAGAGCTATAGATACACAGTTATATCATTATATAGAGAGATATTGATGACCAGATATATCAATATATGGGTATGGAGAGATATACATGTACTTAAATAAGCCACCCTCCCCAACTGGTTACTGTTTAAAATAAATACATAAAATTGTTAAGAAATCAGTGTTTTCAGAAAACTGACCCAGTTTTGAGTGGGGAGGGACAGGGAAAATTAAGATAAGTGAGAGAATATTTCTAGGGCTGTATGAAGAAAGCTTATAGAATGAGTTAAAAAGTTTAAAATAATAACTGTGGGTGGAGTTTTTATATCTCTTTGAGAAATGATACTACCGTGGTACTTGCACCAAATTCAAGTGCAAGATTGACAGCTATAATGCTAATCATTAAAAAAATTAAGCTTCTGGTTTGTACATTTAAAGAATGTTAGATATCATGACCAATAAAGACATGAAAGAGGATTTTTATTTAAAGGCTGAGATTCAGAAAAATAAATTAGTCTGAAAAAAAATTGAATCAAATCAAACCTCTTTAGCAAATAGAGAATTCATACATAATCACGTCTACACTCTTAGATATAACCTATAGGAAAGGTACTCATGAAGATTACCACATTTTGATGCTTATTCATAGTTTGAACAGGGGATGCATAAAATGGAGTGTGACACAATGCCAGAACCTGTCACAGTAATGGCAAACCCACAGTTAGACCATCAAGCCTGCTTGAGACAGGCATAGAGACACACACGTGTGAGCCAAGGCTAGCCTTGGAGTCCTGTGCTTCTCTGATCTAACAGCTGACCATAACAAAAAGGACATAACTCTGCTACTTTGGCACCTCAGTAATTCAACTTGCTCCTAACGTTAGATTTTTAATGATGAACAATATTTTTTGGCACTTCTGGTCCCTAAAATACCATTCTTGTTTTGCTGAACTAACAGAACAGAGACTACCAAATAAATCAGGCCAGTGACATGCAGTATTGCTCTATAAATCAGCAGTTTTGTTCCTGGATTATCTAATAGGCATCTGCAAAAGACACCAAAGAGAAAATATATACATTTTCAGGCTTAAATCCCCTTCAAATAATTCTCAGGTGCTGGAAAAAAAATATTTATAGGCTTGTTAATTGAAAATGGTGCTGATTTTAGAAGGAAATTGCACTGTAAGACTTATCTCTGATAGACTGAAAGAAAACTGAAAAGAGGGATTGCAATGCTCTGTACACCCTTAGAGACATTACACTGGTTTGATGTTAAAGTTGTCATGGACTACACTGCAGGGCACCACATCTCCAAAACAGGCAATAGATTCTACCTGGACACCATCTGTAACTATCCTGAATACAACCATTGTCTGCAGGAAGCAGCTGCAGTTTTAACTGTGGGATTAATGACTGTGACAGCTATGACCATATTCTTCTTCCAGTTAATGCCATTCCATGACAGGAAAGATGCATTTTTTACATGCCATAATGTTTAATGTGAGGGATGTCTGGGGAGTCCAAACACATACGTTTTGAATTCAGCCATTTTTGGGCCTGAGGCTACTAGCTAAATCCTGCTTCACATTGATCCTGAACAATAATATGAATTGGGAATCTGGACAACTCATTAGGGCACAGATGAGCTACATTTAAAGTATTGAAGAAAGAACTTGCATCACTTTCTACTCTTTGCTTAGAAATACTTGGATTTTTCCATGTATGCAGTTAGGGCTACTTAGGGAGACAAGAGCTGCTGCTGTAGCAATATCTCTTTCTCCTCATCTGTTATGACAGAAGCTGTCTTGGTGACTGTTTGTTATCCCATCAGGATGGGTAGTGCTCATGATTTACAAGCCAGTGCCTTATTCTATCTCTCAAACTCTGGGTTTTTACAACCCAAAGACTGTAAGCTGTAGTCACACTGTAGTGTTTGCAAAATACCTTGTTCCAAGCAAGCGTGCAGGAACAGCAAGTGCATAGACTGGCCTTCAGTTCTTCACTTTGTATCTCACTTGTCACCTGTGTGCCACCACCAGTTGAGATTTTGTTAGCTGGTATTGGGAAGGAAAAGCACTGTGGGCAGCCCAAGTGAGTACGCTGGCTGGATGAGTTCCCTTCCATTTTTGCATGGGAGATACCTGGCATCTCCAGAGGTGAAAAATTACAGAGTGAAAAAGACACAGTCAGAAACTCTGAGCTTTTTGAAGAACACCTATCTCCACTGAAGTAGTCTTTTGCCCTTCCAGAGTTGTGCTCAAAACATGAAACTCAGATGATGGTGTCATGAAAGAAAGAAGTGGCAGTGGCTTACAAATTTCAGTTATGGAATAGCCTCCAGTGAAAATATACACAGCATTCTTGTGCAGCTTTTATTTTAGAATTACCAACCCTGTTATAATTAATGCCCAAAGCACTAATTGATCTGTCATACCTATTTTGTACAGCAATGCAAAACCCCTCTCCCAGTGGGTCAGTGTGCAAGATTCTTGCCACATAACCATTTTTTCCCCATGTGAAGCAAAAGCATTTTCCTCTCAGTGTTGATCACTGATTTCATATCAAATAAATCATAATGTCCACCCTAGCAGTGGGTTTCTGGACAGGCACTGAAAAAGGGCACAAATGAATAACTGTGCTTGTGACTGGCCAACTGCTCCTTTGCTAAACATTAGGTCCATCTAGCTTATTATTTTCAGGATCAGGGAGGAATTATTCCCATCCACTCCCTTCCTGCTCTAGCAGACTGGCTTGAGCATCAAGATTTCGTCTTCCAGGAAGAAAGCAGGGATAGAAAGATGAGGTTTGCTCTTGTTCCTGCCATTGCTGATGCTTTGCAGAAGGTTGAAGAGCCCTCGGGGCTGTGACTGACTTCATGAGATACTTGGAAATTCCACTGTAATTCATCAGATTGTAGGATTTCAGGCCTTTCTGCTGTTTGTCACTAGTCTGCTACAGCAGTAGTCTCTGTATGGCTAATTTCCCTCCAAAACCCCTTGTAAACTTGTCTCTTTTCTATGTCATTTTTAAGGAAATAAAAAAGTGTAATGTAGGAAGAACTTAATGAAGCTTGTGACCTTTATCGGGCCTAGAGTTACTTATTCTATTTTTAATTTTTAGATTTTTCTTGATCCAGATAGGATGAGAATGCACTTATAATTAATTGTGGACATCAACAGACAAGAATACAAGAAATTCCAGTGACTGGATTTTCAAAAGCTAACTGCTGTATAACAAAAGACAAGATTGATTTGTCTGCAGAGCAAAGAATCTCTGCCACAATTCTTTCTATCAAATTGCAGACTGCTATTTTTTCAAGCAAATACTGTGACTAATGAACTAGAGCAATTGCAATTATGTTTGAGGAAAACTCTATTACCTGACAATTTTGTGGACAGTTTGTTCTACCTCCTCACTATTTGTCTCCACACATAAGCAAGATACAAATGATAGTTTCAAAGCCACAAAAGCAGACAATCTTTAATTTCACTTTTTGTACCAGTTTATATAATCTGGCAAATCTTCCATGTCTATAAATAAAAGTGCTCTGAAAAGGTAAGGAAGGGAAGACCGTGTCTTTCTTCCTTGCATTGTTTGGGAAGGTTTGGCACTGGGAGACCTTTTGTCTGTCCTTTTCTCAAAATACATAATTTTTTCTTTTTCCAAATAGTCAATTACTGTTTCTATGGTTTGGAGAATTTGTAATTATCATGGCAGAAAAAGACAATAATCTGGTGCAAGAATGAGGGTACGTGTGAAGGTGAGTTAGCATGCAATTCAGGCATTTCATTCCACTAATTCTTGTATAACTAGCCAAAAACCTATTCTTTTAAAGCCATTGTACATCTTTAAAGAGAAAAATAATTTAAACAGTATGTCCAATGTTAAAAAACACCAGTCATATCTCTAAATGAAATTATATTATTGTGATCAGAAATCTGTATTTAATACAAAGAGGTATTTTTCTTTTCTATCCAGCTTTCCTTCTATTATTGACAGCATTTCAAAAATCAGGATTATTTTAAGACATTTCAAAACCCTAATGGTTAAATCTTCTTACCCACCCTAACAGATTAATGTCAGCTAAAAGGACTGGTGTGGTA
This sequence comes from Irena cyanogastra, assembly GCA_013397155.1. NCBI lineage: Eukaryota > Metazoa > Chordata > Aves > Passeriformes > Irenidae > Irena > Irena cyanogastra. The sequence continues at coordinate 384,911 of VWZV01010764.1, forward strand.
CAAGCATTGCTTCAAAAGCCACTCTTTTCCTTGGGCAGACTTTCCTGGCTGAAGCATCCTGGCAGAGAGCCAAGAACCTGCTTCCTTAGGGTCTGCTTTCAGGCAAGGCACAGAAACTAAAGAGAGTCCTTCTGAAGTGTCTTCTTGGCAAGGACATATGCCTCTGCTTTTGTGCCACCTTCCTTCTTATTTTAAACAGCTCATCTCTACAAGAGTTCACAGGCAGAAAACAGATCTCCTTTTAACCTCCCCTTCCCCAGCTCTCTCAGCAGCCTCTCTCTTTTTCCAGTCCTTTTGAAACATCGGTGGTCCTGCCAAGACAGGACAGTCTTCAGTGAATCTCACCAGGCCCTCTCACTGACATTCATATCAGTGCTGCTGGAAATGCTTGTCCTGGTATGTTCTGGAATTACATTCACCTTTTCCATGACAACTTCAAATGATATCCAGCTGCTTCTTCTTCTTCTTCTTCTTCTCCTTCTTTTTCTTCTCCTTCTTCTTCTTCTTCTTCTTCTTCTTCTTCTTCGTCTTCTTCTTCTTCTTTTTCTCAGGTCCTTCTTTGTGTTTGCTTTGTAATGGAACACTGACCTTCTTTGTGTTTGCTTTGTAATGGAGCACTGACCTTCTAGGAAGACTTGTATCTGCCAGACCCTGAGTATATAACCTTACCCTTTCATTCTATGTTCTGAATTTCATGCCAGCCTTAGCTGTACAGTGGTCAAGGTTGTTTAGTTCTTCCTTTATGTAATTCTGGCCCTCTTCTGTTTTGACAAAGCATCCAAGTTCAATGCAATCAGGAATTTTCATTTTTAAGCACTTACTGCGTCAGAGAAGATTTCAAACATGAGCAGTCCTAGAAATGATGCTCAAGGAGTTCCCTTGGCCACTGCTCCATGTCCTGCTCCATTCCTTTGCCACACTGTTCCCTCCTTTCTCACCAGTTCCCCATCCATTCTCACACCAGTTCCCCTCTGTGATGATCCTCCCACAAGGGGAAGGAAGCACCTGATCCACCCTGTGGCTTAAAGCCAACTTCTCTGGGTCTCTACACCATCTTCCATGCCTTAGTTAGTACTTCTCCATATAGTGGGTTTGGGCTACAGGAAGGCTAGTAGGAGGCTTGATTAATAAAACCTGACAGCATCCATTCATCTAAAATTTAAGGACTTGTTCAGAAATGTCAGGCATATTTCACAAAAGAAATTAGTTGGTAATGCAGTGTTTACAGAAAGCAATATGAGATTCATATCTTTGCCTTCCTCTATTTTCCCATGCTCAGCCCTATGATTTCCATGCACTTAAGTTTAGAGTGACATTTTATTTTGGGTGGAGCTCTGAGCAACCTGGTCTAGTGAAAGGTGTTCCTGCCCATGGCAGGGGAGTTGGAACCAGGTGATCTTTTAGGTCCCTTTCCAGCTGAACCATTCTGTGATTCCATGATTCATTCTATGATTCTTTAATATTATTTTGAATTTTTAAGAAAAGGAGGAGAGGAATGTGCCCGTGCTGCCTGTCAGGACTCATCCACTGCAGCAACAGATGAAGAGCTGGAAAATGTAATAGCCTCTAATTAACCTGGTCTTACTCACTGCCTCCATATTCCTGCTGGGATTTGCAATCCTACTTTGGACCTTGCCCATTCCTAGCTGTTCATGGTCTCTGGACTCATATTTCAGGAATCAACTGTATTTGCAAACCTCAGATAAAGCTGCTATCAGACTTTACCTCTTTTCTTTTCTTTTCCTTTCTTTTCTTTTCTTTTCTTTTCTTTTCTTTTCTTTTCTTTTCTTTTCTTTTCTTTTCTTTTCTTTTCTTTTCTTTTCCTTTTCTCTTTTCTCTTTTTTTTTCTGAATGCATCATTTTTCATCCCTCCATAGGAATTTCCTCAACCTCTCCACCTTCCAAAGGCATCCCAAAGCATGATGAGGACCGAGGAAGCAGAAAGACGTGTGTAACTAGCTAAAATTCAAATTTTTTTTCTGCACAAATCCCCCTAAAATAGCATGTCTCGGCGCTGAGCATTGCAGCGCTCAAAGACAAGCACAGCAAAACTCTCAATTTCGTGTTTGCTGAGCAGCTTTTCCATCCTGTCCAGCAAGGTGGGCCTCCCTACACGTCCCGAGCACAAGAGGCGCGGCGGGTCGGGGTCCCGTTTCCCCGGCAGAGCATCCCCGGAGCGCCGCGGGCCGGGCTCTGCCGGAGCCACGGTGGCTCCCGAGTCACTAGATGGCGGCAGTGCCTTGTGCCCAGCCATCCTGCCGGACGTGCACATCCCTTTCCCTGATCCCCTCCAGCCTTTCCCACCCTCCCACAGCTCCCTCCCCGCTTCGGGTTTCGGACGCTATCCCAACAAAAGCCGGGAAACACCTCTACCGAGTTGCGGAGCTGAGGAAAAGGAAGCGTGGGCGGTGTCCTGAGGCAGGAGGGTTGGATACAAAGCTGGTGCAAGAGCTCATCGGGGTGGGAACGAGGTTCTTCATGTTCACCCATCTTCTCGCCAAAGAATTCCATCCTGGGAGTTTTATTACTTTCCTTTCAGCAAGATCTCTCTCGTCCCCAGCGAGACACTCAGAAAAGGGCACACAGAAAGGACCCCAGCTCTCATCCAGGTCCAAAAAAGCACCAAATTTAATTAAAAAAATCAACAGATAACCCTGAGCAGCACAAAAATGTACCCATTACTTCCAGTCCTGTCTCTCCCCACAACTTGTCTAGGGTCTGAAAACCACATTCAAACAAAAGCTTTCAGACATGTAAGTGACTCAAACAACACTAGGTCTAGAAGGGCAGTGACGAGGATATTTGGGATTTTGCAATGCCATTTACTACCCTGTACAGAGTACCTCCCAGTGGGAAGTGTGTTACGTTGGCTGAGAAAAATTATAGGAGCTTATCACTGAGGGTTGTTGAAGTTATGTGTCCCCTTCTCTCTCATGTACTGAAGTGTGAACATTCACAGAGAGAACAGGGAGATTCTAGGTAAAAAAAATCCAAGGTTCTGGCCAAAAATCAGAGTATTTCAGTTCTGCCTTCTCAGAGGCAGATCCACACCTTAGCCAGGCTCAGAACCTACACCAAGAAGGGGACTAAGGAGGTTTGCAGAATGTCTGCAGCTGCGCAGGCAAACATGGACCCAGAATTGTTTGTTTGAGCCTAATGTCAAGGAGATATAAGACAGAAATGTATGACTGTAAATAAATTAAACTCTACAAAGCTGCATCTTTGTTACAGCAAAGGTGGCTCTTTCCCCCACTTTCTAAATCTGATCTAAATTGCCAGTATCACAGCTGACGTGAGGCAGAACTTCCACATGGATCACCTCCTCTCATCTGCAAATGTGCACATACAGACTTTTCCACCCCTGGTGATTTTGCAGGGCAAGGAGCTGCCAGCATGTTGGCCCTTTCCCCACATTTGGGTGCAATGCTCTTGCCTCAGAGCAAGGTGTTTCACAACCAGGTCAAGGACACCTGTGTTGTGGTTTGAGTCTTGTAGGCCAAAGTGCAGGACCCACTCATAAAGGCAGAGCAGAAAGGGAGCTCAAGGAATTGTGCAGTCCTGGCATCCCTGGTGGGATATTGGAGAGGCTGTTACCTGGAGAGGTTGTGCAATCTGGTTCTACTATGGTGAAGTCTACATTATAGCTTTGTCCACAGCTCTGGTCTTGCTGGCAGCATGGTTGTTCCCTATGGGGCACCTCTGTGGTCCTGAACCTGGTGAAGACTCAGTTGCTGTCAGACTCCATGCAATTCTCTGCCCTCCTCACAGGTGTGTCCTGCCTCAGCACTGACCCTCAGGCTTGTGCATCACTCTGGGCTCATTGCTTTCCCCAGCCAAGGAGAACTGTCTGCTCAGGAAGGTCTTGAGAGTTATTGCTTAGACTTTCCTTCATTTAATGTATAGATTTTGGTTATATATTTGCCTCAGGGAGAGACAGGAACAGGCTCCTCCCCACGCTTGTCTGGCCCTGAGATGTTCTCCTTGACTAATCTCCTACAACCCTCTGTGAGGAGCACTGAGTGAGCCACTGTGTTTGATAAATCAGGATGAAGGGGAGCGCAGCTGGACAGCTGGGTACTGGCCCACAGTGACAGCCAGGTGTCCCTCCAGGACTGGAGTTCATCTGACCACCTATGGGCACGTGGAGGCTGCTGCCCTTTCCATGCCAGCACGCCAGTCTCCTACACTTGCTCAGATAAAAGTTTCCTTATTCCCACTGTGTCTCAGGGACTTTTCATGTGCCTGGATCAGAGGGAGATGTTTGCACTGCAGATGTGTAGTGGATTCAGAGGCACCACTGGTTAAATCTTCACTGGCTCTGCTTTGGGGGTCTCTTCCAGACCTTCCTCACTCAAGAACGTTGGCTGATGGTGGCCCCATTTCTTTCCCAATGTTTTCTTTCCTTCTCCTGGCACAAACTAGTTCCATAAGCAATGAGCACCATTTTCAGTTCTTTACCCTGACCCCACGAGCTGGGCTGCGGGATGGAGGGCAGCCTCATCCCGCTGAAGGCGAAGCTGCAAAGACAATACACATCCTCTGAGGGCATAAACAGAGAGAGGAGAGAGGCCACAGCTCTACACCACAGATGTTGGAGGCAAGAGAATGGGAAGTGGGTGGCAGAGCCAGCAGCTTTATTCCTACTCTAAAGCAAGATCCCAGCAGCAAAGTCCAGCTCTTCTGTAAGCTCTGGTCCCCAGGTGATCATTGATAAGCAGAGCTAAGGCTCTTGTGCTATCACTGCTAGAGCTGCCTTAACCTTGAAGAAGCAATACCAACCCTTTGCTCCCTTTGGCACCCTTGCAATAAGATGACAAGTGCTGAGGGCTGCTCTTCTCTGAATATCAGCATTGATGGAAAGCTTTATCAAGCAGCAGCTCTCTGCACAAGCTACTGCTTTTGGCATTCTTATCAGGGCTCTGATAATGAGATATCTAATCTAAACCTGTGTGAACTGGCGCTTGCATATCTGCAGCTTGGAAGTTACAGCTTGGAAGCAGGAATCTCAGCAGACTGCCAAGACCATTTTAAAAAAGAGAAAAATCTGGGAAAGGTGCTGTATTTAATCTCAGTGCTGTCTTGGTAACACAGCACAAAGAAAACCAAGAGGGATGGAGAGCTCACGGCAGCAGCAGCATCTTCTCCATCCCATCCAACCTTTCGAAGCAATGCAGGCCATGTGGCCGATGAAGAAACCTTTGTTCCTCAAGGTTCAAAATAATCATACCAGCGATGTGGAAACTTGGCAGCAGACCAAGTTTCTAGGTTCAAGGGCAGCAGAAATAGGATTACCCAACAACACTATAGGTTGAGACAGAGAAGAGCCCACCTGGAGATCTGTGACTGGCAAGCTTGTGACCAAGCTTTTAAAAAAAATGGCTAGGGGTTTTGGGGTGTTCAACTGGACCTGCACTAGAAAATCCAGGACTGAATCATCAAAGGTCCTGGCTCGTAGCCTTTCACATTTGGGCCAAGAAAATCCGAGTGTAGGGGTCAGCCCTGGTTTCCTAAAGCACTGAGGTGCTGGGCTCACTGGTGTCTGGGGAGTCAGTGGTGGGATAGGTAAGAGAAATAAGTGAGGTGATAGAGGAGAGATGCATGAATTCCCAGATCTCCACAAGGCTGCCAGGGACCCTCCCCTGGGCTGCAGGAAGTGCCTCTCCCCATGCTTTGGCTGTAAAGTCATTTTTGTAGTTTAATTAAGAGTTTCTGTTTGAACTGGAGGAGGCAGAGAGACCTTTTTTTCCTGTGGGAGCCTTAAACCTCAAAATCTGGACATAATGTTCAGCTCATCAAGAAGGAGTGTAGGTAGGAGGGTGGCTTCCCAGACACTGAGTGAAAGTGAGAGCTGAGCTTGGGAATCTCAGGGAAGGGTTGAGGGGATGTCATAAAAGGCAGCTACAGAGCCAAACTCGTCATGATTATAGAAGATGTTATAACGTGAGGCACCAGCCACAAATTGCAGTTTGGGAGGTTTGGGTTGAGCACCTCTCCTTCAAGAGGTGGGTCTTGGAGACCCAGGATGAGTGCCCAGGGAGACAGAGGAGGAGGGGTTTAAAATTTGGCCAAAACCATGGCTGATCTATTGGTGATATTCTTGCCTGAGACATTCTGTGTGTCCCTATCTCTGATTTAGGTGCAAAAAGCAGAAATAAGATACTTCAGTCTTTTTTTTTTTTTTCTGACAAGCTTCTAAGATCCTCTGCTTTATTTTCAAAGCAGCTTAAAGACAGAAGTACCTGCTGGCTTCCCTCAAGAGGTAGCTTCCTCAATAATTTTTGAAAATGACCCATGCCTTTTCTCTTTATACAAACCAGATTCAAGTTTTAGGGTATGGATTTACTTTAATCAAATTATCAATCGACATGGTTTCATGTTAATGCAAATCAGGTGCATTTTCTTGTCCCTGGAAAGTTAAAATTTCATATTTTAAAATATCATATTTTAAAAGATGCTGTATTCTGTTAGGAAGATGTACAAGTATTCTGAACTTTGCTATTGAGATTAAGTTTATCTCACCTGCCATTTGCTCAGCAGGCCTGGCTAGATAATAATTACCTTGGCCAAATTTCATTCAATAAGCATTTCTTCTTTCTTTAAAACAAACTGCATTTCTTTGCTGAAGAAAATAAAATAACATTTAAAGGGCCCAACAGAACACAAAGAGGTTTTGTTTTTGTTCATTGATCAAAAATCAGTTGGTCACATTTCCAAACTTTCTAACAGCGATCCATAGTCCCCACTTAAGCAATAAAAAATCAGGAGCACAGATTTGTTATAGCTATTCACAGTAATCAGAGCAGGAGAGGATACCTACAGAAAACAACTTGGGTTGCAGTTGGGCTGAATTCTCTTGTGGGTTGTCCATTTCTGTGAATGGAAAAATTTCTGCCCAGTTCCCAAGAGAGTCCTGGACAATGATATTCTCCTTGTAACATTCCATGAGTGACATCCAGCCCTTAGGAGCTTAATCTCCATGACACTGTGCGCCTGGGAACTCTGCAGTTTTTTCAAGCCTAATCTCTCTCCCCATCATGCAAAGAGAGGGAACCTGAATTGGCTGGAGGAGCAGCTGGAGGGCCAGGGCATGAAAATGTGGGAGGCACACATGGCCTTCCAGGTAGCCCATGTCCAGAGAATGCTGGCTGACAGGAGGCAGGGATCTAGCAGCTCAGGGTGCTGCCTGAACACAGCAAAAGAGGTCAGTCACCACTGTCCCCATGAAGAGGACACTGAAAAGGGACATGTCAGCACAGCCCCATATGACACCGGGCTATTTACCTGAGGCAGGCATAAAAAAGAAATCCAGTTCCTAACATTACATCACTCCTGAGGGGATAAAATGGAAAAAAAGCCGAAAAGCTCTTTGGAGAAATTGCTGAGTCAATCCACTCCTCCATGACTGTTTGGAGAAATTGCTGAGTCAATCCACCCCTCCATGAACGCTGTCTGAACCCGTTTGGCTCCCTCCATGGTACATAGGGACGATGTCCCTATGGATTTACCTCCCTCCCAGCCAACTTCGTCCACTGTCCGTCCCACCAGCCAAGGTTTTCCCTCTCTTGCCTCATCTGGCAGACACTGCCTGTACTAATTAACCAGACACTGAGGCTCACTGCTGCAGCACAGAGAGCGGAGCTGAGGTGGCAGCAGCAGGACAGACAGCAGCAGAAGGCTCTGACAGCACCTCCAAATTGGAAAGAGATAGGTCTTTTTCATTCTTATACGTGATTTCACCTCAAAAAAAAAGGACAAAGATGTGACCTGACTTTGGGAGGAGGAATTCATTGAGGCAAGAAACCAGGCCTGGGAGTCCAGACCCAGAGGATGGATGCTCAGATGCCATGGAACAATCTGGGACGCTCAGCCAAAGGAACAGGGCTGGAAGAGCAGCCCAGCTGTGAGTTATGCTTTGGAGGGAGGAATCAGGCTCAGCTTGGAGGCTGCTGCTGGCACTTGTTCTGATGTGGTACTTGGAAGGATTGCAGCTCCGAGGGCTGAAATGCTTCTTCAGCATGAGTGACTGTGGCTCCTGCGGGAAAAGGAGATGAAAGCAGTTTGATAGATCACTGATGGCATCAGCTCTCTACCCACGCAGGACCATAGAGATGGAGCCTGATTCAAACTGCAGTCTTCATGTGGACCAGTGCAAGGCCAGGAATTGATTTGGAGTATTTTTCTTAGAGGACAGTGATGGGTTTGTGCTGCTGCTACATCTGGGTTACACCAAACTCCACCAGCACAGGTCTGGGAGTGAGTCAGTCCCTGCCAGTGTGCAGCCACAATTCTGCCAGTGCTAAAGACCCACCGTGCACGCACCAGCAAGCAGAAACCCCCCAGTGTCAGCTCCAGGGGACACACAGTCACCACATTCTCCTCCTCCAGATACGTGCTTCCAGACTGCAAGCTCATTAGATGATTTGGCTCGTTCCTCTGATAATGGGCCTCTTTGCACAATTATTATTTTTTTTTTATCTTTTGTTTATGGAGGCCACATTGTGACCTCCATAAAATATATTTTATGGGGTTTTCCCTGCCCCCACGTTGTAAATTGTGGTCCGTAAAATGTAGAGCAATTTATCACTGACCATTGCCCAGTTTTATGTTAATGTTTGAACATGCCCATAAACCAATTACATCATCTTACCTCTGGCCAACTTTTAAGGCAGAAGGATGATATAAAACCAAGCTCTGCTTACCAGCAAGGCACCTTCTCTTGTGTTAGGAGCACAGAGAGCCTTTCCACCATGAGCTTCACAGGAAAATACGAGCTCCAGCACCAGGAAAACTTTGAGCCCTTTATGAGAGCCCTGGGTATGTGCCTGCATGTGCTATGTACTGCTTTGTCTCCTCAGATCCCACTGATTTTTGGGAGCCAAGTGTGCTGACGTGCTGATGATGTAGATTGAGAAATCTCTGAGATTTCTTATTTCTATCTGTTACCTTGTAATTACTGGGATTTTAAATGTATTTGTGTGGATATGTGATCTCAAAATTGAAGAGAAAGCATTTCTCTGTCTGGGGCAGGGGTTCAAGAGATGATGGGTGAAGTTTTATGGCTTGCAGGAAGTCAGTCCTGGCAGGTTCTGCAGCCACTGGCCAGTGTGGCTGAGTGCTCACACACATGATAAGCCAGCAGGACCTTGGTGGTTGAGGGGCACTGCAGATCTGCTCCATCAGGCTGTGAAATTTGAGGGCAAGCAGGACATTGTTCAGCCACTGTGCTGTGATGCTGCAAAGCCTCACATCCCACCGTTCATCAGAAGAATAGTTGGTGCTGTTAAAATGCTAAATGATGAATGTGTCTGATAGATCTCCATTTGTGTCTGTGACAGGGAATGTGGTCCTGCAGGGATCCAGGGGGCTTTGAACTATTTCTGCACAGTTATGTGCCAGAAGGGCTCTACCTGTCAGATCACCTTCAGGCTTTGGGAGAAGATTTTATAAGTTGGTTCTGAGGAACCCTAAATCTCATTAAAAAACCACTTTTTTCCTTTATTTTATCTTGATTTAATCCATTTTTCCTTGACTGTCAGTGAAGGAAGGAAAGCAGGATTTATTCTTAGACAGGGAGGTGATGTTTGTGCTCCCAGTCAAGTCAGCAAGACACGGGACATGTCTAGTTCCCACACAAAATTCAGGATGACAGTATTAATCTTCCTCCCCAGCAGACTCAGGGACATATGGTTCTTGAGGAAGCATCATAATTGAAAGATTTTTCCACACTGGAATAGAAATTTTCCCAACTCTAGGTCCCCAAATCCTGCTACATTGATTCGTTCAGCAGCAGCAATCTGCCCACAGGTGGCTCCACCATTCACTCAATGTCTCTTGTTCCTGGGCAGGGCTCCCTGAGGACCAGATCCAGAAGGGCAAGGACCTCAAGAGCGTTTCAGAAATTGTGCAGGATGGGAAAAAGTTCACGATTACTGTGACCACTGGCTCCAAAGTGGTGAAAAACCAGTTCACCATTGGGGAGGAGAGTGAGATGGAGATGCTGAATGGAGAGAAAGTGAAGGTGAGTGAGCAGCCCCTCCTCTGCCAGGGTCATGGGGGCTCAGGGACATTAAATTTCCTTTCCAGACATTCCCTCTGCATATGAGCAAAGGGACTGACCACAACACAGGTATTAATTAATCTTCCTGCAGAAGAAGCCTTGCATTTCTGAATCTATTTTAATAGTCACTTTGGAAAACACTAGAAGCCAGTGTTTTAATAGCCCATTTGGAAAAGGGGGATAGAGATGCTTTGGTAAAATTTTTGACAGGAAGAGTTCTGAAAGATTTGAGGTGGAAAAGGATTGACTTAGTGTCATGTTGCAGCACAAAACATACCTCCACCTTGATTTTGTTGACTCAAAGGTAGTGCAGGAAAATCAGACAATGAATCATAAACCGACAAATCTCTCCTTTTAAGTCCCAGTAGCTGTTAGCTTCTCTGCTAGCCTTTCCCACTGCTTCAGGTTACCCTGGGTGAGGTGGTTTGGCAAGGTGAGGAGTTACCACCCTTGAACTTGGGTGCTCCCATTCCTGGAAATTAGTTTCCAATGGTTCATAAAATGTCAAGGCTACACCACTGGCAAATACTGCCTGTCATCTCTACCTCAGGAGAAGATGGAATTGCAGGGACTTTTGAAAGCAGGAGGGATGATCACCAAAGAAATGCCCCGTGAATGGGACTCTGAGATCTCTACCAGCTGTGTCATGATTTCCAGCATCACTGCCCTTTGGCATAAACCAGGGGGAAACAGTTCTTAGAAGAGCTTTAGTCTCTGTACGTCAGCAGCTCAGGGGCCAATGAACACATCTTATGTGGGCAAGACAGATAAACAGAAATGGGCTTTGCTGTCTTATTTATTTGATTAATTTCATTGATCAGTGAGAGCTGCCCTGGGGTGCTGGTGCTGTCTGTAGCCTTTTCAGATGTGCAGCTCAGGTGGCTCTGCAGTCCCCTCCTGCTACAGCAGGGGAAGGACAAAATGCAGGGGTCAAGGTGATCTCCAGTAATAACATGAATGCTTCTGTCTTCCACCAGGCTGTTGTGAAGATGGAGGGTAACAACAAACTGGTCGCAGAGCTGAAAGGGATGAAATCCGTCACGGAGCTCAACGGAGACACCATCACCCACGTAAGTGTAGAAGGGAATGGCTGGAATAACAGAGCTGCCTTCAGGGGCCTGGCCCTAGGGAAGCTACAGAGGTGCTGGGAGGTGTTGGAGCAGAGTACCTGCTTGCACACAGGCTCTGCAGCCAGGAGCTGGAGGCAGTTTCTCACTAGAGTATGATCCAGAAAGTACTTTTTAAGACGCCAGTTTAGGCACAGCTGATCAAAGTTTTGGGTAATGAGGGCATGTTCTCATCCACCCAGAGGAATGGGTATGTGCCAGGGCTTGGCACTCTTAGAGGAGAAAGGTGAGGCAAACTGATCCCAGCTGAGGGATGCCAGCCTATCCCTACATGCTTTGGGGTATTCATGAAGAAAGCCAAAGCTTTAAAAATTCAGTTTATAAGAGACATGCTGGAGATCAGTCCTGTTTTGATTTGCAAGACCAGATCCTAAGTACAGTTTGGGACTAAATACCATGAGAATCCTTATGTGTGCCTTACAGCTTGAGATATTAAACGATTCTACAAATTCATAAAATTCATTCATTTCTTTTTCAGACAATGACCATGGGTGACCTCACCTTGAAGAGAGTCAGCAAGAGAATCTAGGAATCTTACACATGCCAATAGTTCACCCTGTAAAATGTGTCCATTAAAATAAAAATTTTATTGAAGCCTCTTCATTGTCATCAACCTCTTCACTGATACTATAAATAGACATAAGGCTCCAAAGGTCATAGAAGCAATGGTAGAAATTGGGCAACAAACTGACCTAAGGGTGTGCTGATGTGGGGGAATGGAGTTGAGGCAGGGCACAGGCTCAGAGCCATGAGTGACACATGCTGACAAGTGCTCTTCCAGCCCTTCCCTGGGGACAGGTGCCAGCAGCCTGCTGGGGATGCCCCGGTGAGTCCTGCAGCCATGGCTGATCTGGGCTGGGGAGCACTGGGCAGGAAAAGGGCTCTGCTCCCTTTCCTTACAGACATGGCCAAAGTGTTCAGAGTGACCAGCAGGGCCAAAGGATTCAGGGTGGTTTAGGTGGGATCAGGGAAGCATCAGTGATCCTGCTTGGAAAGCTGCCTTGGGAAAGAAACCAGCACGGGCTACCAGCTGCTGTCTTCATCCTCACACCTCCGCAGTAGGACCCAGCTCTGGCCACCCATCCCCATCTCCTCCCCACCCCTTCCCACCAGCAGGAGGGTCACAGCTGCCTTCAGGTGTCCAGTGTGTGTTTCACTCCAAGCTGCACCTGATAAATTGGGTTGAAGTGGAATTAAACACTTCTTCCAGGGTGAAATACAGGTTTTCTCTCCTGGCAGGAGATGGGCTAGTTGTTCACAATGCAGATACAGGGAGCAACAAAGTCATCTCCTGTACTCTTGCTTGGCACTTCAGGCCAGGTGGAGATGTGGTTTTCTGCTGCACACAGGAAAGGAAACTCTTCCCTCTTACCTGCCTTTTCCAAAGCTGGTGCCAGGACTCCTCTCTGCCTGGAAAGGTTTCATATTACAGATCAACACTGATCCTCACACCAAGAACTGAATCGATATGGATTGTCACACAGGGCAGCAGAGGCACCTCACAGACAAATGGAAGGGCTTAGCTAAACAGTGCCTAAAAAGCAGATTTTGGTCTTTAGTAAACTCAGATCTGGAGAAAATTACAGCAAAATTACTGAGAAATGTCAGAGAGGAAAATATCTGGTTTTGTTTTCTTGCTATGGTGCTGAGGAGCAGGTAGGGGATTCTTGAATAAACCTTTTCCTCTCCTGGCTGCCACTGAAAGTCTGCAGGAAATCTGTTGGATTTTGAGACATATGGGCAGACAACGAATACATTTTTTTATCTAGAAATCCAGCTTTAGCCATTAGACTTCTTCTTAATTCTGTTGGCAGTCCACTGTCAGCTGATCTACGGACTATCCCTTTTTTCCTCAGTGCAAAATTGATTAAACACCTAAGGTAAAAGGCAGGTGTTTTAAGGCATCAGAGCCACCAGCTCACCCTAAAGTTGAGCAAGGGTGGATTCCCCTCCCTGGAAACTGCTTGTCTAGTTAGAACAATCCACACAGCCAGTGCACCAAACTATAGCAACTGGCTTCTGGCATGGCCTCACATCCATCACTGCAGACATTTTCTGATTTGTAACTAAGAAGAATAATTTATCTCAATTAACTTATCTTGATGTAGGAATTCCAGTTAGTCTCACTTGTAAATGGCACACAGTTTGATGTTGCACCTGTACTAGCTGCAAAATCGTTTTCCAGGAGTTTTTCATCAGAAAAATATCATTTAACATGGAACACCATCTGTGGGTCTTGTTCAGTTTTCATTCATTGCCCACAGGTGTACATGACACTTCTTGGAACTAGCTTCCCCCTTCTATCATCCCATGGACACTACTGGAAAGAAATTATGTCATCCCAGGGAAGTGGTAGAACCCCTTAGGAAAAATCAATCAAAATTTAACAATGGAATTCAGAATCAGGACATGTGTAGAGAGAAACATGCTTCAAATAAAAATGTAAATAATTTTATAACAGGGTTTTTTTTCCTTTGGTTATTTAATGCCTTAGCGATAGAAAAAGGATGTTGTTTCTGCTAGGACCTCTTCTGCTTTAAGGCCTCAGGAGAGTTTCCAGGATGCTCCCCCAGCAGGTCCATACTGTCAGACTTGTGCCACTGGAAACAATCCTCATGGATATATCACACTGCTGTACCACATTCCCAGTGTTTGGAAGGGCCACGGGTGATGTTACCCTGCAGGCATGAATTGGTGTCAAGCTCCGGGTTTATTCCTTTTTGTGGAAGAGGCTTGGCGCGTTCTCATTGCTGGGTTCAGGCATGACTTGGATCTTCTGGTTCTTGAGGGCAGCTTCCCTCATCTTGTAATACATGAACTCATTCTGCTGGAACATGCGCAGCTCCATCTCCGTCTGGACGCGCATGGCCTGAGGGACACAGCAGGTTACAGACCCTGTGACGCAGGGGATCTCAAAGCAAGTGAGTCAGACACTGCCAATATTGGGCACTGTCCCCAAGGGATGTCCCAGGCCATGCAGTGACTGAGGCACCTTGCCCTCGGTGTCCCACCAGCAGGACCAAAGCTGACTGCACACAGATATCCGGCTCCTTTCTCGCTCTCATTCGCCTGTGTACTGAAGAAGGCATCAGCCTTTCCCACATCCAGCTTTTCCACAGGCTACTGGAAAGCCTCATGCTCCCCAGATTGATGCAGGACCTAGGGGAGATGCTGTGCAGAGCCAGGGAATGAGTGCACTTCCCACCCACACCCTGGGCCTGGCCCTTGGGGAAGAGTGGGAGAAAAGGGTTGCTCAGTCCCACAGTTGCACCCTTTACACCCCAGGATTCAGCAGCAGCAGTCATTCCTAGTGCTGCTTTGTAGCAGAGGATCAGAAGGGATTCTAGGGTAAATTTTTACACCTGTCTGTGCATTTATTCAACCCTTTGTTTAGGAGCACAGAGATAAGCATGTGCCAGGTATCCACTATTTTCTTTCTGAAATGTGAAGGGAAACACAGAAATGGAGGTGCTGTGTCTCATCCTTTGCTACACATATGGAAACAGTCAACAGGTTGGCTTTAGGTAGTAGATATTAATCTTTCTGAAGATATAAAATTGCACCAGTAAAGGTTATAGCCCTGCTATATGGGGACTAAAACATCAATAAAGGATTTCATCTGGTATCCCATAATTTTTGGGGGGTAATAAAGGAGAATGCTATAAAGCAAACAGGTCGCATGAAGTGAATTAGGGGCTGAAGAAATAATAGATCCTCAGCTGCAATTGTAAATAATTCCTCACATCTGAGCAGATGTGATTTCCTGGGATTTCCACTCTTGACTCTAAGCTAGGAAATGCACCTATCAGTCATCTGAGGAAAAAATACACTGTTGCTGAGAAGGAGTGGAGAGTGGTAAATAAAGAAGAATGGACACCAATAAAGAAAATCAGGTGGTAAACTGGGCACCAGTTTACATACACCACATGTAATTTGATATGCTCAAATTGCAATGTCATCCACCCGAGAGCAGTGAAATCAGCCTGTTGGAAGAGTGGGGGGCTCTGTCTTTTGGAACAGCAATTTCAAAGAAGATTCAGGGGCTCAGTTGCCATTTCTCATGTATGTTCTTGTGCAGACTAAAAGCTGTTTTTCAGGGATGAAAATTTCCAATAAGAAAGGACATGCATTTCCCAGCAGAATGTAACATAATCTAGCTAAAACCACAGCACTGTAAGAAGCAGTCAGCACTTAGTACATCTCTCAGCTCTTACAGGTGGTTGTTTCTACGGCTTGACTGTAATCCTGCCCAGATAGAGAGCAGAAACAAGACAGGAGATGACACCTACCTCCAGGTCTTTGGTAATTGGGTGGGAAGGTCCATGGGTTATCAGGAGAATGGCATAAGCTTTACAGATCAAGCCATGGCCAGCTTCAATGAGGCCAGCATGCCAGTGAGTCACTCCTGCCCGCATCACGGCCATGCCCAGCTGCGCGTTGTTGGGATGGTAAATTTTCCTGGAAAAAAATTGGGTCATTTTAGTTCAGGAGAAATCTGGGTTCCCAAAAGTGTCACTGACATGACATGTTTGCCAAAGAGCAGGTTGTTTACTCGGGTGAAGAGCCTGTTGCAGCCAGTACCCCCAAAATGTGCCCTTCTTAGAAAGGGGCAGGGACACATTACTCAAGGACAGCGCTGTACAAGGACATGAGTTGTGAAAGATGGGATGTGAACTGGGAAAGTTCAACTCCTGGCTTGGAGAAAGTCAAGCTCTGTCATCTCATGCCAAGAGAAAACCACGCTCTGTCAATATTTTGGCACAAACAGAACACAGATCTGACCCTACAGCTCAGCTGGTATCAGCTTAACTTGACACACTTGGTGTGGTAACAATGCAACAATCACCAGTTTCTCATTCAAAGTGGGAAGAGAAAACAAGTGATTCCAGAAACTCCAGAAATGTTCATCTCACCCTCTGCAGATGCCTCCCTTCATCTGGGAATTTTCAGCGCCTTAGGTGGGGAAAAATGGAACCTCTCCTCTACATCCAACTTGGAAAGCTGACGCCGAGTTAGAAGCTGCTTGAACTTAGCTGAAAACCTGCCCTCAAGGGCTTCTTTGGAATTTTGAATTGGCACTTAAAGCAAAGAGGGAAACTACTGAGGTCCTCATCATGTTCTGAAAAACTGAGGAACACAGAGGGGAAGGAATTTTCTCTCAGTCAATTAGCTCAGCACCAGGTCTGGGACGTGAAGTTGCTTGTGAGGCCTGCAAGTCAGGGAGGTGACTGTCACCCCTCTGCAAACGAACAAAATATAACAGGCCTTCTGGGGTGGAACTGACCAAAAAGACAAGTAATGTGTGTGAGATGCTCTCAGCAGGAGAGTGAATGAGATGATGAATTAAGCTTTTCTCTCTTCTCAACAGTTTCCATTATTTTTCTTTCTTTTCTTTTTTCCCCCTTCTGTCAAATACTCATCAGTCCTGCCATAAAACCTCAGTAATAGTAAAGCACATAATTTTTAATGTGAGGTTTACTCTGGATCTATGGGAACTAAACCTGAATTTCTTTATTCTCACTAAGCTTTTACCACAGGATTATATAGTTAGCCAAGACAAAATCCATATAATATTCAGGAGTGAGGGGATATCTTGAGTGACAGCCATTTGACATTGTTTCTCTTTGACCTCTCCTTCCTGCAGAGTGCAGGGAACAGGCCATCTCCTGCAGTCACAGCCTCTTTGTCCTGCACCCAGGCTCTGTGTCTCGCTATCAGGGCAGCCCTGAGATGCTTCTGAGACAAAACAAAAGGCCAGTGAAAGATGTTCCTAAACCATTTGCCAGTTCTACTTCAGTGAATCAAGGTGTTTGGGAGCCCTTGTGCATTTAAGAAGGGATCCCTCTCTGTCTGGTGCTGCGAAAAGTTCCCCACATGAATTTCACCACCACTGCCCTCGTGGGAGCAGACTAAGAAAATTATTCCTGTAGCACACTGCTTAACGTGGCACGAGCACAGAGAGCTGCCAGAAGTAGGGCACAGACGCACAGGTAGCCATCCACCATCCTCTTGGCATAGTCAGCTGCTTCCTCAAACATCTGGAGGTAGGAGAGCACCTCGGAGGCAATGCTGAGGATCCTCAGCAGGTAGATGTTCGTGTCCCCCAGCACAGGCTCCTGTTTCTTCAGGCAGTCACGGCACAGCTTCACAACCTGAGTGTGGAGGAAGCAGGGACAGGAGGGGTGAGTCCAAGCACCTTTGGGCCTGCAGCTGCCACGCCAAGACCCTGTGGTTTGCACAGTCCATACCAGTCCCAGAGGCTGAGCCAGCCTCTGTGAAGGTTGGGCGAGAGAGGATGTGCTTTGATTTGTTGAGAAAACATCAGCCTAGGAAAATGATTGGCACTCGCAGCTTTCTCTCCCAGGGTTACACTCATAAAACTGGTGAGGAAAAAGTGATTTTTACTGCTCAGGAGAAGAAAGACTCTAGGAGGCTGGGTATTGTCAGGTACCAAATGCCTATGGGACCCATACCCCAATGTTATCCACCAGCCTCCTGAAAATATTCAATGCAAGGAATACTCTTAATGACCCCTTGGGGCTGGAGACACAGAGCTGCACTATTCTATGCCTCATCTAGCCAGGAGTCAGTGTCCAGATTTCTGTTCTAGGGGCCTTCAGCCTTTTCCCAAAGACAATTAAAATCCAGAGGTCATTATTCAATCTGCAGTGCTGTCTGAGGAGAACAATTAAATATTTCCTGGGTGAGCAAAAGAAGGAGAAAAAAAGAAATTAATTGAGTTCTCTCACCCATTTCCCTTGTAGCTTGGGCTCCAAGGTGGGACATGGTTCACCCAAACCACACACCTATCCTCAGCACACAACAAATGAGCAACACAAGGCACAGAAGAGATCAACACAAAGACCCCTGACAGTCTTGTTCCAAACCCACTGTCCTTCTTTTTGCGAGGCTACCTGGCAGACCTGACTTATTACACCTGCCCTTTAACTCATGGGTTTCACCCAGGAGCCCTGGGTTCAACACCTGTGTCAGTCAGAGGTGCTGGAAATCCCCTGAATCTCCTTGTGTCACCACTACAAAAGAAGTTAGTCTGGGATGCCTCAGACACGGCTGTGCTCTGCAGTTGTTTCATCCATGAGTTGTGAATGTAGAAGGGGACGAGGCCTCCTTTCCTGGGCAGTGTGAGTGCAGCAAGAGAGCAGAAGTAGCAGGACTCACCTCGTGGTAATGTCCCTCCATGCGGGCCTTGTTGATCTTCTCCAGTGTGTCCTTGGAGAGCTGGATCACCTCCTTCACCGTGTCTGCAGAGGGCTGGGGACAGCAGCAGGAAAACCAATGAGGAAAACGCACTGCCTCACACATGCCAAAATAGATTGGTTGAAAGAATGCTTGCTCCAGATCGGCTTAGTGGGATGGTTCCCACATCCCCACTTCCTGCTGCTGGTTGCAAACACCAGTGTGCCCCTCAGACCTGCCCATGGCTGAAATGGGCTGCAATTTCCACTGGTCCCAGTTCCAGGTCAAAAGGTGAAGGTCCTGCTGACTTCAGTGAGAGTGCTGCCCATCAGGGCAGTGGCTATGTGCCTCTGACATGCATGACTAGGTTCCTCAACCCTCCCCGCCACTCTTCCCCTCTGGAGAAGGGACAGAATTCACCCTGACACTGAGAGGTCTCCTGAGATACCAAGGAGGCTGTGAAAGCCACCAGCTGGTGAGTATCAGGTGCTCTTAGTGCAGCTGCTAGAGAGAAATGAGGCTCTTGAATGACAGATCAGTGGGACAGGAAAGGTCCCTGAATTTTACCTACCCTGAGAAATGCTGCCATTAGTTCCAAATACCCTAAGATGGCTGAGCTCAGTTTTCAGCTGCACCCCAACAGGGAAATGTGTTTTCCCACACACCTTGAAGAAGTTTGTGTTTCACCATGTGTTTAGAGACATGAAGCACATCTAGGAACACCTGGCAAAACACTAATGAGCTCATCAATAGCTGCTGCCTTCTTCCTTTAATACTGAAATATAACATGATATCCAGCACAATCATTCATCCTCTGCTTCTCTGAGCCCTTCAGATTTGCATTTCCCAGCTGTTCTAGCTATCAGGACCTTCCTTTTCATAAATGAGGAAGTCTGAAATCAGCCCACAGTCACGTGACTCTGGAAATTTTTGGGAAGAGCCTGGTCTGGAGACACACTGCAGAGCCAGCAGCCAGGAAAGACCTCTGGGTGTAGATCAAAAGCAGAGTCTCAATACTGCAATGAAGGATGCAAAGATTGGGAGTCAGGCCTGTAGGACTGTCCTATGGTCTTTTTTCCACACCTGGTCAATTAGACTTTTGAGGAATCTGATATGCATTTAGCTGGGAAATCCTCTTCAAAGTCTGGTATTAAAGGAAAACCCATAATTTTCAGATCCTTTTACCTCTATCTGTTTATGGATGCATTTCTGTTATGATTTATTATTCTGTAGTCTTATACTGAAGCTGTTGTAGCTAATCAGATTTGGGCAGCTGTCTGAGCAGCACACAGGGTGTCCTGGGCACAGAGCACATCCAAAGGCAGGGTTAACATCAGTGCAAATCACATTGCTGTGCTGTCTGCGCCAAGACTCCCAGAATAGGGACCTTAGACAGCATTTCCACTGTGGCTTTGTCTAATAAAATTCCTCCCTTGCCTTTACTAGGCTTCTAAGCCAGTTGCCACTATAAACATTGGGAACTTTGCTGCTCTTTGGAAGGGGTGGAGGACTGGAGGTTGGAGCAGCTGCTGAGGATGGAAGCTGTCCATCTCCCGTGTATTCCTAGAGCATTTTCCAGGCAGCTGTGGGTGCTGCTGCTCCCAGGCAAGTGTGCCTGGACTCAGGGAATGTGACACAGCCAACGTGCTCTGCGGGTGAGGTCAGCCTGGATACTTATTGTCTGTGGATGGGGTGTATTTTCAACAGCTGAAATCATGCACCTTGCATACTCACAGGCTCTTCCTGCACAAGCACTTCAGGCTGTGGAGGACATTCCCCCAGAAGTGCATGTTTTCCTGCTCTGTGCTGCACAGCACCTCTAATGCTCACAAAAAGGAGGGTGGTGCATGTCTAGTGGAAGGGTGCCCCTGCTCATGGTAGGGCAGATGGAATGAGATGATCTATAAAGTCCCTTCCAAGCCAAATCATTCTGTGATTCATGGTCTCACTGTTCAGTCAAGACTTGATAGCAGATGTTGAATGAGGGATGAGATTTTTTTTTTAATGCTGTGTGTTGGAGAATGTGCTCAGAAATACTTCTGCAGAAAGCCAGATAAAAATCCTTCTGCATCAGAGAACTGAGCTCTGGAACAGCTTTATATTATTAGTGGAGAAGTACAGTTGTCAGCATTAGCTGTAAGATGAAGCTTGATAATTTAAAATGGGGTTATATAGCAGGGTCTTTTGCACCAGAGGAGAATGACCCTCTGGAGGGACTAGAGGAGACCCAGCAAGGAAAGGGTCTCCTCTAGTCCCATCTCCTGTTTCCTGTAAGGCAGCTCCCTAATATCAGCTCAATACTATTTCTTTAAACCTTTCTCAAGGAAAGATTTACACTCCACAGTATCCAGCCTTTCCTGGCTGCCATCCCTCAAAAAGAAGAGTTACAGGACTGAGCTTGGCTCCCTGGCACCTCCTGAGAGGGAGGCTGAGAGTTCTGTGCTCCTTCCCAGGGCCTCTCCTGGTGGCACTACTTCTGTGAGGTCGCATTTCCTTATCCCAACTTTCTTGTTTCTGCTCTACATCATCCCCTGGGCTGTGCTGTCTGATTCATGGTGTGACTGCTCAACAGTGCAGATCAATGACTTGATGATACACTTACTGCTCTGCCTTGCTGTGCCTTCCCTTATTCACTTTATAAGGCTTGCAGGAGTAGAAATCCCCAAGCTAACACTGCCAGAGATCACAAAACCTGTGAGAAAATATATCCATGGGCAGAGGGACTAAAAAGAAACTCTTAGAGCTGCCAGAACACTCATCAACTGGAGCTGCTGGCCAAGCAACACATCCCACTGCCAGCAGCAAGACACAGCCTTACACCCTCCTACTCAGTCACTTGTGAGACCTCCAAGGAAAACAAAGATTACTTAAAAATGAGCAGTTAAACATGTTAATTCCTCACAGTCAGTCTGCCCACAGCAAGCACGCAAAATGTCAAGTGATGGTGCAAACTCCTTGTGACAGGCCTCTG
Source organism: Irena cyanogastra (assembly GCA_013397155.1). Taxonomy (NCBI): domain Eukaryota; kingdom Metazoa; phylum Chordata; class Aves; order Passeriformes; family Irenidae; genus Irena; species Irena cyanogastra. The sequence goes on from VWZV01010764.1 coordinate 406,263, forward strand.
CAAAGAGGGGAGTTCAGGCTTCCCACATTCCTGGAGCTGGTGTGATGGTACAAAAAAAGCAAAAACAAAACAAAACCAACCAAACAAAAAAACCCACAATCTCTAAATGCCAGAATTTTTCTCAGCTCTAGACCTAATTTTCCAATCTTTTTGGAAAATAATTTTCCAATTTCTGCAATATTTTCACGTTCTGTCTATTCTTGGACTTTTAGGTTAAAGGCAACTTCTGGAGGCTTTTTTAAATTAAAAACTGTACTTACCTTGCATAATACAGATTAAGCTGGCCTTGCATGGTGGGCTTGAATTGCTGTGGTGCCCAATCAAGGTCCAGTTCTGTTCTCATTTTTTCACAATGGCATCAGTCATGCTTTTGCCAAAATCTGACTCTGTTCCTATGGAAAGCGTCCCCGTGCTGAGAAACCACAGTCCCAGAGACCCACAGGTGCCTTGGTAGGGGAGATGCAGCCTCCACTGGGTTTGGACACTGCAGGACAAACAGTACCTTGCTTTCCCCTGCCTTCACTGCCAGCATCAGGTCATCCTTGAGCTGTTTCTTGCAGTGCTCGCAGGTGCAGTCGAAGTAATATTGCTTCTTCAGCTGCTTCCGCCGCTCCTCGCTCAGGCTGAGGAAATCCACGTAGGAAACAGTCAGCTCGTCCCCCGGGGAAATCTTGCTCAGGGCCCGCAGCTCGATCCTGAGGGCAGAGGAGATGGGATGTGCGTTTGGAGAAGCAGCAGAAGCAGAAGTGCAGCCACAGAGCTGTCAGGGACAAATCCTGCAGCGTGCCCTGCCTGGCAGAGGTGAGCCCTCGCCCTAAGGCACTGCTTTCAGTCTTCAGGGAGGCAGTGCAGAGGTGAGCAGCAGTGTGGTTAACTGAATACAGAGCAAGGACACAGCCACACCGGGTTTTCCTGCCCCTCTTCAAGTCCCTGGCAGGGATATGTAAAGGTCTGAGCTATAAAGAGGTTATGGCTCCATTACTTTATCCATATGGGGGCTGAACCTAGACATCAACTTTTAGTTTGTTGCAGGAGATCTCACCAGAAGAAAAAAGCATTGAAATCAGAAATACACACCAAAATGCTGAGTTTGGGGTCTTTTTTTAAGTACTGCTTTGCATGTTACCCACACACCCCTGGCTATACTCCCAGATCCCGAGCTCTGCTGCCTTCGGTATCATTTTCACTTTGAGAAGTTAAGACAAATTCCCTCTGGGTGCTGCATGAGAGATACCCTCACCCTGTTCATGAATTTCCACATAAAAGCTTAAAAATAATTATCTGGAGAGAATCTATTTTTAAATAGCTCAGTTGACCTATTACCACAATTCAATTGCCAGTCTCTGTTACTGAAATCCATGGCAAGCCCCTGATAATGGGATTTGGAAAACCAGACCTTTGTACCTTTCCCTCATATCATTCCCTGCAAAAGGTCTTAAATAATGTGGAGATTCAGAACTATTCCCTTGCTGTCTCACTCTACACACTGAATCTCCCAGTTACTCTGGGCCATCTCTCTGCTGTAGGGGCTAAACAGGCACAAGTGGCTGGAGAATTTGGCCAGAATGGAGGAAAAAATCCATCAAATACCAACTGTGAGGTGGTTCTTTCGTATCCACCTCCTCTCCCAAATACTAGTGAGCTCAACAGTGTGTTTAATCTACATGTCTGCCCTGAGATGGGCCTGGGGGGAACCTGCTGGCTCCCACCTGTACATGAGGTGCTCTAGGTGGGACCAACAAAAGCCTCTCTAAAGGCAGAGGTGGGAGAGGACTCACAGGTACCACCAGGTGCTTTAAAAGTTAGCCTTTTAAGGAGGACATGACTTATTCTGCGTGATCATGTTTTTGCAAAGGGACTGTAATTCTGCTGTAATTCCCTTCTAATTCCCTTGGAATTCCTGTTACAGGCTCTCAGTACCAAGAGCGTAGCTCTGAGCTCTTGAGCTGCTGTCAAAATTCTTCTCCAAGGCTGGTCTTGATCTTCTCTGGGTGTTGCCATATCAGCAACGTATTTCATACAAAATTTACCACCAAACATGCCACTGTCACAAAGGGCAGCTAATTAGTTATATCACAACCACAGGAAAGTGCCAGACAGAGAAAGGTGCAACCAGCTACTCCAGGAGGAAGTGCACGAAAAAGAGCAATTCCCATCTGAAAAGTTTACACGTAAAAACATTGCTGTTCACACTTCACAGGATCCTCATCAAAGTGAGTCATGCAACCAGAGAAGCAAAATCAAGCCTCTGACTTTCATGATGCCCCTGATAGCCCAAACACTGTAGTGGTATTTTAAGCAGCCATCGCTTGTGTGGAGGGGATTGATAGCCTTTGGGGTAAGACAGAAACACATGGCATATTTTAAATACTGTCGTTAAAGGGACACTGTCAGCCAGGAGCACACCACTGAGCTTGTCAAGGCCTCTTTCCCCAGGAGCAGCAGGGACCTTGGTAGCTGCATGCACAGGCACAGCGAGTGCCCAATAGCTCAAAACTCAAATTGCCCCAAATAGCAACTCTAATCAGAAGTGAAACTCTTTTTCCCCTTTTTTATGGCCCTATCTATAAGGTACTGAGTAAGATTCAGTTGTGAAGAAGAGCTCTTCAAATGCATTTCACATCTTCTTTGAGGAAAATGCATGCGTGCTTGAAATTAAATTTTAAAGACAACAGTGTCCCCTTAAGAACACTGACTATAATACACCAAATGCCATGAGTTAAGCAAAGACTTTTTTTTGCACGTGTTTTTGTGATTTATTTAGTTTGGATCAGGTAACAGTGGCATCATTAAAAGGTGGAACATTAATCATGGATTATGATAAAAAGGAATTGAAACCTACATCTCATGGTACTGCTACTGTAGGCAACGCATTCCTCGGGCACAGTTTATTGCAGGAGAAACGTGGAGTATTTAGTATGTCAGTAACACAGTCATTTCTCATCTCCTAATAAGCAAGGTTTTATTTTGGGCTGCACAAGATTAGCGAGACCTTGTTCTGACTTTCATGCTCTTGCCTTGGTCAGGAGAGGAGAAATGAGAAGTGGAGAGGGGAAATACTGACAGGGAGAGGGTGGGAAGGCAGAGAGGGAATTCACCTGGGAAAGACAGTCACAGTATTACCACTATCGTTTTAATTTACTACAAAATGCAGAGTTAAGTGAGGTTTGGGTTTAGTGGGGCTTTACACAGGGGAAGAGGAGAAGTTTAGAAAACAGGAAAAGTGGAATTTGGAGTAAACAGGGGGAGCCCCTTGGGGTCTTTGCATCTTTTCCATTAAACACGGGGCATGAGGGGTACAGGGTAGTGGAGGAGAATGATGCTTTCAAGACCAACCCACCTCATCTGTGTGTGGAACATTGATCTTACAGCCTCATGACTGAAAGACAAAACAAACATCTATAGTTTACACATGTACAAGTACAACAACAAAAAAAATGGCATAGCACTGGACATTGCACTGCCAGGAGACAAGGGGGCTGCCTGTGCCTGGCTCATGTGGGACTGCATGTGAGCTTCCCTTTTGATGTGCAAATTGTCCATCACTGGGCCCTAGAGGATTTGGTGGAGAACTGCCCTGGCACTGTGAATTTAGGAGTGGTCTAAGCCAGGGAATGTGCAAAACCCGCTCCTGGTATTTGGCAGGAGCAAGGGGACTGGATCTCCTGTACAGAAAGGTCTCCACTGACATCAGCAGTTGTGCTCTCCAGAACACAGCTTGAAATGGAAATCAGACTGGGATATCAGCCACAGTTTACCTGGCCAATAACCAGATGGTCAAGTTTAAAGTCAGTAACCAGATACAGGTGAGAGCTTTGATAAGCTGCCAGGCAAATCAATGCCATTCCTGTTCTTACCCAGAAAGCCAGGGCTGTTATCACTGCTGGTTACCTCCTCCACTGCTGGGAGCTGTTTGGAGAGGGTCTCCTATCAGCCCACTGGGGATCCAATCCAGGGCAGCTGGATATCATAGTACAGACTCCAACCTGACCTTGGATCAGACCCTATTTCCCACCAAGGTAATCATCCTAATGCAGTTTTGTTTTCTCTTGGCTCGTTTGCCAGCTGCTTGGTACATGCTGGTGTAGTTTAATCAGGGAAAACCAGCAGTGATAACTGCAGTGCAGAACCAACAGTGTTAGTTAAAAAAGGAGGGGCTGGGGGGAAGAGGGGTGGTTAAGTTACAGCACTAAAGTTTAGTGAAGACAGGTAGCTGTAAAACAGTAGCAGAAAGATCAGAGAAAATCCTGTGGCTGTGCAGTTTTTGGCAAGCAATTTCCCACAGTTAATGTTTTGCACACAATGCAACTTTCTGAATCAACAGCAGTTTATACCTGTCAGGTTTATACCAGAGCATCCCTCCTGTGGGCTACCTCCACTCCCAGCTCCAGTGAAACATCCCCACATTTCAAACTGGATCTTTTACCATTTCACTCGTCCTGCAGAGGTTTTCTCACAGGACTGGGATGGGAATAGGGAATGCCCAGAGACTGAGAGCATCCTGCACTCTCAGGTGACTCTGCTTGCAGATAGCAATCACTCCTGTCACTAAGGTTGCTAAGGAGTTAATCAGTGATTAATTGAGATGGCACACTCTCACCAGATGGGAGTTGTGTTAGGAATGATTAGAAACACACCAGCAGCTAGTGATGCACAGCTGATTGCAAGCTTTGGCTAGGAGAAACTCTTGGATTGTAGGCTCAGCATAATCCTTGGTTATCTGCAAGTAGAGTTACTCCTTAACTATCTATAAATAAGGCTTCAATATAAGGGGTGAGTTAAACAGCTACTCACTACTTTAGCTACCTGTTTTGAGTCTAGTTACAAAACTCATAAGAAACCAGGGGAAAATTCTTTGCTGGTTGCTGGATTTGGGGTCAAATCTTTTATGTATTTGTTAGTGCATCAGATGACAATGTTTTAAATAACAAGGAGAGAAACCAGTTTGTCTATAGCAAGAAAATACTGTTTGGGGTTTTTTTCTGAGCTAGAGAAGGAAATAAGAACGAAGAGATTTTCTGGAGCAGGGGTGTGACACTGGGGGTGGCAGAGCCTGCTGAGCTGGCTGTTAGGATGCAAAAAAATCCACTCACTTGCCATTGTTGAAGACGACAGTGCAGTTGGGCCAGCAGTCGTGGTTAGCCTGGCAGAGGTTGGGGAAGATTCCCACACCAACAGCCTGCAGTCCTCTTTGGTCACTGAGGGTAAAGCCATTGCAGCTGATCTAGTTCCAAAACACAGGCAGGAGGAATCATTAGAGGAGAAAAAGCCAAAACACTCCAGTTGGGATAAAACATCAGAAAAGAAACAATGCAGGACTCGTGCAGAGGGACCAGGCCAGAGCTGGGTCAATGTTACGGAATATTTGTTGTCAGTGTTCACTTGGGATGCCTAAGATAAACTTGGTTTGGCCATGCATTGGTTTCCTTATATTTGGTTTCTGAAAATAATTCAGGAAAAGGTCACAGGAAAATGACTTTGAGGCAATTCAAGCAGAAAGCAAAGTTCACACTCATGAAAATGGGTACCAGTTAGAAATTAACCTTGACTCTGCATTCAACCTGGTCATGTTTGCTGGGTTGTCCTCAAAGCTTATAAAAACCAGCTGCTACTCTTTGCTGTGAATTTTCAGAATGACTACTTTTGCATGACATAGATTCCAAGAATGAATTATATTTCACTTTTCTGCATGATACACTATTATCACATATGAACAGAACAATTTTTAGTCACAAACATAAATAATGGAAATATCTGCAAAGAGAAAATCTGATAGGATAAACCGAAGGAAATAATTAACTCAGCTGCTGATTATTTTATCCTGTTAATAGTTTTATTTCCTTTGTTTATTTCCTTTCCTGATTCTGTTGTTTTTCTGTACTTCCTTGCTCCTCCACAGACAAGCTGTACTGGTCACTAGCACATAGGGTCTCCCTGTGTTCAGTGGACTGGGTTTTCTTTGTGGTGTGGGTACCAAGCATGCTGTGTCCTCTCCCTTTACTGGGAGTGGCAAAGGCCAGCTTGTCTTGCACAGCAGCCACTGGCAGAGGGGTGAGCAGAGCCTGTGTCTCCTCTTGGCCGTGTTGGGAGCTGAGAGGATAGTGCAGGGATACCCAGGGCTAGGAGCAGAGCAGCTCAGCCTAAACTGGAATTTCCCTCTCTGCTACACTGAGAACAAAAATTTGTAGTTAACAACTTAGTAATGGATATTATTAAATATATATTCCATTTTTTTTACTGATTTTATTATATATATTATGTCAGTGTAAAAAATCTAATGTACACAATATTAATAGACATGATGTAATATAGAAGACCAGATCTTCTATATTCAAATATATTCTAGATGTATTTACTAAAAATATATTTTCTCAGCTCTCCCAGGTGCAGAGAGATGCCCAGTGGGACTTGTGATGAAAACGCAGCACCCATGATTGAGCAAACCACTTGTCTGCACTTTTAGACAGACAAAATGCTTCAGCCCTTGCCATGCCTCAATTTCCCAGTGTCAGTGCAGAGGAGAAGCGGGTGGGGAATGGGATGAAGTCAGCCACCCTCTGACGAGGCCAGCTGGAGAGTTTCTCCCCAGAGCTGGCGTTACAAACCCTCCCCAGCTGCACTGTCCCCCTCTGCCATACCACTCCGAAAATGTGGGAGATGAGCTGCATGCCGAACTGCTGGCAGTGGGGCGGCCAGAACTCCAGGAAGCTCTCCACGTCGGCGCGCAGCTCCGTCTTCTCCTCCTGGCCGAAGCTGTCCACATGGTTCTGCAGCTCATCCACGGCCACCAGGCAGCCCTCGGACAGCCCGCTGCCCTCGCGCTCCATCCGCCACAGGATGCGGGCAGCCAGCCTGGCCGGGACACAGCCACGAGGACGGCGCCAGCACCGCGGGGAGAGAGCAAAGCACCGTCAAAAGTCATCTCCTGGGGGCATGGTGTGCGGGCACACTGACTGAGACAGGCCCAGCATCACATGGGTGGTGGATGGCCGCTGCCCCCAGACTTCTGAAGGACAGGGAGATGAAGGGTTTTGTCCCAGCACTGTGTTCTCTTCTGGAGAAGTTCTAAAGACCCTCAGGTCCCCAGCCCTCCACAGCTGCTCCCATTTCCTCGAGGATTCCTCTCATTTTTTTGTGGTGGTGGCAGAATGTGAAGACAAATGAATGTATCCTATAGGCAGACTGGGGAAGAATCCATCTCCTCTTTTCCTTTTCCACCTCCTCCCCAGTTTCCCACACTTCCTAAACCCTCCAGGGTAGGTTTGCCTCACCACATTCAGAGTTTTTGGGGCCCAGCACCAAAAAAACCCAAACAGGAACACATCTCTTGCACCACGGATGCCCCTCCACATACCTTCCCTATCTCAGGGACGCTCCTAGCCTGTCCTAAAACCTCCTCCCACCTCCACCTTGCTCAAATCAGGCCACCCAGCTCTTCCTTGCCATGGGATGCTCTGTCTTCTCCCAGGTTACGAGGGTCAGCTCTCACCTGATGTTTTCGGTGGGTGCCTTGCCATGCCTCTTGATGGCAGAGCACTCGTTTTTGTGGCTGAGCCAGGCTGCTCTCTGGCAGGTCCTGTCGCAGTAAAAGGCAAACTTGCACTGCCCGCAGCGGTGCAGCCTCTCCTGCCGCTTGAAGCAGGTGTGGCAGATGACGTGTGTCAGGCTGGAAGGACAGAAGGACACCTTGGGTCAGCGAGGGCCAGCTCTGCCCGGTGAAGATCATGCCAGTTTTGCACCCCTAGGCTCTCTGCAGCCACACAAATGAATCCCTCAAGATTTGTGGAGAGGGTGGAGAAACATCCCAGGCAGCTTAATCCTCGTGCTCTTGCCTGGTGCTGCTGCTGTAAGTTAAATGGTGATGGAATAATTGGGATCCCTTCAAAAGGGGTATTTCATCTTTGGGGGACTCAAAACAGGATTTCCAAGAGGCATCCTACAGTTGTATGCATGTAACTATAACCAAGGTTGGGGGAGGATACTGATGGAGAAGTCTGACCTCACATCCTCCCTCTGAGTCCCAGACTGGGGGGAAACCTCCCCCATATCACCCTTCATGTGTCCAGCTTTTGCTCCTAGAACTTAATTCACTGAGAAGGAGGAAGAGACACTTTGGTCTCCTGTCTAAAAAATTTTGGGACTTTCCCCTTGCTGCTAAAGAAGCTTTTCACTGCCTGATTTGGTGTCTCCAGCTGTCTGCTTCTCCAGGCAAACACTCACTTTATCTGGGCCTCCAGCCAGGCTTGACAGTACAGGAGAATTTAAATTCCCATCACTCAGCCACTGCTGGTGCCAGAAGGAGGTTCTCCTCACTGCAAAAAGCTCAGAGGCCACAGAGGCTTTGTGATCAGAGGAACATTTATAATTGTGCACAGTGCAGAATGGGGAAACTGAGGCGTGGGGAAATAAAAAAAATATTGATGATCTTATAAGGAGGATGTGCCACAAGCAGGAATCAGACTCACAGCCCCAGAGAATCCAGCCCAAAGATTGTCCTTCCTCTCTACTATCCCTGTACCTATACATAGGTACACACATACATATTTATATTTATATCACAGTACATTTACAATATGTTTGCTTTTCTCTGAAAATATTATGTGAGCTGCTGACATAACCTACCCTGTGCCTTGGCTCTTGCAGGATAAAAAGGGCCATGGATTTAAAAGCAGGCTGACCCACATTGGACAAAACCACGTGCAAAAATGAGGTTTGGAAAATGAGGTTTAGGAAAGTGAGCAGTGCTGGAGGGAGCCCAACGCAAGGCAAGCACCTGGGAAAGGTGGAAAGGGGGAAAGGTGTTTGGGAAGGGGGATGCAGCCAGCTCCACTGTGTCAAATGGAAGAGCTGAGGGCTGGTGAAAAATGTGAGGCTGTGCTCTGTCAGCTGTCAGGTCAGGGGGGCAGAGAGGTGCAAGAGAGATTACACTCCTTGTAAGGCAAAGCAGAGCCAGAGAGCTGATAAAACCCACATGGTTACGTCGTGCCAGGAAGCACAGGGAGATAGCTCACATGGGGAATGGGGGTCCCGGTCCCTCCTGCCACCTGGGTGTTTTAAGGGCAGTCAGAAAGCAAAAAAAAAAAAAAAGTTTCCTTGTAGAGAGGAATGACAATTGAAAGGGAACATGGTGCAGAAAAATCCAAGTCCTCTAACAGGAGCTTGTCTCCCCTCAGTTTCCTCCCTGAGAATAAAAATTTACTGAAATGGTGACTTTGCATTTTGCTGTTTATTGCATGGGGTGTCCAGATTTTCCAAAGCAAACCTGGCTGGCAGAACTTACCACCAGCTCTGGAAATCCCTCATTTCTGAGGAGATGCAGAAATGCACCAGAAGAGTTATACAAGGCTTTCTGAGAAAGAGAAGGAACAGCCCTTGTGGTATTGAAACTGCAGAGACAATTACTCCCAGATAATCCAACTGGCAAGTGTAAGAAATACTGCAGCTCCTACAAAACCATGATGGGATCCTCCATGCCCCAAAATGGTTTCAAAGACGACTGGATTTATTGATACTGTGTGTCATCAGGACTCCAGAGGCCTCTTGGCACAGTGGAAAAATCAGGAGATGCAAGTTTTGAGATCTATTCCGTAAAACTTCAACTGACATTGCTTAAGCATCTGCAAGTACCTAAATTCCCCCAGGTGCCCCTTGGCAGTTGTGCAAACTCCTGCTGTGTCAGAGGAGCTCAGAGCTGGGTGTCCCAAAAGGGAATGACAAAGTGGGGCTCTCCCTTGGCTGGGTTCTGGTACCTGGAGACACCCGACACCAGGACACCAAAGGCTTGCAGTGGTTCACAGGCTCCTCTCTCATCCCCTCCGCAATGGTAAGGTTCTCCAAGTGGAGCAGCCTGAGATTAAATTTAAGTCTCTCAGCCTGTGGAAATCATTGGTCTATAAAACCTTCTCTGTCTGATCTAGAAAGCGTTTAACACAACCCCAAATTGTTCCAGGTATCCCAGGTCTCCCCTCCAGTACAGAGAGCAGCCCACACCCATGGGGTCAGGACACTGCATGGCCAGGCAGCACTAAAAGTTCCTGGAGAGCACCCTGGGGAGGTGCCTTCTGCTGTGGCACCTACCAAGGAACCCTGCAGGTCTGAGCCCTCCGGGTCTTGCTGCTCTGTGCACACCACAGCCTCTGAGGTGATCACTGACCTCTTCCACACATAGTGAGAACTGGTTCTCACCCTGCCCAAAGGCAAGATCTTCTTTAGTGCACAGATGCCTCCAGGCCATCACAAGCTTGCCAGGTCAGGGATTTAGGGCTGACTTAGAGGGCAGATGCCACTGCCTGGCTCACTGAATGACTTTCTGGGGAGCCTCAGGTTTCCTTGGCCTCCCACCCCAGCACCAACCCAGCTGAGCTCTGAAGGGCTCACGTGCTCTGGTGTTGCTCTGGTGAGACACACAACTACAACTAATCCTGAATGCAGCTACAGTGACAAAACCAGTGATTCAACGAGCCAGCCAACAAATGCAAGAGGTAACACAGCACTGACAACTAAACCATGGCTCCTGCAAGCACAGATTGCAGTGAAAGAACAGGAAACAAATAACTCCTGCGACTGCTTGGATTGGATTCAGACAGATTTAGGTCTGTTGGACTTGCCAGCGTTGAACACTGTCACAGGAAATGTATTAACCTCATCTCTGAGACATGCACAGCCCAAACATCTGCCATCCAGCACACAAAACATCTCAGTCACTGGCCTGGAAAAACCAGGTGAGATGGTTTTAGTGCAAAGAACAGAAGAGGATTTCATTGAGTAGCTGATAGACACAGTGAGTAGCTCACAAACTGTTTAACATGGGTCCGTGCTATTCTGTGCATCACAGGTGATGCACACACAGATGGCCTAACTTACACCTAAATCCTGTTTATTATTGCTTGGCAGGGCATCTCTCTCCTCAGACTGCTACAGAGAACAGCATAAGAACAAATTAGGATGTAGGCAAAGTCTCCTTGGTTTTCAAAGCAGAGGCTGTAACACTTCATTAAAGACAACAGCCTAAGAAAATGCACCTGCTACCTAAAGATGAATTATTAGCATAAGAATGGGTTTGCTCCTTTGAAAAGGAGTTGGAGCTTAGTACTTTCATCTTTAAAATGTCAGGGATTATATATCCTAATTTTTCTGATTTGAGAGGAGGACTTATTTTAGACTAATTTTTGACTATTTTATTTTTAGTGTTTCATTACAAGATTTCCCAGCCTCTTCTTAGAGGTGTGGGTGAGGTTTTCTTTAAAAAATCTAGGTTTGTTCCCAAGTTTTAATTAGGCTTTTGAACAAATGAGATAGTAATAAAAAATCAAACCCCAGACCATTTTTTAAAATATGAATACACTCACATTAGCTCTCAGTTTTTATCAGTGTCAGCTCAAAGAATTTATTCCCCTAATCTTTTCGGTCATGCTATTATGGAAAATTTTGGATTTCTTCTATCTCTAGGTCATCCTAACTACAATAGCAGAGCTCCCCACATTTCCTTGGAAAATATTTTCAGCCTCTTTCATACATCAAAGAGACATGCAAAAATTGCATGATCTCAGTTTTTATCAATTTGTAGATCACTCATCAAGCAGATCTTCAGGTGATCTTGGCTCCCCACCACATGACAATGTTTTCCTTGACTACTGTCCCTCAAATCCTGCCGGTTAAAGAGCAAACTTCTCTTAGCAAAGAGGGGTCATATGAGGCATCCCCTTGCTTATAGGAAATGTAAACTCTTACAGGCTTGAGAGCCAAGCGGTGTGTCAGAGGAGAAGGTCACATAGAGTACACTGAGCCCAGGCACTGGCAATGCCATCGTCACAAAGGTGATAGAGGAAAGGGGACCTGGGATCTTCCAGGAGAAAGCAAAGAGGGAGGAAGGATTAGAGAAAGCTTCGGTGAAAGGCTCAGGGCCTTTGCAAATTGAAAAATTACCCCAGCAAAAGCAAAGAATCCCTTGAGAAGATGCATTTCCAGCTTTTTGCTTCTATGTCAGGGCAAAGCAGGCCTGACTGTGTTGTTTTCTGGGTGATATTTCAGCTGATAACAACAAGGCTAAATCATATATCAAGCTGTGTCTACTCTTTATCCTGGAAGTCACACAGACTTCTGCACCTCTTTTCCATCAGTATTCACCATTTCTTTAAGCAGCCTGCTCTCGTTCAGGTGGAAGTAACAGGCTTGATACAGGAGTCAATGCTAAGTATACACTGTGTTAAGCAGCTGAGTTATAGAATCGCAAAATCAGAATGGTTTGGGCTGGAAAGGACCTTTAAAGGTCACCCAGTCCTAGTCCAACCCCCCTGCAGTGAACAGGGTTAGCCTAGTGAGTCATACTCTGGCCTTAAAATCTGACTGTGAGCTGGCTGGTGTTTATAGGAACCTCATTTTTCTTTGAGTTTTACGTACTTCTGGATTAAAAGTCTCTGGCGCTGTGTAAGAAACTGCAGCTCAGATGACCATCATTGGGCTGAAGAGTACAAGTCCTCACCAACTTTAATGACTTCAGGGGCTTTCAGGGTCCCTGTGACCTTCAGGAGCTTCCAGAGTGGGATGTAGCCTGTAGATTTAGACACCTAGATGTGCCCATTTGTACCCTCTATGTCTGAGTAGAGATTCCACCACCACACTCTGGGGTCTGGAAAGCGACTCAGCTCAAAGGTAAACGTCTGTGTTCACTGCATATATGAGTCCCATTGATTATATCAGCATTTAGTGTTGGATTCACTTGTCTGGGCACAGAATTCCAGTGTTAGGCTCTGCAGGGACACCTGATGATAGAGTTTCATCCAAGAAAACATTTATCCTTTTTCCTAGCAAAATAAAATCTCCACACTTCCTCAAACTCAGTCCCCTACTGAAAGACACACGTCAATAAAGTGCAGTTGGGTGACAAATTACTTTGACAGCTCCTGACATGTATCTGTTTGTCTGGGTATCTCTATCTACATATATAAGTCAGGTTGGAGTCTGTACTGTGGTGTGCAGTTGCCCTGAATTAGATCCACAGTGGGCTGATGGGAGAGCCTCTCCAAACAGCTCCCAGCGGTGGAGAAGGTAACCAGCAGTGAGAGCAGCCCTGGATTTCTGGGTAAGTACCTTTATTTGCCTGGCAGCTTATCAAAGCTCTCACCTGTATCTGGTTACTGACTTTAAACTTGACCATCTGGTTATTGGCCAGGTAAACTGTGGCTGATATCCCAGTCTGATTTCCATTCCAAGCTGTGTTCTGGAGAGCACCATGGCGTTGTATCTCTGCAGAGCTGCTCCTACTACTCTCAGAAAAGACCTTTGCTTTGCCTGCACCTCCTGTGCAGCCATACAGAAATCCCTGGGTGGCCTCTGCACTACAACTGCCTTCCATACACCTTTCAACAGCCAAATCAGGGGAAGGATTTCAGGGTCTCAATGCCCACAGATTGGGATAGATTTCCCAAGAGACTGAGTTCTTCAAAGGGCTGCAAAGTAGAGACCAGCTCTGCACTCTAGCACGTCTTGGGGTCTTTATCCACAATGAAAGCTGAGCTCTCTGGAAAATCCGGTCGCATATTTGATAGGGCCTAAGCCAAAAACTTAAACCCAGCAATCATTCATTTTTGAATCCCTTTTCCATAGTACACATACGGAGTGCTTTCAGCAAGGCATGGGAGATACTGAGTTGAATTAGGATGAGGGATTCTGGATTTTGAGTTCCCCTGTGCAGGCTGAGACCCTTTTCTAATAGTGCAGACTCAACAGCAATTTTAGGACCTATACACCTGTTTGTGGGCTAGGAAAAGCACATCCTCTTCACTGGGCTCTTCATCCATGCAGAGGCAACAGCAGTTCCTATAGGGTAAAACCAGCTGCCATGGCCAGGTGTGGATTTAATCCTGTAGGAGTAAAGAATAGGAGGATGCAGGCACCCCTTCTTTGACAGCAATCAGTTCAATGGAGTTTGATGCAACTGCATACCCTGGGACAGCAATAGAAGGTACCTTTAAAACCAAAGCCCTAGGTGTGTAAGGAAAACATCAGGGTAATTTCCACCAGAAAAATGTGTGTTTCCATTATATCTCACACCCAGGCTACATCCTGCCAAGCTCTAATCAACAAGCACTTAGTCCATTTCAGAGATTTTGGGACTGTGTTTCACCACTGGCCCATATTCAGTGCTTGGAGATGAAATGTGTCACAGGAGGGTCAGGACCCATTATTATTGCACAACAGTTGCAGAGAAGGGCTGTGTTTACCTTGACTTCTTGCTGCTCAACCTCTGGACCTGCGCTCTGGGACCTAAACTAGCCCAGCTTGGGGAGGAAGGGAGGGAAGCAGGGAAACACATCTGAGGTTTTCTGCTGGAAACCTCAGCCTAAGACAGTCTGCACTCTGAGTGATGCAGTGATAGCTTCTGCCCTTATCTCACATTACACAAGTGACATTTGAAAATGCAGCAAAGTTGCAGCTCTGCTCTATGCGTGGGGCAACATTTCACATGGAAGAAAAAAATATTTTTAACCCACCATCAAAAGTAAAAATGTTTTCAGTGTTTTTTAAAAAAAGTATTTTTGGTAAGGTCTGAGAAATAATTGTCCATAGGCACTTCTGAAGCAAATCACCACAAAATTCCAGCTAGTAAAATTGAAGTACTAACTGAAGAGCTAAAAGGATAAATCAAGAAGAAATCATTTTGTCACCAACTCCTGTAATTGAGCTCAAGGTTAAGACTTCAAGAACTCAACATTTTAAAGTGAAAAATGACATTTTTAATGTGAGCTCTTGCAATGACTTATTAAAATAAAAACTAGAGGTGTCGTTCCTGCTATGGCAAAGATTCATAATCATATTCACCCACTGACAGTTAAAGGACAAAGAAACAGTGAATGAAAGACACACAAAAAACTTATTTCTTCCTCTGCCCATTTAATATCCAATTCTCTGCTACTGCCAGATCACACAGTGGCACTGATCAGCTTCAGCTATGATATGGCCAGGGTTAATACAGCACCACAACCTCTGCTTGAGCCCCAGACTTCATTAGAAGAGCCAATTTAATTAGACAAAACTCAGCTAAGCAGAATTGCTCACAGCCCTGTTTAGTGTGCAGGGTATTTACTGAAGTCACTGGCTGTTTGGGGGTAAAAATTCAGTCTCAGGACTCACCATGATGCCCTTGAAGAACACTCACAATTTTCTTAAGCTCAGAATCAAACCTTCAGCTGCCATCTAGGTCCTCAGTTTAAAAGTCTGGGCCACATTCTGTTCTCAGCTAGCATGTTATAAGGTTGAAGAAATTTCATTTGTGTCAGAGGTTTTAATTTAGATTTAGCCCAATGGAGATCAACATAGAAATCTGTTCTTTGCATCTTTTCTCTTCCAGGTTATTTAAGTGAATCTTCCACTGGTTCAAAGGGCAGAAGTGGGCACCTACCAGCCACAGCAGCAGCACAGATTGAGTGAATGTTGTGATTAAAACAAGCAGCAGAAAAGAAAAATATCCTTGCACCAGAGCTCAGAGTCTGGCTCCATCAGTGTGAACATAAATTTAAAACCAGTCTCGTGAAAGAGCAAAAGCAGATGTTTGTCTCCAGTTGGCTCAGCCAGCTGTAAATATTAAATCTCTTTAGCAAAAACAGTGTCACTCACTGATCCCCATCAGCTTCGAGTTCGAGGGCAGTGGGTGATGAAGCTGGAAGTGCAGCTGGGAATGGCACAAGGGAGCAGAGCACAATAGAACTCACTTCTATCATGTGTTACCCATCAGAGACTTCAGCACAGTCAGTCTGAGATTCCTGTACCTGAATTACCCTCACTCCTGGCAGTTCACTGCAGTGTACCATGGGGCTGGTTTTGTGAGGCACCGAGTACCTGCAACTTTCACTGCTTTTCTAGAAGGTTACGACACCAAGCAGCTTGCAAGGTCACGTCCTGGACACAAACTGCACCACACTGAAAGTGAACAAGCTGATCTGAGCCCTGGGAAGGACATTCACCACAAGCTGTGAATGTGTCTTTCCAGAAGTGCTTCTGACTTCCCTTCTGATGTCATCCAGACACCTCCAAATTTTGTACGACCACCCGGATGAAGTGTTGCAGTGAGATCACTTTTGGTCTGAGTTTCACAAGTGCTTTTCTCTTACCTGTCAAACACCACGGCTGCGTAGGCTGGCTCCGCAAAGATGACATCCCCGGGCAAGAATTCCTTCTGGGCTTTCAAACCTCTACCTTTGCCTTCAGTTGTGAACAATTCCACTGACTCCATTCCTCCTTTGGTCATCCCAGGGAGCCCAGGGTTTGGGAGGTGAGTGTCTCAGAGCAAGCCAAACCTCCCGTCACTCCTATCAGCCTGGACCTGCAGCGAGGACAGGCTTATAAAAGCAGGGCTGGTCTCCCCCCTCCCCTGGCCACATGGATTCCCATAGGAGGGCAAGGGGGTGGGAGCAGGAGAGGCAGGAGATCCTCTGCTCAATATCACCAACTGTGCAGGGATGGGACAGGGCTGGGGTTTCTGCTTCATTAGGAAAACCCTCTCCAAAAGTGACGTTGGGAAATGTTTCTCCCAACCACAAGAAGTTGTATATATTACAAGTGGGCTTAATTTACACTCTCCCATTGGAGAGAGAATGTAATCTCTTTGCAGGGTATTTTTAGCCACCACATGCTTCTGTCTCTCAGGAAGCAACAGCTGAGACAGTGGGATGGGGAGGGCTGGAATGCCTATTTCTGCCCCTGCACTGTCGTCTGGCTTTTTCTAGAAATTGAACAAAGCTGCTTTATTTTTACCCTCAAAGAGATGGACAGCGTGTTTAGAGGCAGGGATAATAGAGAAACACGTGCCTTGACATTCTCAGCATCCTGTCACCACCATGAAAAGGGGAATTCATGTCCCAAATGCCAGTGGCAGTGTCTGTACAGAGCAGTGTGAAGGAGCTGGAAGGACACCAACAGTTCAGCACAGACTGCAGAAGCAAGCAGGACATCCAAGGTACTCTCACCATCTTGGATGCACTAAATCTCTTTGAACCAGCAGCTGAGAGCTGTCCTCACCTCCAGTGCTCAGCTGGGGAAGAGAATCTGAGCCACCTAAGTGGAAAGGATGGTCCAACAGAGAGACTAAACTCAGGAGCAGCAAGGCCCTGGCTTTACTCTCTGCACCAGTGCAGGTTCAGGGAGACACAAGGAAAGGCCCTCATGTATGAGAGTGAAAACTGAGCCCAGCCCACACTGCCCTTTAGCATTTCTTTATCGTTTAATAGCACTCCACAGGGCTGGTTCCTGCTGATCTCACCCTCCACCAAGGAAACCTGATGCTGTTCCCTCCTCTAAGCACTGTGCAGATAACAATGATTGCAGTCCTCTTCCCACATCTCTGCTGCACAGAAAAATCTGCCTGGTTAACAGCAGGAGTGAGATCCAGAGAAATAAAGAGAGTAAATCCTGTGCATCCCGTGGCAGTAAAATAAATCCTTTACATTTCCAAGGTAGTGGGAAATATCATTGGGCTCTTTGAGACACAGAACTGCTCAGCACCTTCTGCTAAAAGCCTCTGGAAGTGTTTCTTGCCTGCAGATGAAGTCTGGTATCATAACAAATCCCTGTTTTACAGCCTGCCTGCATGTGCCAAGCACAAACACTATCAATCCCCAGCTCCATAAATTCAGGGTGATCTGGCTGTTCATGTGGTTATGAGCAGTATTTCCATAACACCCAGACACCTCCACTGCTCCTGAGGAGGGCCAGGGCTCCCACAGAGCCACCAGCACAAGCCTCCAGCTCATACTGGGCAGCCTAGAAAAGTCACTGCAGGCAATTAACTCCTCCAAGCAATTACAATTTTAGCTGCAATGCTCTGCATGTGTGGTAGGTGATGTCAGAATGCTCTGGTCTCATCTCTTATTCAGAGGTTATTCCCTGGGCTCTAGGCATCTTTTAGAAACTGCCAGAAGGACTTCAGCCCCTCAACATCAGTGCTGGTTGGTTTTCTCCTACCAAACTCACACAGTTTGGAGTGTGGCTATATTGAACAGTCATTAATCACACTAAGCACTGTTTCTGCTTCCCAGATAACAAATAATACAGAATAGAATAACAGAATAATAAAATTGCAACAAAGAATTTATATTTTCAAAGTAGATGCTGGATATCAGGGATTCCTTCTTTTTCAATCTGTATTTAGAGCAGTGAACCTACTCTGAGCCCTTTGTAAAAAAACCATTGAATTTCAGAGCCAGGTGGAGAAGAACACCAATTTTGGAGCATAGAGCAAGGCTGACCCCTCAGCAGGAGATTATTCTGTGCTTTGGGTCTCTCTGGATTCTGGGCTGGAGGGGTGAGTGGCCCCATCCTCCCCACAGGAGAACTAACAGCACCCTCTGCTGCCCTCTAAAAGTTATCTAAAGCACGATTTGATCAAATTTAATGGCAGCAGCTTCAGACTGTTGTGAGCAGAGCTCAAACAAGTCATGAATTAGAGAGGGGAAAAAAAGGAAAAAGCAGGATAAAAAAAAATTCCTGTGCCAAGCAGGAGCTCTTCAGACTCATCCTGCCACTGCAACCCAGCTTTAACCATCCAGTGTATCCAGGTATCCTGATCTGGACAAAGCCCTTCTTGGGGCAACAGCAGGGAAAAGTGGGGGGAAATTACTCTGGTCATTCTCCTCGGGGTGGAAGCAATGGGGGCTGAGGGGAATTCAGCCCTGAGGAGGGATGGGTCAATGGGGCCAAGATGGGAAGGGCTGGTATTAGGCCTACTATTAACTAGGCAGTTACAAGTAATTATTAGGCAGGTATGAAGTAGCTACTAGGAGCTGTTAGGCGGACTCTAGGCAGTAACTATTATTTATTAGGCAGTTACAAGGCAGTAATTAGTAATTTAGTAATCGTTAGGCAGATATTAGACAGCTACAAAGTCATTACTAGCAGTTGTTAGGCACTAAGGTGTTACCAGCAGTTACCACACAGTTATTGTAATGTTGTTAGACTCCTAGGAGTTACTGAGAGGCTCTTCTTGTAGTTACTCAGCAGTGCCTAGGCACTTACTAGCTCTAGTAGTTACTGGGAATTACTAGACAGCTGCTACTAGCTCTGAGGCAATTACAAGGCAGTTACTAACTAATTACTAGCAGTCACTAGCAGTCACTGAATGGCTTTGGTCAGTGGTTTATAAGCATTGACTGATAGCTTGTATAATGAAAATCAAGTTAAAAAACTAAAAAACCACACACTTAGCAATGGATAAATGTGAGCTTTATTTAAAATGTGTGAGACATCCATTGGGAACAGCTTTCCCCATTGTCAGTTAAATTTATATTGTATTCTTGGAAGCAGAAATAACTCCAGGGGAATTAATCACTCCCTTTAGAAAGCTGACAGCTATTTTAAGCAGCTTTCTGGAGGAAAGTATGTGAGCTCTTCAAAGGAATTTACTTGGGGCAAGTTGCAATATGGTCTTGCTATGTTTAGGTTTAAATTCCGATTTTCACACATATTTCCTAAATTGAATTGTCATGTTTCTGAACTCCAAAATCTGCTTTGGCACATTAACTTCAGAAGCACTCTGACCTCCTGGAAATCTCAAGGGGTTCTAAGAGTCTGAGGGTTGTGGTTTTTAAATCCCCAGTGTCCCAGAGGTAGCTCACACCCTTATTTTTAGTGCAGAGCTGGTACAGGTTTTGTCATGAGCCAGGCACAGCAAGGATTGTTGGTTGTGTTTTTCAGTTCATACCTGTGCCAAACAGAGGTGTGGAACTGCATATTATGGGTACTTTCTGGTCTGAGAATCTGTGAGAACAGAGGGTATCCTTCTCTTCAATGCAAAATCAGCAGTAACTTCCAGCTTTGGAAAGATTCAATGGCACAATTCTTAATAATTTTATCACACAACACACACATCCTTCCTTTGGAGCATGTGTGTGTTGTGTGATAAAATTATAAAGAATTTACCATTTTTGTTTTAGTGTAAGGAGTTTCTTTTTGTTTGTTTTAGTGTAAGGAGTTTCTCTTGACTCTGTGTTAACAAGCTAAAACCCCTTGGTACCTGTAGGAATGGAGTACATCTGTAGTTAAAGTCATGCATCCTTTTTCAAGACTCAGTAAACAGCTCTCAGATGTTGGAAATTACTAATTTCCCCCTCTCCCTTCTTTGCACATCTTATTCACTCTTTGGAGAGGAGAAAGAGTTTGGGTGCCAATTTACTGATCCTGTTCCTCACCCAGCATTCCACAAACCCATCTTGAATGCACTGAGAGGAGGCTGGGAAATGACTTTGTACAAGCTGCTGTCTTACAATCACATGGGGGCACTTGTGTGTCAGAAAAGAGCTGGGCAGAAGGACAAGGACCTTGTCTTAACCTGCAGAGTGAGGTGTATTTCTTACTGTGTTCTTGAGGCACAAGGAGGACTAAAACATGCCACTGTGGAAAGGGAAAAGAGTCTATTATCCCAAGGATTCTTCTTTGGAAGGAATCAACCACTCAGCATAGACTTAGTCAGCTTTCTGCTGTACCCTAGTCAAGTTTTGATGGTGTGTTTCAAGAGGTAAAGCACACCTGGATCAAACCATGCTCATAGAAACTGAAACAAAAAATCAAATACTTGTTTTCTGAAATCCTGAGCTATTGGCTTCACTAAAAAATTTTTGACACTTTAAAAAAGTGCAGCTTTTTTTTTTTCTCCTGATAGAAGCAGAATAGCTGATTTCAGTCTGCTGCAGCACTGATAATCTGGCTCAGTTCTCATGGGTGTGATAGGAAGGAGGAAGCAGAGGACAGGCTTAGTCCTGTGTCATAGCCAAATTAATGCTAGTGTAGTGTTCAAAGATGCATATGAAAGCTTGTAAGTTAACTCTTGTTATGGTATTCTGTTGGGGAAAATTCTTAGAGTTTGAGTGATGAAACCAGTTTATGGAAACGTGCAGTGCCAGCACTAACAGCATTCATTTCCAAGCAGAAACCAGTTTGGTGTTCCATTTTTTTGCACTCCCATGAGCTTTGGAAACAAAACAAAAGTCACTCAAAATGTATTCAGTGAATAAACTGACTGAGAAAATGAAAATTTAATGCTACTACAATATTGTTTCCGTGGAGAAAAGTCTTTCACCTAGCTGCAGAAATGGAAATCTCACTGCTAGAGCCTGCCTTCCTCATTTGGAATACAGTGCTGTAGCACCACAGTGCAGTGTACTTGACAGGGGATTTAAAGTCCCTTACCTTCACCTGCCCTTTCTAAGCTGAATTTCTGTGGATATCTGAGTGTGTTTCTACATTTGCTGCCTGATTCCTCCTTTGCACTGACCATGCTTCCTGCTGCCCCACAGCCAAAAGGGATTTCAGGGCTGCTCTGTGCCTGCAGTTCGAGACACCTGATACCCTCAGCATCCAAGTTTTTGTTCATCTTTCATCCAAGTTTTTGTTTATCTTCCGTCCCTTTATGGAGGACAATGATGAAAATGAAATGATGAAAATGATGAAAATGATGGCCTGATGACAAGCAATAGAGTTTTAACATCATGTGGAGCTGCAAGCAGTCAGCTGAGACAATGCCTGTGTGCAGGCTCCTGCCTTTGCTGCTTGCAGAGTGAAACAAATGAGTGTGGATTAATGAGGTGCACGTGATGCAAATGAACCTGTTCTGCCCTGCTGCTGGGACAGGCTTGAGCTTGCACAGTTCCAGTGGGGCTGGCAGAGGGTCCTGGTGAGCTGTGTAACCCTGTGGCTCACGAGGATGTGCCCTGGAGAGGCCGTGTGGAAGGGCTCATAAACTGAGCAAGGTTTATTAAAGGTTTGTATAAAGGTCAGTATGTGCTCTTGAGGAACTGCAGTTGTTGTACCTGATTCATGCACATCCTACCTCTCATTAAAATGCCCTGTTTGCTGCTGGCATTTGAAGCTACAACTTGGCTATGTCATTTTGTGGGTCTAGTACCTTGAACTGGAAATTTTATGCCTTTGCCTTAAGGGGTTTGTCTAGCCTAGACATTTTCTTTACTCCATTGTTCTGCTTTCTGTCTTCTTTGCCCTGAAGTAGTGGGAAAGAAAAGTTAATAATAGGCTAAAGCTGGGAGCATTTCCTTTTTAATCAAGTGGTAGAAAATCCTGAAGTGAGCAGACTTTTTAAAATTACCTGGTTTCTGATATTTTAATTGATGTTACTATTTTTCCTACCACGTTTATATTGCCTCCAGGGAACACTTTTTTCCTTGCCTTTCCTACGTGGAATTCTACAAAGATTCCTCTACAATTAATGCAGCAAAAGTAAGAAAACAGACAGCAAAGGTTTAAAGTTGGAAAGACATTCTCAGACTTCTCTCAAGTGGTAAAATATGCAAGTATAAAAATGTTAAAATGTGCTTGAGTGTTCTCACATCAAAGTTTTAGTGGCTTTATGGAATTGCTATGACAATGAGGAAAAAAACTTAAAAAAAAAGCTGGGTGTGATTCTAAGATCACAGTGGAGAATAGAGAAACAGTAAGCAAATAATTATCTTTCAAGTCACATAGTAAGAGTCTGATTCATTATTATTAGGTAACTTGTTTGGTTTCAGGTTTTCAAAATCCATCTCAGTTACTTTTATTCTTTTTATTTGTTTAAAGGGCTTCAGGTTTTTGTTGAGAGCCTGAAGTTCCCATTGCCTTCTCAATGTCCATAATTCCTGTGTCTGAACATTGAAACTATGAAGTTGTTTTCTGTCTTCACTGTTACTCACTATTATCTCAGACTGCTTTTAATTTCACTTCATCTGATGTATTAGGTGTTGTGTCTTCTCTCAGAATGCACAAGTGAGAAAATTACACCAATAAATAGTATGCTGGGTTTCAAACAAGCATTTATTGTTATGATTTATTCTGCTTTAACAGCAGTTTCTTTCTATTTATTCATGCCATTTTTAAGTCACATTGGAGATAAGAAAGAAAAGTCATTTTTATGAGAGCAAAAGTGGATGTGTTTAGGAAACTCTTCATCCACCAGTCTTTGTAAAGTTTGAGTGGTTTTTGGTAATTAATAAACTTTCAGTGATCCACAGCTTGTCTTATGCTGGAAAACTTCTAAGATTGAGACCGACTCACCACAACATCAGGTTTGAAACAAATTATTACCTTACAAACCTCTATCTCAAGCTTTTAAAATGATATATAAAAAATCAAATTATGAGGCAGAACTCCAGGTGTGATTTAAGGTGAACATTGGCTCAGAGGGAGCAGTGATGCAGCAAATGCACTCTGTTTGCTCAGAGGAGCCAAGCACTTGGAACAGCTGTGAAACACCTGTTTTCTGATAAAACCAGTGAATTCAAACAAAGATTGTTCATACCCCAACTGAAAACAGTCATTTTGAGTGATGCTGTTTATGCCAGTTCTGCTGTTTAGGGTAATACTGAAAGGTCCATCAAAGTTACATTCTTAAGAATTAAGTTTTAACTCATCCCTTTGCAGTAACTCATTTCTCCCGTGCTACTTTTGCAGGATTCAGAGCTACACAGAAGTGAAAACCAGATTTAAAGTTTAAAAGCCTAAATACAAAAGTGCCTACATGTGAGGATGTATATTTAAGGGTGCTGACCAAGTCTTGTCCCCTCTCTCTGTGCAGTGGCATAAACCAACTTTCCAGCCTTATTCTTTCTCACCTCCTCCCACCTCTTTCTTCTCTGTTAGGGCTCCATAGCCTCTGAGCACATTTGGAATTTAAGTCTGACTGTAAAGCAGCCCTTTATTAAAATGTCCAAGTATCTCAGATGACTACAATAAATGAATAGTGTTACACACCCAAGAAGGAATACAGATTGACTTTTGTGTGCATGTGTTTTGCTTTTATAGCATTTTGCAGGCATTTTGATAGATAAATTCTTTTGCACTGATTCTCTGTCCTAGAATTTAGGTTCTTGAATCATCAAAGAGTAAATCACAGGAAAAAAAGTAATCACAGGAAATACTATATGGCTGCTGAGAGTTGGTAGTGAAAAGAATTGTGTCACTATGGGTAGCAGTAGTCCCCAGGGTCTGCTTTCTTTGGCCTTGACAATCCAACAACAATAATATTTTGTTTCTCTCGGCACAAACATCTGCTATTTAAAGAACAGCTTTTAGGTAGTACATTCATGGAAGTCTAGGCTGTATTTCACATTTACTTTCTGGGCACACAAGTGAAGTATGACAGAACAGGAAGATGTTTCCAGTTTTATTTCTGGATTTTCTCTTTATGCCTGGATGGTGCCTGAACACTCATCTCCCATTCTGTCTAATCAGCTTTGACAGGTACTTTTAGCAGCCCAGTTCCCTCTGAAAGGAAGTATTTCTGTGGTGCTTGGGAAGGATGGTGGGGCAAAGCAAATGGTACAGGTGAGGCAGGTGGTGTGGTGTGAAACTGAAACCAGGGCCATAACTGCAGAGGTTCCAATCCATTCAGTGGGATTCCTCAGCCCAGAAGCCAGAAGAAATTGTTGCAGCGCTCCACACTTCCCATGAATGTGAAATTCAATCTTTGAGGGATCTTTTGCAGTTCTTTTCATGGAATCTCATGAGTATCTGAAGCTAAATATCTTGTGCTAAAATCACCTGCCAAGCTCTTCTTAGCATTTCAGTAGGATCAGATTCATATTTTGTTTCCTAGAAACTCCTTATGTTTGCTGCTTCACTTTGTGCATTGTTTTAGATACTGGAACTGCTGTTAATATTTGCTGCACCTATGGTATGTCAGTGGACTTCACAAGCCATAAACTCTCGCAGCAAGTCTGTGGCACTGTCAGGTGCCATAAGTTCCAAAACACAGCTGAGGAAGCTGTGACAAGGACAGACCATGGGACTTACTAAGAATCACATGAGAAGATATTGCCTTTGGGTCCTGGTAAATAGGAGATGTGGGCTGGATCCATGTCTCCAGTCCAGAATCTGTTTTCCCCTCTGACTTTGACAAACAAGTTGTTTAGACTAAAATAAAGGGAAAACAACACTGAAAATTATTGGTTGGCTTCATCATGTGTTATGAATGCTTGTATCTTTTATTAAAAAAAAAACAAGAACTAAAATCCCATCTTACGTTTCTTAAACATTTTTATCAATATCTTTTTATTAAAGAGCTGCACCTTTGTGACAATCAGTAGCTGGTCTGCTCTTCAGTGAGCCATTTCTTAATGTCAGAAATTTGTTCCACTCCAAATTCACACCATCAGCACCATTAAATATTTTGGAGGCATATAAATGACAATGACAGTCTGGCAGTTCTGCAGGGCCACAGCTTTTGACTGATTCTCTCAAGAGTTTCTGATAACATAGTTACAAAAGTTTCTGATTACATGGTCAGGTAGCCTTTTAAAGAAATTTTTCTTAGTTGCCAGGAAAGGTGTCTCGTGAATCTGAAGGCTAATAACCTCAAATTCAGCTTAATATTTATAGAACTGCTTGCACACAGGCAGTGGGAGCATAGATCTCCCCATGCTCTGCCAATTTTGCGTGTTACAAATGGCCTTGAGGCAGAGTTAGAAGGAGAAAGGCCAAACTTGTTTGTGAGCCCTCTCTGGGAGTGAGCAGGGATGTGTCATTTAGCAGCTGTGGATGTGCGTGGTGCCCTTGGGAAGGAACCTGCAGTGTCCCAGACCAAACTGAAGGCCATTTACAGCTCTCTGCCTGCTTGGGATTTAAGTGAGAGACACATCAGTTTATTCCTGAGCTTGTCTCTGTGCAGTTTGTCAGAATACCATGTATAAATACCCTGCCCAGCATTACATACATATATATATATATATATATATATATACACACACACAAACATATATTTGCCTAAAAATCTGGTAAACACACAGAAACAAAAAGCAAAATGCTATGTGTGTTTGTACATTTTTTTCATGTGGTTTGAAGCTGAAATTATGCCAGATCAGGGTTTTTAAAAGTGGTTACCCAGCACTTCTGAAGCTGCTGTGCTTCCAGCCACCCTCAGCAGCAGCTACTGTCCCTGTTTGTGGATCAGGATGTCCTGGCCTTGTAGGGCTGGGGAAGCAGGCAAGGCTGTGCTGTGCTTGGCTGGGTGGCACTGGCAGAGCTGGGGCTGGGCTCCCGTGCTATTTGCTAATGGAACAGCAGGGGAGTGCCAGGAGCTGCATCAGAGCAGGTGACATTGCCACGCTCGAGGCGCTGCTCTGCCTTCCCCAGCCAAGTTACTGCTTGGGAACCCTGCCTGTTTCGTGTCAAATATGTTAATCACCATCCCATGACCATGCAGAAAACCTGAGCAGAGTGAATCTTTAAGGTTTCGAAGCGGACACAAATGTTTTGAATTCTGTGTCTTTATTTTTGAGGCTGCTTCTCTCTTGGGGCAAATTAATTATTGGTTTTAACAGCACTGGAAGTGTTAGACTGAGGTAAGAGGTTATTGTGGCTCTGCATTCATCATTGCTGACTCAGCTGTAGCAGCTTAATTTTAAATTGACAAAGACTGAGCCCAAACATAGGGGCTACATCATTAAGAGGTAGGAAATTGACTTAACAAGCAAGAGAAAAGACAATAATATGAAAAGAGAACTAAGATGTGATGAATTTACAAAGAAGAAAGAATCTTAAGTCCTGTCAGCCTTTTTACAACATCAAGGAATGAAAATGGATCTTGTAATTACAAGGGAGGGTAATATTTGAAGCTGTCCTAAAATATATTTCCATGCAATTCATCAGCTACTGTAAAACATTGCACAAGGACACAGCAGGGCCCAGGAAGGCTCCAGGAGGCACAATAGATGTTACTTGGCCAACCAGACTGTTACTCCCTATAATCCAATCATTTCAGTACAGTGGTCAGCAAGAGAAGGGTGAACAAAACCTCATTTTAAATTGTACATTATAAAGTTTTATATAAAGGGCTTTTTTGTGGTGTGCACTTGGTTGGGTTCTGTCTGCCAAGAAGGCTGTGCAGTTCACTGCTAATCCAAGGAAAACACACTTAAAGTACTGTCCTTAATTCACATCAAGAAGTCTGTCTTTGAAACAAATACATGTTTTCCAGTGAGAAGTTATGCAAATTGAAAGAGTGAATACTGCCCATGATAGTAACATTTCATAGACTTGTGCCTAGCTGCAGTTGGCCTTTTTTAACTGGGTGGGAGGTTTTTAAATAGAGAATATTGTTCCTTCTGTCTTTCTCTAGGTAGCTGTTTTTACAGTTCAGTACACTTGAGCAAATTGCGATTTTCTCTGTAAATGCCTTTTCTGCTACAAACACTGGCAGTTCATGTATTTTGTGTGCAAGAAGAGCTTTCATCTAATGGCCAGAACTTAGTCATTGGATTTTCTTGTGTGAATCAACTCAAGTTATTGTTTCCATCTTCCACTCCTCTGTTGAAGGTGCATGAATCAGTAACAGTAGAATATTGAACTTTTTTGGATGACTTACACCACAGCATACAGAATCTCTAAAAGATGAGCCACCAGGCCTATTGTATGTCATAAAAATAAGGTTTCTATTGGAAAATTAATTCCTATATTGAAAAATCAGCAGCATTTTGATACCTGGCTTGGCATTCCTTGTTGGGGCCACACTCCTGGGGTGATACTATCTCACATAATGTGTAAACTGATCTTATTTTAATTAAATCTGGACTGGCTAGATTGGTGTCTATTGGTGCTTGCTTTGGGTCAAGTATCTATAATACTTTTTAACTTTTCAGAATGGTTTGTTCTCATCAGCACTTGACAACAGTTTGCTGGAATTATCTTGCATCACTTTGGACATCAGAAACACACTTTGTTAATGTTTAAGCCATGGTCACACTGCAACTGGCTCCCTTCATAAATACTGGTGTAAAATTCATCAATTCTAGTGTAAAACTGCATAAATACTAGTGTAAAATTCATAAAATCTAGTGTAAAACTGCAGCAGAGACTATTATTTAAATGCTGTTAATGTCATTGTGTCAGGACTCTTGCATGGGATGGGATCATGGTGTGCTTTGAGTTTTGTGCCTCTTTTGCAGTCTATATCCTACAGGCTCCTTTTTCCAGCAATTGGGGCTGGTTGTTACTTCTGCCCTGTCTATAATGTCACACTTGCTTCCAGAGTAAGTCCATTCCATGACTCCATTCTCACATGGAACTAAAGAAGCACCAGATTCAGTAAGTCCGGAAGTCTTCTGCTACTGTTCCTCTGTAGTTTGCACTTTCAGATTTTCCTCATGAGTCCTGTTGTCTGCTGTTAGCTGACTTGAATAAGTTTGTGGGGATTTTTTTGTTTTGGTTTTGAGTTGGGTTTTTTGTTGTTGTTTGGTTTAATGGTTTTAAGAGGCACTGTCTACTCAAACTGAGATGCAGTCCCAGACTTCTCATAGTTACATCATCAGTGACAATCCCAGGGAAGGTCCTTCAACCTTTGCAGTTCTCCCACTTATTTTGTTCTCTGCAGGCAGCAGCACCTATTTTGGCACAGCATCTGCAGTGCTCAGTCTAGAAGGAAGTGGTCTGAACTTAAAGATTCCCTTTCACAAGGCAAAGGCGACTTCAATCCTGAAAAGTGCCAAGCCTGCATCAATTGTGTTGCTTTCAATATTCATCTTACATTTGGCATAAGATATTTATGGGATGGATTGAAGCTCTTGTACTTTCCCTTTTACCCAGGAGAGGGCTCCTGACTGTTAACTGCAAAATGGATTTTGTGGTGATTTCAGATGTACTTCTTAGAGAGTGCTGTGCAACTAGGCTAAATATCAAAATTGCTCGCATATTAAGCATTTTGATAAAATATTTTATAGAATTGTTAAAGTTGGAAAAGACTTCAAACATCATCAAGTCTGACCATTAAAAATTTAAATGAAGGCACAATAATAATAAAACCATAAAAGATTGACAAAGAACTGGTGTGATTTTAAATATTTGTTTAGAACAGAATTAGAATCCCCCGAAACAGGAGTGTAGGAAACTGCTATAGGCCTATCTACAGCTTAACAAAATTATTCCAGATGTTATTTGCTTTTGGGGTTTTGGTTTGCTGTGCTTTTTTGATTACCAGTTCTAAGTGGAAAATGAATCCATTAAACATGGAAATGGTTTTAATGTACACATTGTCTAGGAGATTTTCATCCTATATTCCTGATTTTTAAGGAGTGAGAGCAGCCCTGCTGAGAAGATTTGGAGATACTGGTGGGTGAGAGGCTGGACATGGCCTGGCCATTTGCGCAGGCAGCCCAGAAAGTCAAACCAGCAGGGTGGGCAGCCCAAGGGAGGGGATTCTGCCTGTCTGCTTTGTTCTGGTGAGACCCCACCTCGAATACTGCATGCAGCTCTCTGGTTCCCAACATAAGAAGCCCATGAATCTGCTGGAGCAAGTCCAGGGGAGGCCACAGAGATGCTCAGAGGGCTGGAGCCCCTCTGATGTGAGGACAGGATGAGAGAGCTGAGCATGTCAGCCTGGAGAGGGAAAGGCTCCAGGAGACCTTCCAGCACCTTCCAGTGCCTAAAGGGGCTACAAGAGAGCTGGAGAGGGACTTTGGGCAAGGGCAGGGAGTGACAGGACAAGAGGGAATTGCTTTAAACAAGAAGGCGAGTTGAGATTGGATATTAGGAAGAAATTGTTCCCTGTGAGGATGGTGAGGTCTTGGAACAGGCTGCCCAAAGAAGCCATGGATGCCCCATCCCTGGAAGTGCTCAAGGCCAGGTTGGATGTGGGCTTTGAGCAACCCGATCTAGGGAAGGGGGTTGGACTAGAAGATCTATAAATGTCCCTTCCAACCCAAACTATTCTGTGATTTTATAATTCCATAATGTGTTTAAGCTCTCGTGCTGCTCTTAGGACTCATGAGTGAGACCTTCAATAAGCCACAGAGATAGGAAAGATCAGCTTCTACAGGGCCTGGGGTAGGCAGGGAAAGGCAAGAGAAAGAGACGAATTGCATAGTCTGCCTGCAGTGTTCAGAGCAGGGCTTGTGCAGAGCACTGAAACCTGTGTGACACCCTACTGAAAGCAGCTGGACTGAGCAGATACAGCGAAGTCCTGAACACTGATCATTTAAAAGCAATTTCACAAGAGGCTGTTTAGTGTCTCTCTCGTGTCTTCAGGTCGCAGGAAAGCTTCGGTAAGCCTTGATGTGGGGCCTGAAAGCCATGACACTGTTGGTGTGCACCACTCCAGCTGTGCTTTCCCCAGGGTGGATCTGTTTGAAGAGCCACCTGTGCTGAGCTGCTGTGCTCAGTGAATCTGCCCAACTGAAGCTTTCTGATGTGGGCTGTTGTGCTGTGGGATAGAATACAGACCAGGGCCCTCAAAACCTTGAATTCTGGCTGATTTCTCTTCGATTTAGTTTTGTGTGTATAAGAGGAAGGTTGAAAAGCCCTGAAAACTAACGTGGTGTGCTTTTTTTTCTGGTTTCTTTTTGAATTTGTATTTTGTGGTTGATTGCAATCTTGGCTCTAGATTTTTCTTGCTACTGCTAAATTATAAATCTGGGTAGTCAGAACCTGAGCTGTCAAGTAGTTTAGTCCATCCTCTAACGTACAAACTTAACTAAACTAAGCTGAGCAAGGATATATAGCTGCCAGTAAAAATTAATTGGTCAGAAGTTCCAGGAACCTCAACCCAAAGTCCATGAGGATTCAGTTTTAAGTTCAAAGTGTACATGGAGTTCTTGTTTCAGTCCCCTTTCCTAAACTCTTCTAGTCTTTATTTGAGACTGATAATGCCCCTGCTTCCTTCAGTGTATCTCCTTCCTCACTCAGATCTGATCTTTCCTCTGGATTTCTGCCACTCTGTCACAGAGGGCTGTGCAAATTTGGCCAGTGACATTTATTACTAGGGAACCCTTGCTCCATATGATCACCTCCTTATGATAGACATATGGTCACATAGACCTCCTTTTCTTAGGAAGTCAGTCTAAAAAAACTTAGAAAACTTCCCAGGAGATGGAAAGGCCATGATGTAGTACTCCACTTGTACACCATGAACACACTAATTGAAAGAGTATGAGTGCCAATTGATTCGCTTTTGAATAAAGAGCGGCACTTTTGGAAGTCAGGAGGAGGAGATTAATATCTCTGAAAATATTGAAAAGGCATGATTTGGCAGAACAAGGAAGTGGTTTTGGTTTGTTCAGTGATCATTCCCAAATGTGTACATGAACTCCATACTCTGCTCAGCCACCGGAAAGTGGTTACAGAAACTGTGCTCTAAACTAAAGTTCTTGATGTCAAACATGGAAGATAAGATCCCAAATGAAGTGTTCTTGTCACATTTCCATTAAAAAATGATGCACCTATGATGTAAATGCTGCAAGTGAGACATAGCATAGTCTCATCTAGCAGAAGTGACTTACAGCTTTAATTTAGGTAAGCAATAACCAATTTTCTAAGGTCATAAATAATGATTATTGTTCATGTGTTTCCTGATCTCCTTGTTCCTGGCCTTTCACATTTGTGCCAGTAGTTCTTTACATTTAAAGTACTAAGCACAGAGACTGATGAGCTTATTTACTCTTTACTTAAATACATCTTTTTTAACTTCTTAAAGACAGATGTCAGTAATGAAATCTAATTCTGCTCATCTGTTCCTCCCATTAAAGCCACCAAAGCATTACAATTCTGATTTGAGAAACAAAGGGAGCCACAGACCTTGGTCACATCTGAGCAGAAAATCTTTCAGATCCTCCTGGAGACCACAGTGTCCAGAGCAGGTACAAGTGTTCCTCTCTGCAGGCCCAGCAGCACTAAATTAGACCAGTTCCTTGTCTGGAAAACCTGTGTGCTGCTTGGCTTTGTGAAAGAACTGCTCTATACATAAGGGACAAGGTAAAACTACATGTAGAGCACAAAACCAAGGTTAAAGCTGCTGTTTAAAACTGAGCTTGAATGGAAGACTCTTACACTTCAATTTTGGCTCTGTCCCTGGTTTGCCAGGTCACCTGGACAAAGTAGCTCTTCCAAGGCCTCTTATTTCAGCCACAAATGGTGCAGAAAGGGATTCTGGCAGATTTCTCCTGCCCATGCTGTGCCCCTGAAGCAGACTGCTGCTGCCACTTTCCTTCCTTTCTCCTGAAGGTTACCATTCCTCGGACACCCTTGTGTCCCTGTGCCTGCTGCTCTCCCTCACAGGCAAACACATCTGCTGAAACTCTCTCCATGAAGGGCAGCCAGCATTAGAGGGAGGTAAGACCACCCTTCTGAGGGAGCAGGAATAACAGGAAATGCCTGCAAGCAGTGGAATTGCTTGTTCAATGAACACAGTGGAGCCCAGATACTCAAATGTGAACACAGTTGTCACATTCACTGCCCTGTGAAGAGTTGCCATGAATGTGCAGAATAGTGTCACTATTTTATAGCTTGTTTTCCCCTTTATGACTTTTTATACATTGATTTTATGACTGGCTGAAGTATGTGAATAATTTGTGGCAAGATCCTAGTTCACAGTCTGCCTGAAAAAGTCCACAACTGAAACAGAACAACACAGAGTGAAGTGAGAAAAAGTTGTTTCCACAGTGGAAGGCTCTCACCAAAGAAAGGGAGAACCACTGCACCTCATGTGCCCTGAGCTGTGGTTTCAGTGACAGCAGGGAGCATCAACACCTGCCAAGCTAACCTCACTGTTGGCTTATGAGCCACATCCTTGTCACATCTAACCTGGTAACTTTTCCAACCATGCTTGCTTAAAGGTTGAGAGGCATTCAACCAAAATCAGTACAAATCACCCAAATACAGCAGCTCCTGTTGCATCTCAAATGTGCCATTTACCTGTGGAACCCAATCAGTGTAAAACAGCTGCAGCTTTTTGAACCATAACCTGCTGTAGCTGCTGGTTCTTCTGGACGTCCAGTGGTGGAAATGGCCTGAGGGAGGAGGTCAGAGCCCTGCCAGATCTGCTGCTGTCTCTCCAGCTGTACCTGTTTCCCATCCTGCTTCTATTTTCAGAGCAAGGTATTGAGCAGCCAAGCATGGTATCTTTTTAACCCTGACCAGCTGTAACAGTTCTTGATTATACCTAAAACAGCTGTCACAAAAATAGTCACAAAAACCCCCAATGAATAGGAAACTATAAATAAATGCAGTGCCATAATCTGTGGAACAGCCTTGGAAAAGGAGCACCAAGTGTTCTTCATCTCCCTTTCAGAGCTCAATTTACAGCTGAAAGCAATGAAGTGCAATTTCCACCAGCTTAGGGGTTTTTTTGTTTCGTTTTTTTTTTTCTGGCAAAATGAAGGTTTAGGCATTGATTCCTATTGGATTTAGGGAAATGCTGGTTTGGTTTCAGAGGGCTGCAGAAAACTGCCTGCCCAGATTTGCTTCTAGGAGTGTGCTGTCAGTCACTCCTGCTCCAGGGTGGAATACTGAGTGTGGGCATAAAACTTAAATCAAAGTTTCCACAGGTGACTGGCATATCCCCAAGTCCTGAACACCAGTGGGAGCCCACCTTGCACAATGTGCTGGTGCCACTTGCCACACAGTTGGGCTTCATTGCAGAATTGATACTTAACAACACCTGGCAAAACCACAGATCCTCAGGTCACAGACCTTTTCTTCCTGCATTGCCAGGCTCAGGTCCTTGCTGCTTCTGTACTTGAGATATGAAAGTTTGAAAGAAAACTAGATTCTCTGTGGGGGGATTGTGAAAGAAGAGGTACATTGTGGGTTTTTTCTCTGTGAGAGCTGTGGAGAAAACTGAAAATCTGTTTGTGTGGGAGAGGGGAGATTTAAAAGGCACCTTTAAAGAGAAGTAGGATTCCTTAGAATTAAGGATGAAACAGTTCCCAGCAGTGTTCTGAGCACTAACCTAACAAACGGTTGAAATGAAGTTGTTTTCCCCAAAGCTAAGTGCTACATGTTTCCAAACCATCTGCATTATAAATTCAGGTTCCACAAACTGAACCACAGTTTTCAATAATATCATGATATGTGAGAAATACATTGGCTGTGATACCTCTGGCATTTAGGTAAGCTTTTTCCCACAAAGTGTTTCTTTTGGAACTGTATTATATCAGTCTATGTGTGTAGCTTCTTTAGGTGATGGAAGATGCTAGAAGGTCTCCCTGGAGCCTTCTCCAAGCTGAACAACCCCAGTTCTCTCATCCTGTCTCCATAGCAGAGGTGCTCCAGCCCTCTGAGCATCTTCTGAGTCCTTCTCTGGACTCGCTCCAGCAGATCCACATCCTTCTTATGCTGGGGGCACAGCCAACTGCTGTGCTTAAAAAAATATAACAAACCACTCTGCCTTGCTCAGCTTCACCCCAGCAATGCTCCCTCTCTTGCTTTGTGCTCCCCATGTTGCTGCAACACCAGGAAACTGCATTTCTGCCTGGAGAAATGAGTCACTCACTCTGGGCAAAGCGGTGTGTGACCACCGAAACGTGAGACTTCTCAGCAGCTTGCAAGATTTGGCTCTTTTGCCCACTTCATAGAGGCCAATAGAAGTTTTGGTGCAGCAGTTTCGTGCAAGTCCAGGTCAGGGCACCGTGGGCTCAGCTTTTGTGGGTTTCCCTCAGGCAGCACCTGGGCTCGCCTTCAGGAGCAACATCTGTGCATGCACAGAGGTCCCTGGGCCAGGACTCATGTCAGTGGTGCTCGTGATGCAGAGACCTCAGAGCCCCTTGGGAAGGCACTTTTTCCACCTATATTGTGTGTGGTGTTCAAATTTGAGTGTGCACCAGCAACTTCTCCACACGTGAGCTCCTTCCTTCCCTGCTCCATGCTGTCATGCTTAGCATGGAGAGGGATAACTGGGAAGCTGATGTGAAATCAGCACCCTGATAGTAGAGTTGTATCTTGCAAAACAGCATCAGATCCCATCAGATTTAAATAAACTCTGTATTTTGGGACCGTCTGTGAATGGCCAGCAACTGGCATTGCTGGCATTTGTGTCTGTTCAAGCACTTACAGTTCTGTGGTGCTTTTTGAAAAGTCTTGGGATGCATATCTTCCCTGCTCCGCTATTCCACGTCACTCTCTGAGGGTACCACAGACTAAAGAAGAGGGACTCATTTCCTTAGAATTTCCCTTAAAATGAGGACATTTTATGGAAGTGGCTCTGCTTTCAGAAAATTCCCTCTCAAATCAGATGAAGGTGATGCCAGCTGTTCCCTGCCTGCCTCCAGGTTTGTTTACGGCTCTTTTTAGTCTTTTCTTTGTTTTTTTTTCTTAGCTCAACAAGTGAAGAAACCCGACCGCACACGTTCGGGGGTGCCAGTGCCAGGGCTGTGGCTGTGGTGGAGCTGTTGTGTCACCAGCCCGAGCAGAGCCAGCCCCTGCCTGCCCTGCCCTCCCTGTGAGCAGGGGAATGCCCACCCCTGCACAGCCTGCCCTTCGTCTCTCCACTCTGGGCTCCAAGCAGCGAGAAGCAGCACTGGTGGAAGAAAGGGGGCTCAGGCAGCCCCCCAAGCTGGTGTCCATCTGTACCTCACCGTGTGGCATTATCTGCTCCCCAACACCCATCTCACAGTGTGGTTTTACTGCTCTGGCAGCTCGCTGGGTTGGGATTACAGATGAGGTTTCTGATGAAGTGTGAAGGAAGTCAGCACACACATAGCACTGCTGTTGTGGTGGTGCTTTCCTGTTCGTTGGAGGGCGTGCTGTTAAAACAAATGAACCTTTGTTTCTTTCTCTTTTTTTAGCAATTTTTAATAGAATTTCTGATACCATTTGCTTAGGCAAACATAGGCAAGCAGGCATCTTTGTAGCCTTACTGCAACATTTGCTCATTTAAGGATTTTTAAGGCAGATGTTTTCCCCCCATATCTTCTAGCCTGCATTGTTTCAAGTAACTTCATGTCTTGCTGTTTCCAAGTACCTTTGACTCCTGTCCACTGGTGAAGATGCTGAGAGCAGCTGGAGAAATGAGGGCATTTTGATTGTCCCATGCTGTAGAAAGCCTAATTCTTAATTACAGTCTTTTGTTAGCCTTGCCAAATTCAACAGTCATATTAGTGATAGGTATCTCTCAAAATTGGAATTTGTTTCAGTTGTGTTTTATTTTTAAGAAGATGAGTGAACCCACAAGAATTCCCTCAGCAGGATACATCTTCAGT
This sequence comes from Irena cyanogastra, assembly GCA_013397155.1. Classification (NCBI taxonomy): domain Eukaryota; kingdom Metazoa; phylum Chordata; class Aves; order Passeriformes; family Irenidae; genus Irena; species Irena cyanogastra. The sequence goes on from VWZV01010764.1 coordinate 442,202, forward strand.
CATTTCACCACTCCTAAGAGTAAACTACCTCCCTCTGAGTTATTCATGACCCTTCTCAGCCAGGCTGATGTAGATCTGACCACTTCCTGAGGCTGTTGTGAGGAACAAATCAAGCATCTCCCTTCATGCTGGGTGCTGGCACATCACAGAATTTCTCTGAGACTCTATGAAGGAGAAAAAAATCAACACAAACCATAATCTGTCCCACATCCCAGATAAGCTACCCAGCATTCTAGCTCTCAAACCAATTCTCCTTATTGTGCCTCTCAGTCCTGATGCTCTTCCTTATTCCTCTGCCTAAAGCTCATTTCTTCCATCATGCCCATAAGTAATAAACTGTGATCAGCCAGGTTATACCCCTGCCCTTGTATCACTGTCCCTGCAGCTTTCTCACTCCTGAAGGATGATCTGGAGTGATAGTCACACTGGAGAAGCAAGAAAAATGGTGTTAAGGAAGGTGGAAAGCAGCTGGTGCAGGAAGGAGTAGAAGTTCGAGATGGGAAAGAATGAAGAGGGAGAAGGAAAGACCAGAGAAAGACCCATGGCCAAGCCTCAAGTCTGGAAAGCAAAGTTAACACCAGAGAGTGACTGTGGTTAAAATGCTGATGATGGGTTTGAGAGGCAGCTCTGACAGAGCAATCTGCCCAGCTGGCTCTGCCCAAAGTGGAATGAAATTAACCTTGATGGTCTTTAGGGCTTCAGAGGCAGAATCCCCCCAAAAAAGCTCCAACCTTTGTTGAACATTTTTCTGAAAATACAATGCTGTAATCTGTTTGGGGATGGAAAATCAAAGTCTGAGCTTTTTCTGAACAATATGCTCAGGTACAAGCCTAGCCAGAGCAAGACCCAGGTGCAAATTCCTTCTGCATTTGATTGGAGCCCATGTGGGGTGTTTGGGTTCAGGGTAGCTGCCAGGTCCCTACCCCAGGGCTGGCTCTGGAGATGGCCCCATGCAGCCATGATCAGGTGTCTCCACACAGCCTGTGCTTTGGAGGAGATGGAGACTCCATGTCTGCCCAAATGGAGTGAGGAGCTGCTGTGCCACCTCTGTGTGACTGCAGGCCACCTTCCAACATCACCAGGATCCTCTGCTGCAGCAGGAAATGTCCATCACACCAGGTACACAAGAGAAATATCAGAGAAATTTCTCTGCAGTCTCATGAGATATATCCAGAGATCAGCACTTACCTTGTCTTAAATTATGTGTTTGCTACATTTCTGTCCCTTATGGGCATTTTTTTAGACTCTTAAGAAGACCCCAGCAGGTCTGAGGTTCCACCAAGAGTTCTTTTTACATCACTTTGTTCAGGTTGAGTCAAAACTGCTTCTCAGTAGCACCTTAACCCCTGATTTTCAGAATTTAATCTGAATTATTGCCATGGGGTCAGGTCAGTGGGGCCAGTGACCTGCTCACAGCCTGACACAGATGCAGCCAGGCTGGACTGGAGCTGAAAATTACCTCTTTGATCTGCCTAGCTGGAGCTGAGGGAAGCCAGAGCATAGTGGATAGATGGGGGTCTTCCACAGGCCACAGCTCACATGTACTGCAGAGTCTACCCTGTCCCAAGGCAGAGAGGATAGGGACAAAAAGACCAGGGAATAAATCCAGTTGTGTTACCCATTTGACTCAGAAGAGCAGGCAGGGTAAAATCTTTTCTGACAACTACTGAAAGTGCTGGAAAAACAGACAAATCCCCCAGGCTGCAACCCCAAGTGTGTCACAGCCACAGCAATTGTGCTGCTGCTGTGAGAACAGCCCTGCTTTGTTTGTGGTGATAAACAAATGACAGTAAAGGGGAGAACTTCATCGTTTTCTAAACTTTCCCAACCCACGTGCACACATGAGCCGGCTGTGCAGAGAGAGCAGCTCGGTCCAGCTGCAGAGGATGCATGTGCAGGGGTCTGTGCTCAGCTGAAACCTGTGTGTGGGTGTAGGAACCCTTTTCCCTAAGGCTGTACCATCATCCCAGGGCTAATCTCTGCTGGGCCACACTCACGGTGCATGTTTGGGATTGAAGAGTGGATAATGGGAATTTTCTGCGGTTTCAGGGGTAAAAGCTTTGTGTAAAAGGGTAATTATTCACTGGGAAATTAGTTCTCATGAAACACATGAGGTGTTAGCAAGTAAGAAAGGTGCTTTAACCAAAATAACCATGTGTTTTCTGTGAGGCTTTGTGATGGGGAAACTGAAGGGAGCAGCAAAGCACAGAGGTAATGGCCCTTTCCCAGCCAGGTGGGAGGGGTGAAGGGATAGTTCAACCTCCCATCACAAGGGTGAAGGGGGTGTATTTGTGGTTCTTGGAGAGGAATAAATGGATTTCTGTGGGTTTAGATCATGATTTATTTATTTATATTTTCATGAGCTCAGTTATAATGTATATTTTTAAGGGGAAATGTCTTTACAAAAGTTTTGCATTTCTTTAAAACACCTGTGCTGTGACAACATGATATTTCTTTGCACTTCTCAGCCTGGTGATTGTGAAAAGTGAGTTTTAAATTCATTTCTCAGTTTTCACTTGGTTTCTGTTGGGTTAAAGGACTTATCTATTTATTTCAACCTATATTGCAAAGGGTTTTTTGTCTGTGTAACTCCCCACCCCCTGCCCCATTCTCAGAGAGTGCAGCACCCCTGAGATGAAATTGAGCGTGGACTGGAAATGAGGTGGTTAATCTAGTTCTTGAAATTGCCTATGTTTTAAAACTGTTTGAGACACCCTATGTGTATTTTGAGGCTCTTTCTGTATTCAGAGGCAGGGGAGAGATGCAGGTGAGGAGGGGCAGAGTGAGAGATGGGAGTGAATTTGTGCATCAGCTCAGAGCCTCTTTCTGCAGCCCAAGACAGAAATCTGTGTTTGAGTGAGTATTCTGCAGACAAAAAAGCAAGTGAGAGATCTGGGCTTATAAAAGAGAAAAAACCTCCCTTTTTTTTTTTTTTTTTAACCAGGATTTCTCTTTCCCAGTGTAGCCAAAGGCACAAGCCTGAGTAGTGAGTGAGAGGCAGAGATTGAACAGACAGCCCATTCTCTAACATTCTCTAAGGTTTATTGAGTACATGCACAACTAAGAAAAGTAAAGCAAGGCAGTGATGTCCAGGCTCCAAAAACAAGATCTCACCAATCCGCTGGCCAGACGTGCTGGGAGTCTTGGGAACTTGGAGGTGGTGCTGCAAAGGTCCATGTGGATTCAGCTCCTTAAAGTCCATGGTGATTACAAGGTCTTCTGTTCTGCTCATCTTTTACCATCTTTCCAAGTCTTTGAGGCTGTTCACACCCTCGCTGTCTTCAATGGGTGCTTTTACAAGCTAAGGTGTTACTCTTTTCTCCCAAAGACAGTGTCTTTGGTTTTCCTTGCCCTTATCTCCCTGGTTTAAGGACTCTTAAATCACACAAGAGCAGCTTCTTAACATTACTATTTGGGGACAGGAAGTTAAAAAACATGCTACTTATGCTAACTTTTGCTTCTTTACTATGAGGGTGATCAAACAATGAAACAGGTTTGCCCAGAGAAGTTGTGGAGTCCCCATCCTGGAGATGGTCAAAGCCCAGCTGAACACAGTCCTGGGCAACCAGCTCTAGGTGACCCTGCTTGAGCAGGTGGGTTCAGACTAAATGAAACCTCTCAAGAGGTCCCATTCTGTGGCTCATGCCATCTGCAGGCTGCTTGGCCTATCCTCCCCTGTTGGATGGCCCTCTGGTAGCAGAGAAGGCCATCCCTCTCATCAAGGTCTGGCATGGCGTGTGTCCCCACCGCTCAACGCCTACTGGGTTGCAGCCAACAGCGGAGCCAAAAGATCTTCTTGGTGGCAAACACAGAGGCCAACCCAGTCTTGCCCTTGACTATTTCAGGAGGCTCTTGGCCAGCCCTGCTCCTTTCACCTGGTTATCAAAGCAGAGCTTCACCTGTCTCATCCGGTAACAAGTGGCTACCATGGCAAAGCACACACAGATTTGCATTAGCAGTATAACTACAATGGGGTGCAGCAGCGCGTTGAAAATGCCAGTGGCCGTGGGGGACCAGCCAAAAAAAACTTCCCACCAGTGGTGTTCTCCCGCCCTCTTAATTCGTTCCATGACCTGTTTTATAACTTTACCATCATGGTGAACTGTTATTAGGATCTTTTTAGCTTCGGCCTTGGCATTTTCTAGCAGCTGCTGCAAATTTGCATGCTCTAACATTTCTTTTACAAGCGATAAATCCATACCGATGGGGGTTGGGGTTATACTACGATACAAGGTATAGTTTCTGATTAGCAACTGGCTAGTAAACACAGGTGGTTTATACACAAAATCACAGCCTCTAATAGTAGCTACATTGCAAGCACACATATTTGAGTCGCTAAACACGGTCTGGTTATAAGCTTCATTAATTTGCACGTATTTACACATCGTTCTGAAGCACACACAACCTTTCCCCACATACACTAACACGGTTTTGTTACTGCTCTGGGGGTTGATCTCAAAGTGGCACACACCTTCTTTGGTGTCAAAGCACACATCACTCGCCTTAAGGGCATCATCTTCGCATATGAATCCCAGCCCCCTCTCCAAAATGCAGGCTTCCAAATCTACCGTCTCCCACCTCCCCTCAGACACCCTGGCCCACATGCGGTGGTCCAGGGGGTAGACCACAGACCCGTTTGTGTTTACCCCCAGGGCCACAATGGGGTAGACCTTTTCAATGCGAGCCTCCGCCACAGTGAGGACGTGGGCAATGACCGCGTTGAGGGCCTGGTCGTGGGTGAAGTTGACGAGCCTCCACCAGGCTTGGAGCTGCCGCTCCTTCTCTGTGGCCGAGTCCCACACGATCTTTCGGATCTCAGTGGGCAGGACGCCGTTGTCACCATCCCTCAGGATACCTGCAACAACACTCTGCACCCACATCTGGGCCTGGATGCAGCTAAGAGCAAGTGAGACGTTACTTTGTTCGATGCCCAGGGCTCGCAACAGCACCTGATGGTCTTTCTCACTTATTTGTTCCCAGGTGGGCAGCACCTTTGACACAAGCCACTGCCCCATCCCAAGGCTGGACAGGGATGAATTCAGGGGCTTGAGGAGGCCCTGCACGCCCGAGGTGACAGTCTCCAGCTTGTTTGCCAGGACCTCAGCATCCATGCTGTTGAGGACTCCCAGGCCGGCAGCTCCTCCTCCCAGCGCTGTGGCCAGCAGGTCCCTCCTGGCCCGGGTGCCCTGGAGGGAGCGGCTGTGGAGCCATGCCAGCCAGCCAGTGTGCAGAGTAGACAGGAAGGGGGCACAGAGTGGTCTGACAGAGGAAATATTAACGGTGGAGAGAGATAGCACCACCTTCTTTAGTGACCGGACAGGCCCTGTCAACAGCTCCTGGATGTGATTTTTCTTCACTACATAAGGACCTATTTTGGAAACAAAAGGGGGCAAGACAGCAGTGATGGCAAATTCTTTTTTAAATCCTTCGGGGCCTCCTATCCACCACTTTCCTCCAAGTTCAGGGGACATTTCTGTGCTCAGGTTTGCTTGACACCACACCTGGAGGATTATGATCAGGTGTGGGCAGCGTCCATAATCCTGATTATACCATGAAGCCTCCACATCTAATTCAGATCTATCAAATGTCTTCCTCTCACAGAGGCAGGTCAATGGAATGATCCACTTGCGGCTATTAGGGGCTGTGACAGTCACTGTGGTGCCATTAATTTGCGTTGGGTCAGCTACACTTTCTTGGGAGTATTTTATTTCCAGTTTTACCTGGTTGCCAATTTCAACATAACGGGCTGCATGCCAGGCCAAAAAATGGCACTTTGAGGTCTTAATGGCAGCAAAGGAGGGTGCTGTGGTGCTGATCTTGAATTTAAAGGACAGCCCCACGCTGTTGTGTGCCCAGAGGCAAACCACAAAGACTGGCTGGACCAAAGTAAAATTGTACCAGCAGTCCAAATTCTCCACAGCACAAATTTTTTTCTGATTCTTCTTAGTTTTTACTTCAGTGACAGAGATTTGAGTTACTCGCTGGTGAGCGGATCCATTAATTACCCTACACCCCACCTTTATTTGCTGTCCCACCTTTCCCAGCAGCTGTGGAAGTCTGTTTGTGCTATCCCAGCCCCACTCATTTTCCAAGTACACCTCTGCCCCATGCATAACCACTGTTGACAAATTTAAGCCTTTGTAAGAATTTAATCCCATGATTCCTGTGTGTTTTATGTAAGCTTGGGACCAGGGCCAATCAGTCCCAATTTTTGTGTGCCTCTTAACCCTGTGCTGGGCTGTGGCCTGCGTGTCAAGGTGCCTTTCTAAGTGAGAATGAATGTCATTTTTACCAAGATGCTGATGGGTTGGTTGGACACACTGGATGCTCAGCACTATGCACATACCAGAAAGCAAAGTAAATCCTGCAATCACAAATTTGAAAGCATTTTCCCTGCAGCACAAACAGGGCTGGTGATGCCACGAAGTTCGCCCTTCCCGCTGGTCACAATCGCCTTCCATTTTCCTTTATCTGCAAAACATAAGCAAGGCGGGCTCTCCAGCCCCGTTAGTTTCCCTTCCATGCTTTTAATTGTGAAGAATGGAACCATTTCTCCTGCCTTTTTGCCCCTTTTCTGATTTCTACCTGGTACACAGAGGGGCTGGCCTTGTTCACAACCCTAACAGGCCCCATCCACTGGGGTTCCAGCACCTGGTTCTTCTCCCTAACCTCTCGGTATACTACCAGGTCCCCTGTGTTCCACTCCATGGGGCGCAGTAGCACTCCCAACTGCTTATCCATCTTAGGGATGCTGGTCTCCTGCACTGAGGCAAGTTGGTGGTAGGTGGCTGACACCGTCCTCAGCATGTCCTGAACCCACCTGTCCATCAGCACACGGGGCTGCATTTCATCCGGGGGCTCCCCTCCTTGCCACCAGCGTTCCAGAAACTTCGGGTCTCTTGCAGGAGGAAATTTTGAGGGAGAAAGTGTTTGAGATGCCAGAGACCCCCTCAGTGCCAGCAAGGTCAGTGGGAGCTTATGATCCCAGTCTTTCCTTTGCTGGCTCACAAGCTTCCTCAGTGCTGTCTTCAGTGGTTGGTTGGGCCCCTCTGCTGAGATTGGCTTCTGGAAATGCCCTGTGATGTGAAGCTTTTGCTTGATTCCCAGGGCCTGGGACACCCCTTTTGTGACTTCCCCGATGAAGCGTTGGCCGTGATCTGAGTGGATCTCCTTTGGGACGCCCCACTGTGAGAAAATGTGCTCTACCAGGATCTTTGCAGTTGCACTAGGTGAGTTGTTTCGAGCTGGGAAGGCTTCTACCCATTTGGTGAAGACATCACTGACCACTAGGCAGTACTTATTGCCTTGGGCTGTTTGGGACAGAGGGCCAATAAACTCCATCTGCAACTTGCTCCATGGCCCAGAAACCCTCTGGTGGCCCAGGATGGCTTTGGCTGTTTTGGCATCGGGATTGTTGGCCGCACATGTCAGGCAGTTGCTGACATACCTCTCCACATCCTCTCTCATTTCAGGCCACCACCCAGCACCCTGCAGCCTCACCATGGTCTTGTCTGTCCCCAGATGCCCCTGCTCATGAGCCAGGGCCACCAGCTCCGTCCGGACCAGTTCAGGCACCACCCAGACTGGGAAATCTGCCCCCTCCCTCCGTGCCAGGATCAGCCCTGAGACATCTTTCCACACCTTGCACCCTTTGTACTCCCTGCCCTGTGCTAACTCCCAGAGCCTGGGGTCCTGTGCCTGCAAGCCCACCAGATCCACACTCTCCCAGTGCCTGCTGGGAGCCACCAACACTGGGCCATTCTCTGATATCTTACTGGCCTTCCACATCAGCCCTTCCTTGGCACCTTGCTTGGCTTTGGCATCTGCCTCTTTGTTCCACTTGGCTTCCTCTGTTCCCTTCTTGTGGGCCTTGACCTTAATGATCTGTGCTGGCCACACCCTCTGCTCTGCCAGCCTTGCAAGGTACAGCAGCTTTTTGGCATAGGTGACAGGCTTGCCATCAGCAGACTGCATGTCCTTCTCCCTCCAGAGGGGCAGCCACTCCAGCGCCACACGCACCACCCAACCCGAGTCTGAAAATATGGCCAGTGGCTGGTCTGATGGCGTGTTTTCCAGGGCGGCCATCACGGCCACCAGCTCGGCAGCCTGGATGGAGTGCGGCAGGCACTTCCCCTTCACCACCTCCCCAGTGCCCCTGTTGACAGCAGCATAGCCTGTGTAGGGCACCCCTTCCTCGTGGTAGTTGGACCCATCTACGAACCACACAATGTAGCCTCTCTCCTTGGCTTCCTCCAGGCTGAGGCTGCTCTCAAAGAGGGGTGCCCGCCGCGGCTTGGGGTCAGTAAGGGAGACTCCCAGCTCCTCCCCATCCCTCTCTGCACTGATTACCACCCTGTAGGCAGCAGGTGAGAGGTCCCCAGGGACCTCCTTGTTGGTCAGTGCCAACGCCCAGTTGGCCATCCTGGGGCAGCACAGGGGACCTTCATCCCCCTTTCCCAACAAGAGGTACCTCACTGGGGTGCAGGAGGTCCTCAGCAGCACTGGGGCTGACCCCACCAGGTGCTCCCAGTGCTGCAGGGCCCAGGTTAAGGTTAAAGCCTCCCTCTCGTAGTCACTGAACTGTTGCTCAACTGGCGTCAGGAGACGTGAGGCATGGGCAACGGGGAGCAAGTTGGCACTGTGTTGCTGACCCAGAGTGGCCTGCAACCCCATGCCCGTGCTAGCCAGCTGCAGAACATAGGGTCTGTCCCCCCGAGGATGTGCCAGCATGGGGGCTCGTGCCACACTCTCCTTTAAGGTCTTCACTGCCTCATCCTGCTCTGGCCCCCATTCCCAGGGAGTGTTCTTTTTCAGGAGGTGGCAAAGGGGGGCTGTTTTCTCTGCATAGGCCTCAATGAACTCACGGCACAACCTCAGGAGGGACAGGAAGGACCTCAGGGTGGTGATGTCAGACGGTGCTGACATCTTCTGTATTAGCTCAACCCTCTGCTTTTCCAGTGAGCGCCCTTCCTCCCCCAGGGTAACCCCCACAAAAGAGACCTCCTTCCAGCACAGCTGGGCCTTTGTGGGGTTAATCCTAAAGCCTGTCTTCTGGACAGCCCCCAGCACCTCTGCCAGCACCTCCAGGTTCTTCTCCTTTGTCTGGGTGTGGATGAGGATATCACCAGCACAGGACAGCACACTGTCCCGGTGGCTGACTTGCTCCCACATCCTCACCACACGGGCATGGCAGATGGCAGGGGCACTGTGGAAACCCGGAGGGACTCTGGTGAAAGCAAATTGCCGTCCTCGAATCATGAAGGCAAACTTGTGCCAGGACTCGGGGTGCAAGGGGATGGCAAGTGATGGGCTGGTCAGGCTGAGCACCGAGAACCACTGGGACCCCCGGGAGATGGCTGCCATGACGTTGGGATACCTGACCACCGTGGAGGTCTGCATGCGGGTGACTTGGTTCAGGGTGCTGAAATCAACTGTCAGCTTCCACGTTTTCCCATCGGCTTTCCTCAGGGGCCACAGTGGGGCATTGTTGGTGCTCTGCTGCTCCACCAGCACGCCCTGGTGCAGCAAGGTTTTGACTGTGTCCCACAAGCTGTCCTCAGCCTCAGCCGGGTACCAGGGCTGAGGCTGAGGAGGTGGATCCGGCCCTTTGATTGACACAGCAGCATCAGTCTGCCCACAGTCCAGCTTGCTCCTTGCCCAGACCTGGGGGAACTTCTCTGTGACCCGTTTCACCCGGGGCTCCCACTCAGGGTGGACCAGGATCTCAGGGGCTTTCACTGACATCACCCTGTGGCTTGCTGGAATAATGGGCAAATCAATTTGTGGGCAGTGTAGCAATGCCTGATTTGCCAGGTCCACCACCACCCCCATCTTTGTCAGTGCAGAGATGGCTAAAATTCCTGGCCTTCCTTTCATTTCTATTTTCCCAAATTTTTCAGACCCTTTGGCAGTGCCAATTTCAAAGGGTATGGGCCCTGTGAAGGGCACTGAGGATTTCTGGCCATTCAGCCCTGTCAGTTCAATAATTTCAGAGGTTTGGAAGATCCCGGCTCTGCCAGGGGCCATATTCAGAATTGAATAAGAGGCACCAGTATCAATTAACATCACTTGTCCAAGCACCCCTCCTCCAATAGTTGTATCAACTATCAGGCGCCCCCACAAATCGGTCTTAATCGGTGCCACAAAAAGGGGCGATGCGGGTGCCTGGCAGCCCTATTGCTGAGCCTTAGACCCTGGGTCAATCAGGTGGGAGCTGCTGTTCTTTTTGGCCTCATGCAGGGCCAGTTTTTGGAAGAGCTCTGCATCCGGCAAGCCATCAATGTCCTCCTGTTTCTCATATTTTATCAAGCGCTTCCTCAGCTCAGCCCGCCAAGGGTTAGACTTCTGAAACCTCATCCCTTGCTGGTTCTCCTTCCCCAGCCCCCCCTTGCCATCAGAATCTTTTCGGTTATCTCCTTGCATTTTTCTCATCCCTGTATTTTGGAAAGACATGGCCAAGGGTTTCCCTTTCTTCCCCCCCAACATGTACCCCGGGAATGCCTGTTTTTGCAGCTCAAAATTCTGGTTCAAGATCTGCTCCAGCTCTGACAAAGGCTTTTTGGCTGCATCTCCACCAGCAATCACCCTCAGCGGGGGTGTCAGCCCCACCACCAGCGGCTCCTTGAATTCAGGCCTGTCAAAATCAGGGGGGGAGTCCTTTGAGCCAGGCAGCCCAGCCATCTGGTAGAGCATCTTTTTACGGTTAACATAGGCATCGGGTCTCTCCTCGGGGTTTTGCTTCTCCTGGTGGAAGAGCACTAAGGGGTTGACCTCTGGGAAGAACACTTTCAGCACGGCCAGCTGGACGTCCCCAATATCCTGGACATTGCCCATCTGCACATCCCCCGGCAGTGATGCAAAATCATCTGGTTTCATGCACTTTCTCACAATGTCTATCAGGTCACTCACAAAGCTGCCACTCTGGCACTTGGGCAGACGCTGGACCCTGGACAGCCAGTTAATTGCTGTCTCCTTTGTCAGTGGGCCCAGCATCTTCCCCACTGTCTTAAGTTGCTCAGGGGTAAACCAGAGCACAGCCCTGTTGGTGTCTATGGGCTGGAGTGGGACATGGCTGGCTGGCTCATCATGGGGGACTTTTTTATCTTTGGAAGCCTCTACCTCCCCTGCTTGCAGCTGGCACACCTCCTCCCGCAGAGGAGCGTAGGGGGACGGCCTGGTGGGGCCATTAGCACCCCACACATCATCCTCATAATCATAGTGGGGTGGATGCAGATCCAGGGAGTCCTCCCCCTCACCATTCCCGATCGGGGTCCTCTTGCCTTTAATGGCAGCCACAATGCCCCTTGACACCCCCAGCTCTGCCTCCAGCTCCTGGATCTTGGCATGGCACACCTTGTGATCGGGGCCAGTGCCCCGGTCCCGCTGGACATCCTGCAGGACCGCCCGCACCGCGCTCTGCGCATCGTGGGTCTCCCCGATCCACTTGCCAACCTCCTTTTTCAGCTCCTCCGTTTTCAGCTTCTCATAGCCCAGCTTGCTTTCCAGCCGGGTAATCTCCACTGCGCTCCGCAGAGAGTCCCCACACAAACCCTGCACCTCTGCCCGCAGGTTGTCCACCTGGACTTTGAGCTCCTCCTTGGCCTGCTCCAAGGTCTGCACATTCTCAAGAGCCTCCTTCAGCAATTTGGACAACTCCCTGCCTACCATCAGCAAACCCTGCAAAGCCGCCCGCTTCTTGCATTTGTTAGTGGCTTTGGGCTTTTTGTTCTCCTCCGACCAGCTCTCCCACTGCTGGCACAGCTGCTGGTACGCATCTGGGCCCTGGAAAGACCCTGGTGACCAAATTGGGGGGAGACACTTCTGGAGCACAAACTGCTCCAGCTTCCAGCTGCTAACAATGTCGCTCATCATAGTGAAGGGGACAAGATCTGAGACGGCTCCGCCTCAGGGCAAAACTACTATAACACACCAGCACTGACAACCCCTTCAACCCCTCCACGCAGCAAGGCTGCAACCCCACAACCCACCCCTCTGAAAGGCCCCCGGGGGGACACTGAGCCTGGGCACAAGGGAAGGGGAAGGTGGGAACAGGAGGCCGTGGCCGAGTCGGCAGCTGCCGCGAGCCGCCGGCTCCCGGGAGGGAACGGGGAAGGGATGTGGGAGCTGGTGAAGCAAAGGAGAGACAGAGTAGGCCCCAATAATAAGATCTCACCAATCCTCGGCTGAATGTTCTGGCAGTCTCAGGAGTCTGGAGATGGTCTCTGCAGAGGTCCAGCAGATCCAGCACCTTTAAGGTAAAGGTGGTCACGACGTCTCAGCCTGGTGATTTTTATAGCCATGGCAGGTCCTTGTTTGGGGCTGATGACACCTGTGTTTACTTCCTTGGTGGCTTTTCCTCCTCCATGTGCTGCCTTCCCAAGGCCACTTTCCTTGTCTTTCCTTATCCTTTTCAACACTGATTAGGGAAGCTGAGATCACATGGCAGCACCTGCACTGCCCCTTATCTGTTTGGGGAGGTCCAGGATTAGGCATGGTTTACACTAAACTTCTGCTTGCACCAAATGTCCTGAAGAGGGAGAGCTGGAGCCTGTCCTCTGATTTTCCATCCTTCCAAATCCCCTCATGGCCCCCTCATTTACTGTACACCCCATTAGCACCTGGGGTTCATGAGGAGATCACATATGAAACTCACACCTGGCACCTGTAACAAACACAGTCCTGCCAAACCACCCCCCAAGCACAGATCTGTTTGCCAGGAGGGGATGAAAAGATGAGATATTCACACAAGTCATCATTTAGATCCATTTTGGTCTTTAAAAGCAGCATTTTTCCATGCCACAGCCCAGCTCATCATACATGGGCCTTGGGGTTACCCCATGAGATGTCAGGAGTCTGGACTGTGATATTGCATCAGCTGAATTGCAGCTGTAAATCTGCACCTGCAAAAGCACATGGACTCCCCAGCCTCACCATACAAACCACATCTTAGATTGGAGAAGTTTAGAAAATTTGACCCACTTGTTTTGGGGTTTTTTTTTCTGCTATTGCACTCAGAAAAAGATACCACTCATCTCACTCAGTGAAAATGCTATCATTTTCGTTACTGTTTTTACCTCTAATAAAATACTCCAGAAGCTAAACCCTTCACTAAAATAAAACCATTTTTAAAGCATTAAAAAGGAAAAAAATGTTCACGACTGCTGGAGCCCTGGGGAGTTTCAATCCTGCACTCCTTTACTCCCAGAGCAGCCCCTGTTTCTACATACTGCAGTACTGGCTCGTGTTGAACTGGCCTGGAGGCTGAACAGCCTTTTGTGACTCCCAAACTCAATCCTTTTATCCTCAAAAGCACAGAGAGAATGAATTTTTTTCTATTTTTATGGTAGCTGTTCTCTCCTGCCTGGCATTTACAGCCCAGCTGCAATTAACCTCCTCTGCAGCATGGGAGTTTAACAGATAAACTGAAACTCCAGCCAGGTCCTGCTTCTTGGCTCTAAACCCTGTTCTACACCAATGCTTTGCTCTGGTCCCCCAAAACAAACACTTTATTGTAGGAAATTCATAAGAGGGGGAAAAGAAAGAGTAAAAAATGCAGAAAAGATGGTGAAAGCACTAGAAATTAATCTCAGCATGGTGAGGTGGGCAGGATGCAGGCTGGAAAAAAAAGAGGGGCTGTTTCCCACTAGGATGCATTCACAGGGAACCTAGCTGGGCTAGGTTGTCTTTAATTTCAGAAAAATAATAAAATTGTCTTTAATTTCAGAAAAAGAATAAAATTCCCCTGGAAATTGCACCACTACATAGCACAAATACACCAAAATTCAACAGTTCCCCCCCAACACAGCCCAGCCGTGAGCCAAACACTGGTGATTAGGAGCTGCTATTCCTCAGCAAGGTCACCAACAAATCTTGGTTGTGGGAACAGATAAGATCAACCGACATCCTTCGTTCCTCCCATTTTCTTCCCAGGACAACAGCCCCAAACAATGTGGGGATGTTACAAACAGCAGCTGTCTCCTGCACGTTCACACGGTGCTTTGATTTCTGTCAGAGATATGCTGCCAGACAAAGGTATCCCTCCTCCAAAATGTTTTCTTGTAGGAGCACCAGCCAGTCCTGAGAACAGCTTGGCCACTGGTAAACAGCTCCACTGCGTATAAACAGCAATTTAAAAAAAATTACATTTAATCCATGTTCCAGTACACTATGCTTTTACATTTCATGTATTTCTTCTGCTTTCTCTAAAGCTGCTATAATGTCCTGGGGAGTCATCCCAGTGTAATACCCCCATATCCAAGGTTGTAATGATGGCAAAAGCCACATCTGGGAAAAATTCTTGTCCTGGCTAGGAAGCGAGAAGTTGCTCCAGGTGACAGCAGCAGTGGGAAAGGAGGGACACAGCCATTGCAGCAGCTGGGGATTTTGGACTCAGCCCACAGACTTCATCATGGGGATGAAGGGAAAATTCACTTGCAGTGGCATTTCTCGTAACAAGCACTCCCTGCCCCCCCACCTCGTAAAAAAGAAGGGTTTCACCTCATTCTGGGGAGGGCCCAATCTCAGGGTGATGTGAAACAAAAGGGGACAGATGAGCAGAAGGTGGGGACAGCCAAGGCAAGTGTTGCTGCAGCCCACATCAAGGGCTCAGCTTTGAAAACAAGAGCTTAAAAGCACTGAAATGGGTTTGAAAACACTGAAGCTGCCTTCTCCTGCCAGGCAAGAGTTAAGGAGCAATTCAGCCCACCCTAAAGTTTAGCAGATGAGCCTTTTGTGGCAAGGGTTTTGCAGTTAGCAACCCGCTTCGGGCAGGAAATTAATTTAAACAGAAATGGGGAGAGGATGTGTTACAGCAGCATGGAACAATTCGGTACAAAATCTCACAGTGTACAAGATGCAATATTGTTTTTCCTATTCATCTGCCAGCTCAACCTTGGGGGTGGTTTCTCAATGCCCCCATGTGAGATTCCCTTTCCTGAGGAGATGCTGGGGCATGGTAAGGACCACAAGTATCTGCATGAGAGGGATATAAAAGAAAACTGAATCTCACTTGTCAGCCAAGAGGGCAGCAAATAAATAGAAATAATAAAAAATTTCTATTTTTTCCCAAACATGAAAATATTGAAGTCTGCTGACACCAGTTCATCTCTGTAATTTCACCGCATGTACTTGTCTTTAAATCCTAAACCCCAAGTGCTTCAAACCTCTTCCTCACAGACATTTCAAAGTCATTCTGATATTTTATCATTTAAATATTTCTTCCTATGAGCTGCATGCTGTCACAGCTACTGAAGCAGCACATGCTCTGAGGTGGAGAGCCCCAGCAGAATTTCCTCATTTTTGCGGTTTTTCAGCCACAAATTTGTTTGAGGTTTTTTGCTCTTGATTTCAAAGCTTTCTGTGATGCCTCACATCTCTGCTTTATGTTGGGCTGGGCTGGTGTTCAGCATTTTTGAGAGAAAAACACCTCCTGCTATAAATTCTGTTGAAGAAAACAACCCCACAGATCAAACTGCATCTTTTCCTTGTTTTGAATGCTTTTTTTACTTCAACAGGGAGAAAACCAGCCAAAATTCATGCTTTCTTGCTTTTATCTTTAAGGCCATGTTCCTACATTTATAATTTTTGAGTAGAATAGAAGTCGATTAAAAGAAGGAGGAAAAACTAGGTGGTGAAATGTGAAGAAATCTGAAGAAATTAAAAATCAATGAGTTTTCTTGGTTTTATTTTTCTAAAAGGGAATTTAAGGGTACCATGTGAAGTACTGGAGAAGAGCACAGGGCTGCTGCCCCCATGCACTCTTGGGTTTGGGGCTCAGCACAGAAGAAGCTGCCGGGCTGAGGCTCCAGGTGCTGCTGTGGCAGGGGCTCTTTGATGCCTGCTGGTGAGAGATCTGCACAGAGAGGGGCAAGGACTTCCTGAGGTGAAGCCAGCCCTGCCACCAAGAGGTGACAGTGAGTGGAAAAGGGGAGCTGGCACAAAACCCCTCCGTCACCGAGTCCACCACCATGGCCCGGCCATTGCTCCATCTCTGCATCTGCCTCCAGATCCCAGGTAAGAGGGACAAGTCTCTTAAGGGTTGAGGGCACCTAAAATCCTGCTCGAGCCTCTCCTCCACCACATTCCAGATGCTGGATGATGGAAGATTAACTATACCATCACAGTATAGATCTACAGGATATTATTACCTATTTCCAATTATTTTGGATCATGCTGTTAATAACATGCTTTAGGTTTTGGTCAGCCCTGAACTGGTCAGAAAGTGGGACCAGTTGGTTGCCGTGGGTCCCTTCCAAATGAAATAGTCTATTCTATCCTGTTCTATTCCATTCTGCTCTATTCTATATTCTATTCTGATTTCAATACACAATGGTATAGACAACACAGAGTTTTTACTGCACCCTCAGTGCAGATGGACTGTAGGAAGCTAATGGAGAAGTTAAAATAGCTCCTCTCTCCACTGCCTGCGTAACACAAAGATGATGAACATCCCAAATTTTCTAAATCATCCAAAGACTGAGTACTTCCCAAGGGCCACAGCTGGAACTGGTGTGTTATAAAACCATTCTGCCTTACAGGTTCTGATATCCTAAAGATCTGTGAGGTGGGGAGCCCACTGAGAAAACCTCAATAAATGAGAGTTTGCTTTGCCCATGCCAAAGGAAAGGGGACCATTTTTAAGGTGCTGCAGGCTGGTCTGGCTAGCACCGTGATTCCCTATGATGCCCCTGAATATACACCAGGAAAGGGAACAGAGAGGTTTTGGGGTTGAAGGTATGACTGAGGATGAGTTTTCTTCTCTGTTTCCATCTGAGCTCACTCCTGGCTTGACCACTGGCACTGAGCTGAGATCGTCCAGAATTTCTTCTTTTCTTTTCTGGCTTATATAACAGTGTCTCCAACAGGCCAAAGATAAGTTTTTCATGGAGAATTATGTTTCCCATGTCCAGCAGAGCCAGACCTCAGGGCACTTAAGGAGACCCTGAAGCTCCCATGTGCCATGGTCACACACATTTCATCCCCTAAAAAACCACAGAGGCGTTTGCCAGGACAAAATCTGAGATAATTATGCTCTAAAACCTTTAAATTATGTATTTTTAAAATAAGGAGACATTAATGTTGTCACAGAGCTAGAGGATGTGGTGAAATGCTGCAGCTGCTGTGCAACACTGGAGTTTTGGCATTGCAATGTTAGTGTTCTGCAGCACTGGCAGCAATGGGGTCATTGCTGTGGGGACAGAGGAAGACTCTGGACCCCTGTCAGTCACCAGAGCCTTCTCCTCTACCTGTCCCATTGGGAACACGGGAGACATCAGGACCTTGTGCCACAGTAATGGCTTTAGATGCTCTTGGGTCATACCAACCCATCCCCACACGCTGGGTTAACAGGGCTGCATGAGGCTGAAAAAACTGCTGTAAGCAACGTCAGGATTTTGAACAAAAAGTAACAATTTAAAGTAAAAAAGACAAGAAACATGTATTATTGAGCTTTTTGCACAGCTTTAAAACACGCCTGGGAAAGAGACGGGGGAAGCAGGAGTATCCTTATCTCCAGAGGGCTGTTTTTCACTCAGTCTCAGAGTATCTGCAGCTTTGCAGGACTGTTTGCTGGACAGCAAGGATCACAAGTTACCTGTTATCCTTTCCACAAGGACACATCCTCGCTCACACAGACGCCCCTCACATCTGCCTGGGCCAAACAAGACTCAGATAATTTCCACAAAAGCTGCAAAGCCCAAACAGGGCGATGCGATGCCAAACCAAGGCTTTGAATCTCACCGCTGCCCCTCACTCCCTCTCCTTCCCCATGTCTCAAAATTCCTTTGAAAAATATTATTGTCTGAAAACTAAGATCAAATTGGCTCATTTTGAGATGTTTTGCACATTTTTGGGTCTCTTTTTATGCCCCTGAAATGTTTACCAGTGTTGCATCTGTTAGAAGAAAAAGTTGGCAAATCAGTTAAGAGGCACTAAAATTTGTTGAAAAATGGGTGAAATGTCTGAAAAATGAGAAATGTAAGGAGGGCGGGAGAGAGGCATTCACAGGAACAGGCAGGGATGCTCTTCCCTGCACATACAGCCCCAAGGACACCATCAAAACCATTCCTCCATCCCTCTCCCTGCCAGTGAGCCTCCTCCCTAGATGAGTTTTTACAGAGAAGAGTTTGCCTGTATAATTTGGCTTGGCTAAAACAGTAGCTGGGGAACCCAAAAAGGCCTCTGAGGGAATATGGGAGCATCCTGATAAAAATGTTCCTGTTTCTCACTCGTGTGACCTGCCCTGGTCTGTGTGTCTACATGATTTTATTAAGCCCAGAAAGAAAATCTGTACTTTGCACGGAAGAAAAATAATGAAATTAGAATAATAACTGTATATTTCTCTTTTGCCTTAGGTTTTTACAGCACTCTACTTTTAACCCAGACTCCAGAGCATACTCTAACCCAAACTAACAACAAAACTGAAATCCTCTGTGAGCTGAAGAAGGAGCATACCGGGGTGTACTGGTACCGCTGGAACCAGGAGAGGCAATGTTTCGAGTTCTTGGTGTTTTTCAACACTCTGGGCAAAGCCACCTACGGCACGAATGTGAGCCAGGAGAAGTTTAGTGTCCGTGAGGGGAGGCCCCACAGCTCCTACAGCCTGCACGTCAGCCACCTGCATCCCTCGGACAGCGGCACCTACTACTGCTCCGTCTCCCAGTCCTCCCAGCTCCTGCTGGGCACTGGGACACAGCTCAGAGTGGGTAAGCTGCACCCTCAGGGTTCCAAAATCTGCCACCAGCAGGCTGTGATGAGGTCCTCTGGGAAAGGGGTGGTTAGTTTTGGTAGATTCTTCCCGATTTTGAGTTGTAAGGTTGGGGCTCTTGGGTTTTTCTGAAGAGATCTGTGGGACCAGATAAAACAGAAAATACAGAAAATAGCTAAAATTTAGTCAGCTTCATGTGATAGTCCTTTTGCCATCAGCAGTTGCTCTGCTGTGGGCATGCCTTGAGCACAGCATTGTCCTAGTGCTCTAGGATTTCCATAGGAAGATCTGGTATTGCCATGCCCTGTGTTTTTCTCATTCCCTGTTGTACTTTGGATGAGAGGCTGGATGTGTGCCCTGCTCAGCTCACAGGTCCTTCCATGCCATAATTCTTCCTTACCCTCACTCCAAGTGACAAGAGCAGCATTGAGGCCAGAGAGCATCACCCCTCACATCTCTGGGGTGGATCTGATGGCAGCTTTCAAGACTACCCTTCAAAAAAGAATCCTGAAATGGAATCTATTCCTCAAAGTTTACAACCCACTATCCCTGGGGGGGATCCAAACAGAAATAGCAGTTTTCTGCAGGTGTCATGGGAGGAGAGAGGCTTTACAGACATCTGGATCATACAGAAGCTCTTTTCAGCCCATTTTCCTTTTGACCACAGAGCAGTAGTTGATGCAGAAGAACTAATGTATTTGAAGTGAGATGCAGCCTTTATTTTTGCAGACTTTTAGGGAGACAAATAACTTATTTAACAAAGATACAAATAACTTATTTAGCCAAAATGCTGCTACAGCTTCTGACTCTAAAGCAGACCCAGTGTCCCAGTTTTTCTGGGGTTTTTTGGCAAATACACTATACCTTGAACTGGATGAGAAATCCCTTTTGGATTCTTGCAGGCTCAGAGAAAAGCTGGTTTAAGATAAAGGAGAATTGTTTTTTAACAGCTGGGCACGTATCTCTTTGCAAAGCATGAAAAACAGGCTTGAAATGCAGCTTGATCAAGGACAACAATTAAAAAGCAAACAGCAGCAGGTGCTCTGGGAGGACTCGGGCTTTGCTGGATATTTTCCCTTTTTCTTTTCGTTCTCATGATAAAACAAATTTTATTTAAGTTTCTTTTTCCTAAGTCTATTATAATGTAAGGGAGAAGTTGTCCAGATAAATCCCAGAGCCCTGATGTCTCATCTTTTCATGTAAAAAATGGTTGTTTCTGTAGGACTTTACATCCTGGATAGAAACAGAAAAAAAATTAGTTCTCAATCATCTAAAATTTTGAATAAATATGGTTTAAGCAGTCAGACATGCAGCTATTTAATTACATTACTGGTATATTTTCCTGGCCAACTTTATTCAGAAATGAATCTGTTCCGTTGCAATTCAGATACACCATAATAAATCCTACCCTCGTTTGATCAGAAAAGAAAAAAATCAAATGTTGAGCAAAGATTAGAGCAATGTGAATAAGGAAAAGATCCAGGAATCCCTTCAAACATTCCAGTGCTACTGAAATCTTGTGCTACCCATGATTTTGTGCAATGTTGATGAGACAATGCTTGGCAGCAAATGTCACTCAAGCAAGTTTGGAGGTTTTCCCTGCCTTAGCCTTCTCCCCTTCTTTACCTGGTACATTGTTTTATTAACACTTTTAAAAGCCCTTGATAACTTCTGTGACTCCCAAGAGTCTCAGGTCCAGCTCACCCTGCTGAGTGACATAGCCCTTTGCAGGGGTCACTGGCTGGGGCTTCTTCTAAGGCCCAAACTTTCCAGCCCCTCTTGCCTGCTGTTGGGGACCTCTCTGCACTCAGTGCCACGCTGATCTCTCTCTTTCTGTCCTTATCCCCTAGTTGATGCTTTGCCTCCGAAGACCACACAGACACCGGTGTCCAAAAAGCCTGTGCCACGGACAACCAAAAGCAAAGCTGCCAGCAGGGAAGGTATGGCACTGTCTCAGCTCGGGCTGCCTGGAAAAAGGGCTTTGCTGAGCTCTTGGGGTCCTCAGGGCTCAGCCGGAGCTTGTCCTGGGGTGGGGACCACTGCAATGTCACCCTGCAGGAGTGTGTGTTTGGTCCAGATAGACCCACTGCTCTGGATAGAGCTGACTTCTGCCTGTAGGAGGGATTTCCTGGGATATCCACAGATTTAGGAGGCAGGATGTGTTTCAGTTTAGGTTATCGTGACCTCAGAGCTAAGTTCCCTGCAATTCCTTTTTTATTGTGAGGGGGTCTGAGCACCAGAACAGGTTGACCAGAGAGGTTATGGAATCTCCCTTATCAAAAATACGCAAAAGCCATCTGGACACAATCCTGTGCCACATGCTCTGGGATGACCCCGATGAGCAGGGAGGCTGGGCCAGGTGACCCACTGTGGTCTTTTGCAACTTTACCCACTCTGTGATTCTGTGTCTCTGTAGTGGGTCCCCCAAAGGATACCCCAGGGTGATGATCACACCCTCTACCACTCCTCTGAGGGCCTGCCTTGCTTTTCTCCCTTCCCCACCCCTCACTCCATCCCCAAAGCTGCCGGGGCAGGGCGGTGCCAGGTGCTGAGTCCTCTCCTCTCTCCAGGTCCCTGCAGTCCCCTGGTCTGGATCCCACTGGCCGCTGGTGTCCTGCTCCTCCTGCTGAGCCTGGTCCCCACTGCCTACCGCCTCTACCGTGAGTCTGCTGCCAGCATCCTGAGGGGTGCCAGGCCCTGGGACAGCCCAAGAGTGGGATGGAGAGCTGGGAGGGGGTTCTGGGACTGATGGACACTGTCTCTTCCCAGGTCTGCGGCGGAGGCTGTGGCTTCGCATCCACAGGCAGTAAATCCCAGTGAGTCCCAGTAAATCCCAGTAAATCCCACCGGCCCCCTGCCTCAGACAGGCAGGGAGAAGCCACGGACCCTCCCCTGCACGAGGCTGAGCACTGTCTGGACAGGAGCCAGGAAGGACCTGGCAGGGGACAGATGTGGGCTTGCATCACAAAACAGACGCTTCTTTCCTGCAACAGACCGTGACTTCAACATTTTCCTTCACACAACAGCTGGCAGAAGGACCAAGCTGGATTCTGCAGCATCCTGAGCACTTCCCAAAGGACACTGAGCAGGGCAAATGCCACGACTGCTTCTGCACAGGGGAAAGGGGCTGGTACCAAAGGGATTCAGATGGGCTGGAAAGCTGTGAACTCCTTGGCTCTCCTCTGTGTTCATCTGTAGGACAGCACACAGGTGCTTTTTTTGCTCCTGTTAATACTGATTGATAAAAATCTGGTAATGAACACTTAGAGAGCAACCAGCAGGGATGGGGCAGAGGCAACTTGTAAAGATCCTGTGCAGGTTTGTTCAATACCAAAAGTGAATATACCACTCACTTATTTTGTTCTGCAGGCTGGTGTCTTTTGGTCCACACAGTTGTGTGGCAAGGAAGGAACCATGGCCTCCAGCCAAGAAAGAGTTAAAGCAGAGCAAAAGCTCCAGGGGGGAGCAGATCTGGGAGGGTGTCTTCTCCCATGGGAGACTGCAAACAGTCAGGAGTGGGAGAGGAGAACCAGACAAAGCCATGTACACAAGGCCGAACACTTGGCACAGCCTGAAGGTCAACACCATCTCTGAGAGCAAACAGAGGCCCCCAGGGGCTGGCCCTGAGCCCAGCAGCACAGCACGGCCAGTGGGGACTGCCCTGAGTGATGCCTGAGTGTGCTGAGCCCCAGCTGACACCTGTGTCCTGATCCCTGTGTGACATCCCTGCACGCTGAGCCCTGAGGAATGCTCACGTGTGCTGAGCCCCGAGTGATGCCAGAAGCAGGGAAGGTCTCCCCAGGGATGGTAACAAGGCTCAGCTGCTGCCCAGGGTGCCAAGGCAGAGCTGGGGCTGGAAATTTGGCATCCTGCTGAGCACAGGCTGCAAGCACTTGCTCTCAGATGCACCCCCAGCCCCACATCTGCTCACACATAGGCACCAGCACTGGGTCAGCTACTGTGAGGGCAAGGGGAGGGTGGTACAGAGTCCCCAGGGTTGGGGCTAACACAGTCTTGGGATGAGCTTGTGGGTGAAAAGCACCACAGTGGCACAGCAGCATCACTCTTGGCCTTCCCCTCTGTCCCCTCCCAGCCACAGGGTGCTGCTGCTTTCCACTTTAATACTGAATTTTCTGTAGAACTTGGTCTCAAGCCCAGCTGTTGGTGCTTCCCCTAAAAGATGTAGTGATAAAGCTGGCAGTGGATCATGCTGAGCCAGCTTTCCCAGGCTGTGACACTGACCCAAGTCCTTAGGCCACCCAGCTGATGGCTGTGGGGACACGAGACCCCATCCCACCACAGGTGCAGCAGGGAGGGGACTCTGAGAATCTCTGACTCCTAGGCATCACAATTTATCCTCTGTGAGAGCTCAGATTAACAAAAACCATCATTTTCCTACCCTGCAAGTAGTGAGCAGAGCTTTGCCCCTGAAGCAGATGGTTTTTATGACATGTAAATTTTTCATGACAGCTCTAAGAAAACCTCTTTGAAACTTCCCATGGGCAAAGGTTTATTCTTTATAAAACAGGGGCTTTCCCTCTGCCTGAAGCCGCTTTTGAAATCCCAGCTCCCTTTCTTACACTTGAGGTGTCCTGACCTCAATGTCCATGCCTTGTTCAGCTCTCCCACCTGCCAGCCAGCACAGGAGATGACTCCCACAGCCAAGCAGCAAATGCAGGCTGCACAGCCCAATCCTCCTCTCCCACAGGAAGGTGAGCAGCCTCGGGATAGCCCTGCCCAGTCCACTCCTGTTCCTTCTTCTCCACACTCAGGACATCCTCACCTTGACTGAAACCCCTCCCTGAGACAGCACCATCTTGTCTTGATAGACTTCAGTCACTTATCCCAACTCCAATAAGACCAGCACTAAGGACAGGGATTTACTCCTTGCTCTCTGCTCACCCACAGCAAAGAATTTGCTCAATGTCTGAATTCCTCAATTAGTGTTCACTTTTCCTTTGTACTTGGGGAAAAAGAGAAAAAAAAAGGCAAAACCAAAGCCCATCCAGACTCTACACTGCTTGTGTGCAGTGAAAACAGGAGAGGACAGTGACAGCCAAAGATTTTGTCTGTCCTGTTGAAACAGGACAGTTTACCAGAAGAAATTATGAAAAAATAATAGTAATATATATAATCATCAATAGAGTGTTTTAGAAGTAAAACAGAGAGATTTTAGCAGCAGGTTTCACAATTGTGAGAGCTGATGGATAAAAATAGATTCTCATTTCATAGACTTTTTTTCCCAGAGAATAAACATGCACAAAACAGAAACACCAATGAAAAGGTGCTGAGAAAATTATCCCAATTCCCTGATATCTGCAGCTTCTTTGCTGAGAGCACAATGATGATGCCAGCCAAGGGTCAGGAATGCCATGTTCTGTCATGACATGGTGTTTCCAACTTGAAAATGAATGGGAAAGAGTTTCTGTGCATCTCTGCTAATATCATGATCCCTGGATCCCTGGAGAGACAGAGATACAGGTGACAGCATCGTTCATCACAGTGTCACTTCTGCCACCATGTCCTGGCACATGAGGGTCCCTAATTTATTCCTTGATTCCTTCCAATGATGGATCAGCCTTCCCCTGTCTCCCACTGTCACCATTCTTCCTGCAGCAAGGAACAGCCATACCTAGAAGGAAAAATAACAGGATTTTGTATATATAACCCAAATATCTTGCTTCAAACCTAAGTAAACTATTTCCTCTTAAATGACAAAAGGAGACACCACAAAATTTGGACAAAGACAACAGGACAAGGAGGGTTTTGCAGATACATGGGTTCAAGAACAAAACTTCATCGATGTTGTGCTCATCCCCAGAAATCATTGGGCAAGGATTTGTAAAAGAGATCAAAAATTACATGTTGCAATAGTCTGGTTTATTATTACTATTATTTCTTTTATGTTTTGTAGTATATATATATATTTGATATAGAGCAAGTTATAGAACAGATATTATATATAGAATATATAAACTATATACAAAGAATACACAGAATACATATTCTACATTATAAAAATATAATCCAGTTATTCTCTCAATGAACAGTGCAGATCTTGAAAGCATTAAAATATTCAAAGGACATAGATACAGAACAGAAACCCAGGTAATTCAGGCATTGCAGTGATTAGTCTTCATGGTTGTGTTACAGTTCTGTAAATGCATTTTTAAAAAATTGCTGGTCTTTACAGAATATCTCAGTTGTTAATCTAATATTGGAAGTGCTCCATTTTCTTTATTCTTTTAATCTGCTCAGTCATTTTTATGTGGCTGGTCTGTAGATTTATGATACAGAAAAGTATATCAAATCAGGTGCAGTTGAAAACATTCAACTGAAAGCAAATTATTGACATGAGAATAAAGTTATCTCTGACTTTAAAGCTCCTAATATATTAAAAAAAAATTCAGTCATAAACTGCTGAGTAAGGCACAATAACAGAGAAAGCCTAAATCACACCTCTATTAAATTATTCAACTTGAAATCTGTGGGGAAGAAAAAGGGAGATACATTAGCCATGGATGTTGTTTAAATTCCTTCAGATTTATCCTCGCTCAGAACAGCTCTGTGCACCGTAGCTGCTTATCAAATATGTTGTCCTGGCAGGAGAAATGGATTCACAGCAGGACTTCTAAGCATTCAGGTCAGATCTGTTAAATGGGAATTTCTAAATGTCTTTTTCTGTCACTCTGTAAAATCAGATATGTCCCCGAAACTGCAAGGAAATCCCAAAAACACCCTCTAGGAATAAAAAAACTGCCTCCAGGTAGCATTAGTACTTTTTACCCCTATTTCTCTGGACTTCAGTAAGCCAAAAAGAGCAATGTCTTAAATTTCTGGTTTATATAAACAAGAAATTGGGTTTTTAAACGTATTATTCTAATTATTGTTTAATATAATTTCTGGATATTAAAGTACATATTATTTGCTGAAATAACAAGTACTTGTGTATATCAATATACCTATAATGAGTGCACTCAGGGTGAGATCTGCAGCTTCTGTGGGATTATAAGCATATATTTGTTATTCCAGGATTCATTTAAGTTGAACACATATTGGACCAAGTCAAAAATAAATTTCTATAAGGTATGTATTTTGCTCCTCTACTACCTTGCTGTGAGAAAGGTTTATTTGGGTTCGTACACCAGTGGTTCTTTCACATGAAGCAAAACTCACCCGTGCTTTAAATGTTTGCAAGATGACAGAAGCCTGAACATTCCTCCCTTAGGCATTTGTGCTTTTTTACTAAAGTTCAGCTTCTCATTTAGCCTTTAAGATATACAAGTGCATGAAAGGAGGCTGCATCACACTTTTAGGAGAGAGAGTATCATTATTGCTATTTACGCTTCCTGATCTAGTTGATACATGAAAACCAGCTATGAAACACTCCAAAAAAACCCCAAAAAACCCCAGTGTTGACATCAGCTCAGAATCTTTTCTCTGCCAGCTACAACATATCTAAGTGCTGTTGCAGCAGGGATCTCACACAGCAAAATTATTTAGTTCATTTAATACAAACCCCCAAAGCCCTAAGATGAATCACTCAGCTGGAAGTCAATAAGCAAAGGAAACTTGTTCAGATGGCCAGGCCCTCTCCATCCTCTCCCAAAAGCTCCTTGGATTGGAGGGAGCTCTCATGCAGCCAGATTGACACAGGCACCTCAGGGTTTATCTCCTTGGCTTTTTTGGGCCCCAGCAATGAGTCAGGGCTAAATTTCATCTTGCCCTGGACTAAGCCTCTGCATCAGGCAGAAAAAAACTTGATCCTGGAGAAATTTGGAGAAGTTTTGCAATACTGATTGCAAACCTTTTTTGCCCTTTTTTCCAAGGGCTTGAGCTTTACTGAGAAACACCAAAAAAATTCTGGAATTCCCTCTGCAGAGCATTGGGAGCAATGGATGCCTCCAAAGAAAAGTCAGGACAAGAGGAAATGGTCTGAAGTTGTGCCAGGGGAGTTTTAGATGAGATATTAGGAAAAATTTCTTCACTGAAAGGGTTGTCAGGCACTGGCACAGGCCATCCAGGGAAGGGGTGGAGTCACCATCCCAGGAGGGCTTTAAAAGACATGTAGATGTGCCACTTGGGGACATGCTTTAGTGGTGGCCTCGGCAGTGCTGGGTGAACGGCTGGACTCGATGATCTAAAGTTCTTCTCCAACCTAAACAACTCTGTGGTTCTGTGCGGAGCCCACAGGCTGGTGCCAAGCACCACGGGCACCCTGCCAGGCCAGCCCCGGGCCTGTCCCACCCTTCCTCCAGGCCCGGAGGAGCCAGAGCCAGCCTCACCCGGCCCTGCCACAAGCCACACTGCGTTTGCTGCTCCTCTTCTCTGCTGCTGGTTAAAATATCCAGCCAGGAGGTCAGGCACCAAAATCTGGTGTACAACCACCATCCCTGCCCTCAGGGCTCAGCAGGGAGGAGGGCTGTGGCTTTGGAGACGTCTCTGTGCCCAGAGCTGCGCGTGTGGTCTCGCCCAGCACGCATCCTGCTGCGCCCTCCCAGCGCGGGCAGCCGGGGCTGTGGGCTCTGCAGGCAGCATGAAATGCAGCACAAAGCATCCTGCTGGGCTGCTGGGGACAGGCACAGCACTCTCAGAGGAGCTGCGTGCACGCTGCTCTTCCACGTGGCAGCACGGCCCACGGCAGCACCGCAGCTGAGTGCCACCATAGCACAGAACCAGAGAATGAAAATCATTGCAGTTGGAAATGAGAAATCACCTCCAAGATCATCAAGTTCAACCTTTGATACCTCAATGCCAAAGTGCAATGTCTGTTTGTTTTTTGCGCACTACCGTTGATGGTGACTCCACCACTGCCCTGGGAAGCCTGTTCCAATTCCTAGCCACTCCTCCAGCGAAGAAATTTTTCCTAATATCCACCTGAACCTCTCTTGGCTCAACCTGAGGCCAATTACCCTTGTCCTATCACTATCTGACCCCTCTTCAGGCACACCAGGGATGACATGCTGAGCTCTGGGGGCTCCTGCCTTACAGGCAGGGTCACAGGAAGAACTCTTGCCATTCTTCAACAAAGCCCAAGTGCAATCATCGAGCACAAGCACAAGGTAAACTCACTGATTGATGTCTTAGGCAGAGGCGCTGGGCTGCACTGATGCCCAGCTGTGGGGCTTCAAAACATTATGCCTTAACATCAACACTGAATGCAAAATTCATGTTAGGATATTTCCTATCGGTCACTTAAAAAAATAAAAAATTGACAACAAAATATTCTTGGGAGCTGGGATTATATATTCCTGCCCTCAGCAGTGAGCTGCAAATGACATTCCTGTTATTAAAATACATGTCTCAAGTCACCTGGATGCAGGAGGAAATGAGTCAGAGCAGTGGTGGAACAGTCATTACTAAAATAGATGCCTTTCCTCAGGTCCCTTCATTTCAATCTGGCACCAATCCCTGCCATAGCCAGAATAATTCTGATACAATTAAAAACATTGGTCACATCCCACTGTGCAGAGCCCAAGGCGACATCCCAAAGGAGATACCAGGGGAAGGAAGCTGCCTATGTGCAAATTCTCCTGGTCCCCAAGCCTAGGTCACTCCTTGCTTTCCTAAAGCTGGAACACAACCCGAGGTAGTTGCCCAGGGTCAAATTTCTCTTCTGGCCATTATCCCTTCTCCAAGAGGAATAAATGTTCTCCTGTGAAAAACCACAGGGCCTGTTGTTGGGATAATGTCCCTGTGCAGGGTGAACAGCTAAGGAAGATTAAAGTGTCCAGCATTAAAGAATGAGATAATTGGAAAATTAATAGCATTTCAGAGGAAATGGATGTGGAGTTTTGTAACAAATGGCTTCCTTAAAATGACACATTGTAATGAGATATCACATTTAAGAATATAGAAATGACTGGTTGGGTTCAAAGCAAAGGTTCACCCAGACAACCATCCTGTCTCCAACACTGGCTGTGAGCACACGGCTAAGTAATAATGACAAGAAAATCATATATGACTCTCTCCCTTAGTATTCAGTCTATTTTTAACTAAATAGATTTCCTGAGCCTGTTGCTGTTGAGTAACCCACAGTGAGCCTCTCTTCCAAGCATTTGTCCAGGCTCTGCATCCACAGTGTCCTTTGCCAGGGACATCCTGGGGTGGAGGATTTCTTTTGCCTTCAGCCTCACCCAACATCAGCTTCACCTGCCTGCCCCTTATTTTCTGTATTGGAAAAGGCAGAGAATAATCAATCCCTCTCCACTCCTTTCCAGCCACTCCTTACCCTGGAGACCTTTAGCATAAATCCATTTAAATCAGGTTTTTAGAGTAAAGAGTCCTAGCCACACAAAATCCATCCCAGACCTCTGATCCTACATTTTGTCCTGCTCTGAAACTTTTCTTGCTCTAGTACTTCTTATTTGAGTCCCCTCTGTGAGATGAGGGGTGACAAGAAAGAACACACACCATTCAGGCCTTGGCTATTGCTGGCAAGTCTTTTGGACCATACAATGGCAAAGCTGTGTTCTCTGTTTTATATCTAATTTCTTTCCTACCTGCTGACATCCAATTTGCTTTTCCTGCTGGGCAAAGAGCTGATGTTCCCATGGTAGTACCTGTCTTAACCCAAATTTTATAGGCAAGTCAGGATTGCCTATAGGTTTTCCTTTCACACAACACCTACTCCAAATTTCACCTTCCCCTGTATTGCCCAGTCTCTATAAAATCCTTCTGCAGTTCCGTATTTACAAGACATAAATGCAAAGAAATTTATGTGCAAAAATATAAAGTTTGCAGGATTTGTTTAGACATGATTTGACCTCTGAGTCCAATACTCACAAACAGGGAGTGCAGTGGTGCCTGCAGGAGAACAGGCATGGAAAAAATAATCACACACTTCTCTTGCAGTACTGGTGGGGAACAGGCTGTTAAAAGTGAAACTCAACACCAAATCTAGTTTGTTTTGTTGGTGGCAGGAGAGCAGTAAACCAGCTTCTGCTTTTTGATGCCACCATCCCTCCCTCCCTCCCTGCCCCTTTTGATCAGGGTGTTGTGGCTTAGGGTTGCATCTTACAGGTCTAATTCGACAGAGGGGGTTGGGGCTTTTTCAAATAAATGCAAAATTGAGAAGAAGTAAGCTATATAAGCCAGCAAGTACTATTAATAGGACTACAAAATGGATGAAGCAAATTGTCTCCAGCAAGCCATGGGTTTCCATCCTGCCAGCTCTGCCAGCAGGAGAGGTGGAGAACAGAAATGGGAACCCTTCCTCCATTCCCTTAGCTGTGACCTGCTGTGGAAATTAGTTCCTTCTCAAAGATTTTAACAGTAAAGATGCACAGCACTACCTTACTCTGGGGAAGTCCTCCTGCACCACACAGAGGAACCCAGAAACTCCCTGAGGGATCTCCACCAGGATTTCCTGCCCATGGCCTTTGGGGAAGAAGGTCAGTGTGCAGCAAAGAGGAGACCAGACATGGCAAGACTCTGGATTGGTGGCAACAGGAGACGTCAGCTGTGGGGATTGCACCAAGGCTGTGAGAACCTGCAAGGGATCTGAACTCAGAGGACAACAATTAAACAGTGACTTGAGCCCAACAGAAATCTGATTGTGAGAATTGGAAATGAGATAATGAGACCAGTTCACCTAATCAACCAGTTCAGACAAAAAAAAAAAAGTAAAAAAAAAAGTTGGAGCCAAGGAGAAAATTTACCTTTTCTTAAGTCTATATAGAGTTAGAAAAACATTAGGATTTTTTTTTAAATTCTAGTCTGAATCTGTGGTATTTAGATTAAAGAGGCAGAAAACTAGACTGTCCACTGTTAGCTGCAGCTGAGTACATTGTCACCAGCCCCTACAAGACACCATCACAAATTGCTGATTTACTGAATGCCAGCACAAACCAGCTCTGCAGTGTCAAGAGAGGAAGTTTCCCGCAGGGAAAACTCACAACACATCCAGGTCTCCTATCAGACTTTCCTCTGAGGTACCAACAAGCCTGGAGATTGTGGAGATTTTCCACCCTGTGGTCAGTTAAAGGGCTACACCAAGGAGGGGTGAGATCACAACCACAGGAGTGTTTGTGGTTGGAATTCTGGATTTTAAGGTAAGTGACGTGCACACTGAGAGTACCCAGAGGAGCGGGCAGTGTTGGCCACCAAACTGGGAACACGTGGCTACAGTGGAAAAATAGTGTGAGTACGTGGTGGGTGACTCTTGCACTTGACATTCTGCAAACCCCTTTAAGTGCTGCAGTTTTGCAAAGAAAAGGGGGGCAGCAAGGGGCTCACAAACCACAGCTTCACACCGGAAAAGCTGCATGCTAGAGCCTCAATATGGTATTTTTCCCTCTGTTCAAAAAACAATGCTTGTAATTTGTGACTAAATTTTGAAATCTTCATTGAAAATTTCCATTCCCTGTTATGAAAGTGGAATGGAACATTTTAGTGCAATCCTTTAAGGGTTAGGAACAGGAAGAGTCAGCAGTGCTGTGGCAAAGACAGTCCAGTGTCACCCCTCAGCTGCCATCACTGACCCCTCACAGGGATCCAACAGCACCTGCTCACCCTCAGGAGTGTGGCATCACTGCTTGGCAATGGCATGTCCTTCTGGAGCACTAGGAGACACCACGGGCAGCAGAGTAATGGACCTGTCAGAGCACAGTCATTTTGTGCTCCTTTTGTGCTCACCAACCATGGAGTTCCCCAGAGGAACTCCAGCCACTCAGTACTGTGAGACATCCAGGCAATGTCTGCTGTGACTGACACTGAGGAACTGGAGAGGTTCTTTTCCCATGAAAAAGTCCCTGAGAGCTTTCCACAAAATGGCTGAGAAATCAAACTTATCCAAAACTCAGCTCCCTCTCATTTCCCATTCCTTCTCTGTCAAATGAATGTAAGAAAGCAAAGAAAATTAATCCTAAATTCACCTCCTGCTAAGCCCTGATCAAAAACAGGTGAATACTTGTTACTCTTCTCATCCCTGCATGATTTTTTCTCTTGTCTCCTTGCTCATGTCTTCTACTAATTATTTGACATTAATTAGATAGAGACCTGGGCTGGCCCTAGTATATAAATATAAACCTCAGTCATAAGCAACTTAGGTTGGAGTTGAACAGCAATCAGAGTCCTGTAACCCTAGCTGTGAGTAAAATAAAACTTTAATGTAGGTTTGGGAGAAAAAAGTAATTACTTCTGCTTTCTAATCAAGTCTGGTCTCCTGACTTCTCTTATATGATTCTCTGCAGAAGTAACTGGTTGTCTGAGTATTTTTCTTCTTCCTTAATCATATCATACCAGTGACACCACAACAGAAATTACTAACTAAATTACTAATAAAACATGTTATTTATTAATTACTAACAAAACATGTTATTAATGCTAGTGTTCATTGATTTGGCTTAGGTCCTCAGTCAAACAATGACAGTTTATTCTAAAATACTCTATAGACGACAAACAGGCAAACCAAAACATATGAAAATCAAGGAGATTCCTTAATTAATCTGATTACCCACCTTCTGCCCCCAGTTTTAGAGTTGGTCATCAGTATTAAACTTACATTAACTGATCTAAATTATTTATACAAGTGTTGATTTAAAATCAGAGCTTTTTCCTAGAGGTCCTACTTGTGCTCTGGTGCTTTTCTTAATCAAATTATTGTCACTGCAACTTTATTTTTTTGTCTTGGTTGCTATGCAAAATAGAAATAGCTTTGTACTACGCGACACCTTATGACAAAAGTCAGTAAAAAAGCCATGTGTGACAGCCCTCCTGCAGCCATGTCTCCCAGCTGGCAGTAAGCTGTTGCCTTGCCTTTAAAGGATATATTCATTAGCAGAGAAAGAGGTGGCCTTGCCTGGAAATCAGCTCAATCTGTGAGCAAAGAGGACCAAGATCAAGCACACCTCCACACAGATGAGAGGAATATCTGGGCACCAGTTTGGTACCCTGGACTGATTCATATAAAATCTACTGTTTCTCAGAGGCAAGAAAGAAATTAGATATCCCTATTAAGAAAGGCTGTAGCCTTTCCTGAATGATCCTTTAATTGTACAGGCTCTCCCAGCACATCCACCACCACATCTCTGAGGACATGCACTGCACGCTCACTCTACAGCAGAGTGAGAACCTAGAATTGATTAATTTTTTGTCCCATCCTCATTGGCCAGCACATTAATTTCCATTTTACTTTTATTTGCTTTATTTAAGGCAGACATCACAAGTCTCCTAGCCTAACAAAAGCATGAATTTCACATATCTCAGCAGGCATAACAGCTTTCTTCACTCAACAACATGCATTGAAGCCCAGAGAAATAAAACCAGTTCCTAAACCATTTTCAGTGATTCAGCTCTGAGCCCCAATAGAAACAGCATCAAACCCAGAAGCACATACTTTCTGACAGATTCAGGGAAAAGGGGTTCTCTTTGCAGAGGGGTAATGGGAAAAAAAAGCAAATAGGAGAAAACAAATCCACAGGGAAGCCAGGAAGGAAGAAAGAAAGAAATCAGAAACCAACCATCGCAGGCTGGTGAAACTGTTGTTACTGTGTGTGTTTAAAGCTCCAGGAAGCATAACCCATCCCCATGTGCAAATGGTCACCTGGAGGCAGCAGCAAGGGCCATTGAGGCACACAAGGGGATTTTTTTGGCAGAGAGGAAGCACCCGTGGTGAGAGAAGAGAGCCACAAGTTGTTAAAACAAACAAAAAGCAAACCACATGCTGGACATTGGGCACTCACATGAAGTTCCTGTTCACAGACCACCTGCCCTGTACAAAGAGGTTTGCAATTGCAAAGAAGAAATAAAGAAGAATTGCAAAAAGAACAATCAAGCAGCTGAAGAACCCAGCTGTGTGCCAGCAGCACGTGTGCTTGGAGATAAATGAAAAGTGTATCTATGCCATGAAACAGCTGTGTCTCACTTGCTGGGTAAAAGAATAGTGTGGGCTCTGCCATCCCCGTGAGACCTCTTGAGTGTGCTAAGGAGAAGGAGGCAGGATCTCTGCCAAGAAAAGCAGAGTGCAAAGTGCATCAAAAGCATGGGCCTCGTCCATAACTTCTGCAGAGCTGGAGCTGCTGTGGATCCCCAGAGGGCTGGGGACAGCAGGCTTTGGTGGCTGACCCTACCTCACCCAGGAGCAGCATCGTGCTGGATCTCTAGGGAAGTCGTCCAGGACAAAGCCTTGAGGCATCATGAAGAACGGATAAGGATATATTAGCCCGGACTCTAGACAAGAAACTAATTTCTTCAGGAACCTTTTTTTCTCGTTACGAAGCAGATGCCGAGCATCACCTCCTTACCCAAGAGGGTCCTGATGACATCACATCCTCCCCAAAGACTGACAGAGCCTCCCAAGCCAAGTGACAAAGATCATCTCAGCTGTGCTGCACCAGCCCCAAGCACAGACACCCCAGGAGAAGATGGACACATCTCCTGCCCTGCTCCTGCTGCTCACTCTGGGATTCTGTGAGTATGGACAGGGGGTTTTCACTGGGAGGGGCAAGTAAAACTCTTCTATTGAATTCAAGACATAGGATTAACTAGTTAAAGGTGAGGAAAATATCAAACCAAAACTGCTGACTTTGAGGTGTGCTCAGTAAGTTTGTAAGGAAAGGTAGCATCATCTCAGCCAGCAAAGGGCAGCCAGAGGGGTGGCTGCAGCACCACCTGCACTGCGAAGGGAGATTGATCCCATGAGTGGTTCTAGAGGGGAGGGAGAAGGGTGGAAAAGAAGAAGCTTTGCAAGAAGTGCAAAGGGAGTCACTTCAGAGAAGCTGTGAAGGTGTAATGATCCTGAGAAGGCACTGGAAGGGCAGCGCCCAGGTGATTGCTGAGCACCCTCCCTGCACCATCCCAGCAAGGATTCCAAGAAAACCTTCACATCATTCAGACAGTGAGGTCTTCCCTTTCCATTTGTACTCCCAGCCCATGGATAGGGAGGGAGGTTTCCTCAGAGAACCCTTTGACTCTTCCGAAGCAGTTCCAGCAAGGATTTCTCTCCTGCAGGCTGCCCTGGGATTTATAGCCAGTCACTTGAGATAAAGGTCAGGTCTCCCATGGACATCACCCAGCTCCAGGTGGGACAGAAGCTGGAGCTGGAGTGTCTGACTGACAAGGAGAGTGGTGCATCCTGGATCCGCCAGGACAAGAGTGGGACCCTTCACTTCATCGTCTTCATCAATTCCCTGTCCCGGCTCACGTTTCAGGGGAATCGGAAAACATCATCTCGCTTTGAGGCTCGCAAACACAGCAAAGTCTATCAGTTGGTAGTGAAATCTTTCACACCACAGGACAAGGGGAACTATTTCTGCGTGATGAATTTGAACCAAATGCTGTACTTCAGCCCTGGCCAGCGTGCCTTCCTTCCAGGTCAGCAACATCTTCACCCAGCCTCACTCAGCCCTGACAAAATGCCCAGCACCTCCTGCCTGTGCCCTTTTTAACCAGCCACCCCTCCCACAAACTCCATTTCCCTGCTTGCTTGTCCAAGGCATCCTGTGACCAACTCACTGGTCCTTCTGCCAGAAGCTCCCTGCTTCCCACCTCTCCTCCTGGCACTGCTCCTGCCCAAAGGCAAACATGATTGGGCATCATCTCCCCATCCCTACTTCCCCACCCCACCCATGGCTCTGAAGGGAGAAGACTAAAGCAAAGTCCACCACCACCCCCTCCTTCCTCAGCACACGCAGGGCCCAAAAGCTCAGAGGGCTCAGGCTTTGTGAGGATGGTGTCAGAAAGTGAGAAACAAGGAGGCTGCATCTCCTTCTTGGCTCTTGGGAGACTCTCCTTCGGTGAGTCCTCCTCCAAAATGGGCTCTGTGAACTTCTCCTGGAGCTGAACTCAAGAGCACCTGTGCCCTGTCAGGGGTAAGAGAGCAGAAAGGCAGGAGAGATCTGTTTTATTGTATTTCCCTACATGCTGAATTAATCCATTTCACTCATAGTCACCACCACAGTGACACCCACCACACGTGGATCCACTCCCAAGACTGGCATAACTGAGGACCCCAACCTCAAGACTCCAAATCCAGGTAACCTGGATGGAGGGAGGGAGAGGGGAAGGGGTGGACTCTGGTCCACTGATACCAAGGGGCATCTTGCAGACATTTTGGGATCCAGAGGGAGAGAGAAGATCCATAGAGCTTCTTTATTGGAGACACAAGGATTAAATTCCCATATTTCATTCAACCTAAGAAAGGCTAAATATGATATAAAAAGCACGGGCATGCCTGGGCACACCAGGAATATGGGGAGGGAGAGTAGAGCCTTGGGGGCTGGAGCTGCTTTCAGCCTCAGCAGGAAACATGAGAAAACTTTTGCCCCCATATCTTCCCTCGAGTCCCCAGGAAAATGCTGACACCAGAACTGTCTGTAACACCAGCCATGAGCACCTGATGGACGTTCCATTTTCTCTCTTCCTTCAGAGCGAAGAACGCAGGAAGATCTGGATTTCTTCTGTCACATCTTCATCTGGGTCCCCTTGGCAGGTGCCTGCCTCCTGCTCCTCATCGCCCTGGTGATCACCACTGTGCTGTGCCAACGTAAGGCTCACCACAACCCTCTCTAGATCCATCTCTGGCCTGAGACCACAGCCCTGCCCCTCAGGGAAATGGATGTTCTGTTTCTTTTGGGAGGCAGCCAATAATCAGAACACAGCCAATGCAAGACAAGAACCACTGTTAAAATCAGTGTCTGTATTTTAACCCTCATCAGTAGGATTAGGATGAGAAAGAATTATCAACTTAGAATCACACAGTCAGAAAATTACTTATGTTGGAAAATAATTTCAAGGAAGAAAAATAGATGAAGAAGAGACAGTACTTACTTTATCAACTGTCTTGGCTCTTAAATGGATGTGTTAGAGGTTAAAGCCCCAGAGTCTGAAACATTCTGACCTAACAGTAAATACGCCCCAGCAAACGATGAGAGTCTCAGTAGCAGCTCGAGCTGGAATCAGATGAGAAACTTCATTACATTGTGATCAGTGAAAAGCCCTCAGCTGCAGTTAATTTCTACAGCAATTTACAAGCCTTTCAGGATGGATTTTTACCTTAGTCTAAAATTAATGGCTGTGCATTTTATTGTGCTGAATCTACCCCAAAGTAACAACACAGAGGCTAAAATGGGGAAGAGTATCATTACCTTGGCTGCATGCAACGTGGCATCACTGCCACTCACCTGCTGCAGAAATAATTGCTGCTGAGGGATCTTCAGCAACGTGCCAAAGTCACTGGAGACAGCAAACAGAAATAATTCACCCTCAGTGCTCCCAGACTGACCCTGCCACTGCTGCTAACCTTAAAGATTAATTAATGAAAATATTTAAGTGGATTACTGGGGTAACATGAGCTGCAGCACCACTCCCTGGCATGGATTTCCTCAAAAATAGGCTTGGTTTATCTGTTATTAGTCTTAAAGAGATCAGCTGCAGGGGAGCACCAGCCCTACCTCACTGGAGTGTTTCTTTCCTGAGCTGTCACTTGGTACCTTTGAACTAAAACATTTTCTCTCTTTTCTTAGAAACCAGAAGACGAAGATGCAAGTGTAAGAGGTGAGTGACAGGCACTGGCATTTTTCTCTTCAACCTGGCAACACCTCACCCTCAAGAGATAAAGGAGGCAGGTGCCAAAAAGCAACCTAAAAATTCTTCATCTGACAGAAGATGGCTGGGAGGAGCCTAAGCAATGACTTAAGGGCAAAAACAGAACAGAAGGTTCTCCTGTCCTCTACTTTTTGTTTTGTTTGGGGCTTTTTGTCTGTTTGGGCTTTTTGTTTGGTTTTTCAACTATTAAGTCATTCAAATAATGAGCTCTGCAGCAGATGCAAAACAGAAAGACAGGAGGTGTTTGTGGCAGCCCAAAAACTCTGTGCACCACCCAGTGCTCATAACCACGTTTCTGTGCTCCCAATGCACCATTCCCAACTTGAGTCTGGGGGTGACTGTATTCCATCTCTTCCCCTGCCCAAACCATTCATTTGATTTCATGACTGCATATTCAGATGTCTCCATGGTTTACATGTAAGTTCCTGCACCCCAAATCCCTCTGCACCATTTTGGGCCAACAGCACCAGGCTTCCTGCCTCTGTTTCCCCACCAGGCACTAAGGAACAGGAGCAGAGAGGCTGCTGCAGCCTCACATGGCTCTCCTGAGAAACACCAGTGCAGACAGGAATAGATTGAGGGGTAACCCAGTTTCTAGGGCACACAGGAACCTTTTCTTTATACTTTCCTTCCTGCTTTCTCAAACCACCCCTCACCCTGGGTCACCAGGAAAACACCATCAGAATGAGAATTGCAATTTCCCGGTTTGGAAGAGGAAATACTTTTTGCCCAGACAGATTTTGCTTCTGCAAATTGACCTCCCTGCAGCTAGTTTGCTCACCTCTCCTGCTCTGCAGGAAACCACTTCTGCAAGCCTTGTGCACCCTGGGGCTTGCGGCAAGAGAGAAACCAAGAAGTCCCTACTACTTTCTCAAGGGCAACCAGAACCAGGACTGGGCTAGTGCTTGGAACAGCTGGGTTGCCGAGAAACTTTGGAACAGCATGTTCACACCTCTGGAGCCTCATTCTTTGCCAATCAAAGCATCTTTTAAAACAGATAAATTCCTGTTCCTTGTTATACATCCATGGGTTTTTTAGTACAAGAGGTAATTGCCATTTAGTTCTCCAAATTAATACAGTCCTTCCCCAACATTAGTATGAAATTGATCCCTAAGAATTTATTTTTCTTTTAAAGGCAGCTTGAATTTTTTAAACTGTCTGTAAAACGGAACAGACTGTCATTTTCACAGGGGATATTTATTACACCCAATGCTTTCCTGATCCTTGTCTGCCTTTCCAGGGGAGAAATGATAAGGAAGAGCTCTTCATGCAGCCTTGTTTAGGAGAATGTTTGCATTTTTCACTTATCTCAACCCCTGTTGCCAGCTCTGTGCAAGGATGTTCTGTCTCTGTGAGGAGAAAAACACCCTGCAGAGCTCTCCCACTTTGCCCTGATGCA
The DNA here is from genome assembly GCA_013397155.1 of Irena cyanogastra. Taxonomy (NCBI): domain Eukaryota; kingdom Metazoa; phylum Chordata; class Aves; order Passeriformes; family Irenidae; genus Irena; species Irena cyanogastra. The sequence goes on from VWZV01010764.1 coordinate 480,850, forward strand.
GTGGCTGTAACACAGGAGCTTCAGGAAATCACCTCCTCAAGGATGGCTCTCCTTCAGCAGCTCTCAACTTGACAGAGCTCTGGTTTTAGCTATTGTACCACATTTCAGTTTTGATTTAGAGAGGAAATTCCTGCTGCTCTGAGCAGCTCCTGCTTAGTGAAAGGAAGCTCTTTGGAAGTTAACAGTGCAGTTCACTCTCTTAAAGAGCACCCCAGGACCTGGCCTGCGATCCTTGCTGGCAGCAGAAGGGTTCATTTTCCACCAGCAATTAATCTTCCCTGAAAAGGGGTGCCAAATCCCCAGCTCATTAGGTCAGCATAAAACTCTCAGTTGATGGAGAGCAGTCATTTCTATCATTTTGGGTGCACATTGGCTGTCTGGAAAGCCTCCTTTCAAACTTTTCTGCAAGCAACACATTCCAACAAGAAAAAGTCTCTCTGAAACGGTAACACCATTGGTAACACACAACCTGTCTAACTCAAAAAAAAAAAAACCACAAACCCTTAGCTCTTCTTTCTTCATTCTTTTCTGAATGTAGAGAAAGGCTTAATGAGGACAGGAGTGTGCAGAAGTTAGAGATAAATTTTAAAAGCCCACTCTATTTTTTAATTAATGTAAGAATTGACCATCCGCATATCTTGAGAATATCCTTCTGTTATCTGTCACTGCTTGACATGGAGGCAAAGAGGATTTAGGAACACTTTGCAGCCTCCTCTTGGAGTTCCCTGGCTGCAGCCCAAGGCTAAAGGAGCCTTAATTGCCTTCTTGCTCCTCTCCCATCTGAGTAAACCAAACCCTCTTCTCTCTCCAGGCCTGCAAACGGGAAGCCCCCCACGAAACCCAGGACACCAAACTAACAGATCAGCATCTGCCCTTTCTGCCTTCTGGCTCTTCTCCCAGGAGCTGTCAGCACAGAAATCCTTCTCCTACGTTGTCCACAAGCCACTGCCACCCCTCCCACCCTGCCCTGACAGATCTGAAGAGACAAGAGGGAGCAGGGACACACGGACAAGGAGCAGCACTTCCCTGTGAACTGCACCGCAAAGCACAGCTCCTTCCAAAGCCTGAGCTCCTCCGGGCAATGCCAAAGGCCAGAGGCCACCTCTGCTCCCAGGGATGGGGCTCAGAAACAAGAGCCAGGCCAGTCCTGATGCTGACATGCCTCAGTGAGGAGCTGACGAGAAATAAGGACATGAGCTGGACCTTTGCTCAAGGCTGTGTGCAATTTCCTCCCAAAATGCAGCCAGAGGTGGAATTTGCTACACAAAGCTTTAGAAATTATTATTCTCACTCAACACATCTTCTTGTTGGGGCATCTCCCTCCTAGGGCTTTTATTGTTTCATGTAATGGAGTACAAGACTGCATTGAGAAGCTAAATATGGGTTAAAGGGCCTTACTTTTGAGGTTTTCACAGTCCTGGGGGCTAACATTCGCTGTTCTCCTCACACTATCCTTGTTCTGCTGCTACCCCTGATCCACCTATATCTGCAGGATTTTGGCCTGAGTAAGGAAAGTGGGATTTGCTTTCTTTCTGAGGGAAATGCCTGAGTGATTAAAAAAAAAGTTGTTTTGGTTAAGCAGGATGTTTAACAGGTTGATATTTTGGGGACATGTTATGGACTACTGTAAGTTCTGTTTTTTCAGATCTGTATTTCATGTAAATATTTCCTTAGTATACTTGCAATTTAAGAACTGAGATATAAAATTATTCTAGTCAGATTCATGACCATTCTTTCTTTCTTTCTTCGGTTCCCAGTCTCAGAAAAGCTAAAATCCTTCAGGAAGATAATAAACAAGGGGTTGGAAAAGTCTTGGCTAAGGGAAAAGCCAGTGATTAATACACCATCCTGAGCTTTAGGGTGCAGACTTCAGCTTCCAGTTTACCACAGCCTAAAATCAGCAAAAGGTCTCTTCCCAGGGATTTGCTGATGGGCACAGTAACACTCCCACATCCCAGGAAACTGCCAAGAAGGTGTCTGAGATAAAGAGTCTGTGGGTACTCTGGAATTCTTGTCACGGGGCTGATAAAAACTAGCAAAAAAAAAAGAGTGGAAGAAAACCTTTGATAGTCTCCTCCTCTGTAAACAAGATGAGGAGAGAAAATTAAAGAAAAACAAAGTTCTTCCAAACTTGTTCGTAAGAATTTAAAAAAAAAAAAAAAAAATGGGACTAGATAAGTGTATCTAAACAACAGCAGGCAAATACCAAATGACAACTCCACAGAACTACACACACTTTGAAGATAAAAACAACAGAAAAGCCTCAACATTGAGGCTATGAGATCAATTTAATTATTGGGTGCTCTCTTATTGAATTAGTGTGAGCTAAAAATCTTCACTTAAAAAGCTCTAACTCAAAGTGTTTCTGCCAAAAAGCTCTAGGTCTTTCCTCATATTCTCATATCCACCTTTTCACATTGCACATCCCACCATGCTCCTGTAGCCCAGGCAGAAGGGCAGTGTGCTCCTGCTCTGGTACTGACCCCCACATCCAAATCTTCTTCCAACAGATGAAGAAATAGAAGCAGGATCTGTTTGCTTTGGGAATTTTTATTTGTTTCAGAGGGGTTGTCTGTTATTTCAGAACACACCAGATCACTTTCAAGCCCAGTGCCAGGCTCTGGGATGGCTCCTGCCTCCCTCAACACATCTTCACACTGATCCCCCAACCCACACGCTGCAGGGCACAGCTCACACAGCACCAGTGACCCTCACACATCTCAGCAGCCCAGCAGCAGCTTTCCCCACTCACCAACACACTTTGATGCCCAGTGATACAAACACAGCTCCTAAACCACTTTCCATAACTCAGCTGTCAGTAGCAGCACAAACAGTGGGACCTGCATTCGGACAGATCCAGGAATCAAGAGGATTCGTGGCAAAGGGTTAGTAAAAAAAAGAATAAATTAAACAAAAAACCTTACACAGACAGATAATCAACAGGAAAGCCTGTGTGTGCAGAGTTCCAGGAAATATCAGCCAATCCTCTGTGCCAGTGGTCACCCACAGGCAGCAGCAAGGGCCCTCTCCACTGAAGCACACAACAGGGTTTGGGGCAGGAGGGAAGGAACCTGTGGTGAGACAAAAGAACCACAAGTAGATAAAACAAAGAATAAGCAAATCACAAATTCTGGACTAGAAACTAATTTCTTCAGAAATTCTTTTTTCCCTTAACATTTTGCCATAGATGCCAAGCATTGTCATGTTACCCAAGTGCGTCCTGATAACATCACATCCCCACAAAGAGCAGCGCAGCCTCCCAAGCCAAGTGACAAAGATCATCTCAGCTGTGCTGAACTGTCCCCAAGGACAGACACTCCAGGAGAAGATGGCTGGGTCATCTCATGCTCTGAGTAGCAGCCCCAACAGCAACAGCATCAAACTCAGCAGCACCTGGCTTCTGACAGACCGAAGAAGAAACGGAGCTTCTTTGCAAAGGTAATAAGGTAATAAAAGTAATAAAGGTTTGCAAAAGGTAATAAAAAGGTAATAAAAAAAAACTTCACACAGAAAAGCAATCAACAGGAAAGTCCAGAAGAAAGTAATCAATCAAACACCAGCCCAGCCCCTTGCACTCTGGTGAAATGCTTCTTTCTATGCGTGCAAAAGTCCAGGAAGCATCACCCATCCCCATGTGCAAGTGGTCGTCTGGAGGCAGCAGCAAAAGCCCTCTCTGGTGAACCATAAAAGGGTTTTTTTGAAGAGCAGAAGACCCTGTGGTTAAAGAAGAGAACCATGAGTTTTGAAAACAAAGAAAAGGCAAACCACTCACTTGTGCAAGGGGCAGCCTCAACGGGTTCCAGTTCCTAGACCAACTACCTTGCATGAAAAGGCTTTTGCTGAGCAATAGCAAAGAAGAACTGAACAAAGAAGAAGTGCAATGAGAACAACAGAGAAGTACCCATCTGTGTGCCAGAAACCTGTGCTTGGAGATAAATACACGTGGATCCACACCACAAACACCTGTGTCACTGGGGGCTCTGCCATGCACACGGGACTCCATGAATGTACTCAAGAAAGAGGCAGAATCCCTGCCAAGAAAAGTGTTCTAGGGTCTGTACCAAATGATGGGGCTGTTCTTATCTTCTGCACAGAAGCTGTGGGGAGGGAACAGCAGGTTGTGGCGGCTGATCCTACCTCAGCCATAAGCAGCATCACTCTGGATCTCCAGGAAAGTCATCCAGAAAAAATCCTTGAGGCACCTCTAAGAAATGATGAGGTTAAAGGGACCCCGATTTGGGACTTGAACTGAATGCATCCTGACACTGGGGTCCTGATGACATCACATCCTCCCCAAAGACTGACAGAGCCTCCCAAGCCAAGTGACAAAGATCATCTCAGCTGTGCTGCACCAGCCCCAAGCACAGACACCCCAGGAGAAGATGGACACATCTCCTGCCCTGCTCCTGCTGCTCACTCTAGGATTCTGTGAGTACGGACACGGGGTTGTGCTGCCCCTTCACTGGGAGGGGCAAGTAAAACTCTTCTATTGAATTCAAGACATAGGACTAACTAGTTAAAGGTGAGGAAAATATCAAACCAAAACTGCTGACTTTGAGGTGTGCTCAGTAATTGTGGGGGGAGAGGCAGAATCATCTCAGCCAGCAAAGGGCAGCCAGAGGGGTGGCTGCAGCACCACCTGCACTGCGAAGGGAGATTGATCCCATGAGCGGTTCTAGAGGGGAGGGAGAAGGGTGGAAAAGAAGAAGCTTTGCAAGAAGTGCAAAGGGAGTCACTTCAGAGAAGCTGTGAAGGTATAATGTCCCTGAAGAGCAGCACCCACTTTTAAAGCCCATGTGATTGCTGAGCACCCTCCCTGCACCATCCCAGCAAGGATTCCAAGAAAACCTTCACATCATTCAGACAGTGAGGTCTTCCCTTTCCATTTGTACTTCCAGTCCATGGAGAGGAAGGTTTGCCCAGAGAGGTCGTTGGCTCTTCCCAAGTGGTTCCAGCAAGGATTTCTTTCCTGCAGGCTGCCCTGGGAACCATGGCTTACATGGTGAGAAGAGGTTCATGCAGTACAAGACCATCACATACGTCCAGCTGGGAGCACAGATGGACCTAATGTGTCACATCAGTGGCAAGGACACGGGTGTTGTCTGGGTTCACCAGGACAACATGGAGACTTTTAAATTCATTGTCTTCATCTCACCCCTGTCTGGGGTCACCTTTGAGGGAAATCAGAAAACATCCACACACTTTGAGGCCAGGAAAGAGGATGTGTTCTATCGGTTGGTAGTGAAATCTTTCACACCACAGGACAAGGGGAACTATTTTTGCATCAAGTACATCGACAAACAGCTGTACTTCAGCCCTGGCCAGCGTGCCTTCCTTCCAGGTCAGCAACATCTTCACCCAGCCTCACTCAGCCCTGACAAAATGCCCAGCACCTCCTGCCTGTGCCCTTTTTAACCAGCCACCCCTCCCACAAACTCCATTTCCCTGCTTGCTTGCCCAAGGCATCCTGTGACCAACTCACTGGTCCTTCTGCCAGAGGCTCCCTGCTTCCCACCTCTCCTCCTGGCACTGCTCCTGCCCAAAGGCAAACATGATTGGGCATCATCTCCCCATCCCCACTTCCCCACCCCACCCATGGCTCTGAAGGGAGATTAAAACAAAGTCCACCACCACATGCAGCAACGCAGGTCCTAAAAGTACTACCAAGCTCAGAGGGCTAAGGCTTTGTGAGGATGGTGTCAGAAAGTGAGAAACAAGGAGGCTGCAGGTCCCTCTTAGCTCTTGGGAGACCCTCTTTAGTGAGACCCCATCCAAACCTGGCTCTATGAAGTTCCCCCAGAGCTGAGGCCTTTGCAGTGCACAGGAACAGCCATGTCCAGGCAGGAGAGCAGAAGAGATCTGTTTTATTTTATTTCCCTACATGCTGAAATCATCTGTTTCACTTACAGCCACCACTGTAGTGGCACCCAGCACACCAGGACCCACCACCCCGTGCAGCACCACTGGAAAGGACTCCTGCCTGAAGACACCAGATCCAGGTAGCCTGGGTGCAGGAAGGGAGAGAGAAAGAGCTAGACTGTTATCCACTGATACCAAGAGGGATCCTGCAGATATTTTGGGATGGGGGGAGAGTGAAAATCCATACAGCTTTAGCAGAGTTGGAAGGATTAAGTTCCATCATTTCATCCCCCATGGGAAAGGCTAAGGATGATGCAAAAAGCATGAGCACATCCCATGCCTGGGGACCCCAGGAACAGAGGAGGGAAGGTAGAACCTCAGGGTCCAGGTCTGCTTTTAGCCTCATCAGACGACACAGGAAAACTTTTGGCCACATGTCCTCCCTCCAGTTCCCAGGAAAATGCTGACAGCAGTAGAACATCACTGCAGGCCCAAGGGAAGCTCTCTCCCTCAGGCACACCAAGCAGGGCCCTGGGCAGCTCCCTTGGCTCCACCAGAGCTGGTAGTAACACCAGCTGTGAGCACCTGGTAGGCCTTCTCTCTTCTCTATTCCTGCAGACAGCAGAAAGCAGGAAGACCTGGATTCCTTCTGTCTTGTCTTCCTCTGGCTCCCCTTGGCAGGCCTCTGTCTCCTGCTCCTGCAGCTGCTGGCCACCACCATCGTGCTGCGCCGACATAAGGCTCACCACTACCCCTCTAGATGCACCTCTGGCTGAAACCACAGCCCTGTCCCTCAGGGAGATGGATGCTTTGGGAGGCGTGGGATAACCAGGACACAGTGCAAGAGAAGGATCCCTGTTACAGTCACTGCCTGGATATCTTCCAACAAATCACCTTCACAATTTCACAGTGCCCTTCCCCTCCCACTCCAACTCTTTCCAATGATTTTGTACTAAGGAGATGCAATGATCTGACTGCAGCATCAGGAGTTCTTTCCCAACAAAAAGCCATGTGATATGCATGGGAAGCATTGGTTTGAAAATGTATTTTCTCTATTCAATGTCACTGAATGTGGCATGTGACACACACCAAAATTAAATGTATGAACATTGCTCAGTTTTCTGAACAGCTTTCTGTTCAAAAGCATTCTTCTGTATTGCAATCCTTGTAAACTTTGTTATTCTTCCAAATTAAATTACTATGTCCTGACCCAGAGATTAATTATTTATTGCCTATTCTACGGTTTGGGAGCCTACAGAGGACAATCCTGTGGGAAGAAACAGGATATGGGTGTTCAAATTCAAAAAAGTATTTCAATAAGATGAACGCACGTACAACAAAGTCCTCGCTACTGCATGGAATGATAACGTAGGATAAACAGAGAAAAACAAAACCCCAAGTAACAAAAAAGACATATATTTGGACATTAATACCTGGCATTACTAATAGTGATGCTCCACCATGCAGTGCTGCACTAAGACCCCAGTCCTAAAGCAATATTGATCCAGGCAAGATCGATGCAGTGAAGAACAGGGAGTAGGGAGTCTTCGGGTTTGAGTTTTTTCGTCATTTCTTTGGTTTTGCTTGTTGGTGCTTTTCCTGCAATCTGTCATTTGCACAGGCAACCAACCTCCAAAAAAGAATTACAACACTGACAGTGGTAATTACCCCCTGAATTACCCCACAGCTCCAAATTCACTGCACAGTGGAATCTTCCCATTTTTGACCTCTAGTAGCACTGTAACAGATATCATGAGTTAGCATAAGCCTGTAAGGGAAGGGAGTTGAAAAGCAAATCCAGCTCTTCACCTGTGGATTTTCAGTGAGATTCTGCATGTTTGTGGACTGCTGTCCGTCCCAAGATACCCAGGAGGTAAAGCTTGTCCTTCCATCTCTTTTTACACAAGGTTTTCTATTGCTGAGCTCCTTAAATTTTAGTACATTTTACAAATACACCCAATACACTGCACTGAACTGCTCTGATTCCACCTTGGCTGCAAAAGCAGCACAATCCTCTCTGCAGCAGGTCAGAAGGCTGAGAGGACCAGAACAGCTTGGGGTGAGCACCAAAACAAACCCTTTTGCAATTACTGCCCCAGTTTCTCACTGAACACCCCAAAAATGACCAACTTCACCACAGAACCCTCCTGCAGAGGCAGTGACCCAGCACAGCTCTCCAAAGCAACACTAGCTTTCCTCTGCCAGCTCTTCCTTCCACAGAGTCTCTTGATCAGCTTGTGTTCCAGCTCAGCTGCACCCAGCACTGCACCTTAGATTTAAGCCTATGGCTCAAAAGAGCCTGTAAAGTTTTCCACCGACAGGCAGAGCTGAGGAACAATATTCTTTATAATCCACTTACAATCTGGATTTTCTTTAGAAGACCTTTGTACCCCTACTAGTAAGGTACCAGTAGAAGGCAAAACCAAAACTGCATCTTTGGCACTAAAATGTTAAGAAGCAATTGCAAATATCAGTAAGCATTGAGAAGGTAAAGTGCCAAGAGCAACTCCAAACCTGCATGCATACACCTCCAGCAAATCATGCAAGTTCGGGGCAAACTGGCTGGGTTTGTGGTTGAGTGGCAATGTGTGGGCAAGCAGCCTGGACTGCTGCTTGCACTAATAAAAAGAGGAAGACTAGCTGAGTTGGAGTGCAGAGAAGCAGCTCAAGGGTGCTTGTTTGTGCATGCAGGAAGCTGTTGTTGCACAGGCCCTACAGATCTGACAGCTTTTGGTTACAGCACATGAAGAGGCTGCAGTTCACAGTGAGCTGACTGAGCAGGGTGCAGAAGCTGGAAGCTGTCACACGGCAAACTGGAGTCTGGCACACAGAATGACACCCAAAGGGGAGCAGAAGGAATGCATTTGTTCAGAGGTCCATCCTTACCTAAGTGCACACTTGCTCCAAACTAATAATGGAGCTCATAACTCAGAATCTGATGGGCTGAAGACAAACAACCCGGGAGTTAACACTTCATGGTGGAGAGAGCAAGAGCTATTGCACAATTTAAGCATAACCTCAACTAATAAAGGAAAAAAAGAGTACAAAATGGTCGCTGAAAAAGCCTGTGAAGAAGAGGAAGGCATCAGATGCCCCCAAAACACAGAGCATCCAGAATTTGTGACAGACCCCTGATTTTACACCATACAGAGCTTCATTTATTCAGTGAACTTTTCTGAGTGAGAAAGGATTTTGATAAATAAACTCCAGATACGAAATACAGCCAAGATTACCCCATCAGAGCCAGTAACTGGACTGGTCAGTTAAAGTCACTTTGTCTGTCCAAGCATGTATTTGACAGATGACCTGTCACAGGGAAGTAACCTAAGCTCGTCCCAGACTCCTCAGACTAATTCTGTGGTACATTTTGTGCAAGTTTTGGGGGGAGCCACCCCCAAAACCATGCCCTTGCTGCTGCTTCTGCAGCATTCAACACAGAAAAGCAAATTAAGGCAGAGAAAAAGTACAGAAACCTTTGGAAGAACAGTAAATAGGCAGTGAAACACAACCTTCCTGTAAGTAGATTTCTTCCTTCTGATTCATCCGACATCAAAACATGCAGGGTCAGCACAACCTATCCATCACCAGATTCCCATCCCAAGCTTTGCTGAATAAATTGAACACGTGTAAATTTTTGTCATGGGAGATCAATCACATCTGTTTGTGTTTCACATTACTGGAAACCTCCCGTGTAACTTACAAACCTTGGAAAATACTGGATTTGCTCTCAGTTCTGAGGGGAAAGAATTGTCAGTCAAAATAGCTATGTTCATATATTTATTTCCTCTCCCCACAGGCAAATGTCTCATGGATGATGCTCAAGATTTGAACTGAAACATTATTTGCACCTTCCCCATCCCCTTTTTTCCCTAGCCAAAGTAAAAGTCTTAGCCATAGCCTGACACTTAGTTAGCAGAAAGAAACCAACAGCAGTGTCACCAGGTCTGAAAACAAACACCAGGCAGAGGAAATGCAGGAGAAAATGGGATCTCCTTTTACAGGCCAAACTCAGGGAAGGTTTGCTCATTGCAGCCTAGGTCACAGCACCCACCAGCTTCAGCACTGAGTCTTTGTTCCAGTCTGCACTGCTGCTTTAGAACACCCTCAAAAAAGTGAGAAGTTCTGAAGTGGAATAGGAACTGGACAACACTTCCAGGGCTTTTGCATTTGAATACACAGATACAGCTGTCCTGTTAAAATTAGTACAAGTTAGTGTGATCTGAAACACCAACTCCTACAAACAGACCCAGCAAGACTCTGTAAGAGCTTATAGGAGGCTGTAAACAGCTCCAGTTCCTGTATTTCTCTACAGGACTGCTATTTTAATGCAAACTTGAAGTCACAAAGAAAGATTAAGTCACTCTCATCTCACATATGTACATTTTTGTAAACTACTCTTCCTTTTTACATAAAAAGGCTTGAATTAAATTCAGAGTGGTGATATAACACCACATTACAGCTTTACTCACTACAAATCGTTGCTGCCAGACTCTTTTTTTTTTAAATCTCTTGTTCCAAAAGCTTATTTCCCTACACTTCAGTCTCCTATTCACAAAAGGAAAGGAGCAAGGGTTGGGATGGATTAAGGACCATGTTATCCCTCCCTGCCCAAGAGACAAATCAACCTCTGAAGTGATAAGCACAGAAAGAAAAACTGTACCTTGCAGTGGGCAAACAAACCTTGCAAAGAAAATCTAGCCCAAACTTACTGCCTTTAACTTGGCAAGTTGGCTCTGAGTGATAAGTAACTTCAACTTCGAATTTTAGCAGCAGCCATCCTGTAAAGTGTCAAGAAGAAAGATTCAAAGTACCAGGATGGAGACAGGTCTAAGCCAAGAGAGATCAGAAGCTCTGACTCATTACTGGGAACACACAGCATCCACTTCAGCTTCTCCACAGGAGGAGACTGAAATCGATGTTTCCGTAGAGGAACACTGCTTTTAGGAGGAAAGATTGTTAGTTCATCCATGCCTAGCTGCAATGTACAGTGCTGAGGTCACAGCAGGAAAAGACTTAATTAAAAAATACTTCAGAGAGCAGATGAACATCCAGAGTACTAACAGGAGGTGAGGACATGAACTCTGTGTAAATGACAATCAAAAATGAACAATACCTTTAAAGTTTAAAAAGGTTATGTGCTACTTTCCTTTCCTACTCTATTGAAGTTTTGATAATGCTTTGTAACACAAGTCAGACCTGAAATACCACAATATATCACAATACATTTCTATTTAAGGCATTTGCAAAAATTAAAATTCAAGTCTATTAATAGACATTGAACTGACACTATGAACAAGCTGCTGGTATGAAAATCAAGTTTATAAACATCCATTACTTTTGAAGCACCCATAAGTTAAACTTTATATAAGCATAGTCAAAAAATTCGTGACTTGATGCCCATCCACACCGCTAATGGGTGCACTTGCTCAGAGCTGCTCTTCTGGCAGCTTGCAAAGGGGAGAAGCACCAGCTGCAAGCCCAGCACAGCCCAAGGAGTGACAGGGTGATGTGGATACAAACACACTGAGTGTCTTTACTCCCATCCTGCAGCACTTGAGACACACAGGGCTACTTCAGGGACTAGTCCAAGGCTTCACAATCTGGTCCAAAAGTGTAATGGAGACACATCACAGATACCACTGCAACTTCAAAATCAAATACTATTTTTACTGTGGATATTCCCACCCCATTAGGGACAATGCACACATACCAGATGCCAACTATACTTTAAGTATGGAAATCACAGAGTTTTATTCACTTCTCCCCTGCAAGCATGTTCTCCAGTTACCAGAAGCATAGCAGGCAGTAGCAGGAGAGAACCCACACCACTTCAAAACTGGAGTACTTGTGCCAACCAAACTGCAGAACTGCTTCCCAAATGCCCAGCACAGCCTTCCGTTGGGGCAAGCAGGCACACTCAGTACTGAACCGTGAGCATCATCTGTTGGTGGAGCTGCACAACTGCAGGCAAAGATTAAGTCAGGGAAAGAATGGTAATGATCTGGGGAAAACAGCGTTTTTGAATTAGCTATGGATCCATAACATGCACTAGTTAAGGTTATTTAATAACCAAGGTGAATTTGCACCCTATTTCCATTTAATAACTGTTCCATCCTTGGGCTCTAAGCTATCAACATTTCCTGGTGTTCACACCAGTGCTAAAATACCATCAGTGTAACAGAGAAAGATGCAGCACTCATACTTCAGGCTGGTTGTGTGGGGGTTTGTTATTATTGGTTAGGTTTGTTAGGTTTTTAATTACTTCATATGCCATTTTATATAGATCCAAAGCATTAAGCAATTCCAGTCAAAAGAAAATATTAAAAGCAATTCCAGCAAGACTAGGAAACCTACATGGAAAATAATATCCTCACCCGTTTATTGTTGATTTTACCACTTGGTAACGCGGCTGTTTGGAACTCAGTGTGAATACAAGTAAGTTTTGCAGAAAATCACACACCTGTGTTTTTTCACATGTATCAAACACATCTGAAGTTTAGAATTTGTGTGCCTTGACTTGCTCCTCACTTTATAATGTCTCTGTAGGTTTGTCCATTGTCACTGATCCCACAAGAGTCCGACTCAGTCTCTCCAGTCAGGTGACAGACAAATTCAAAAGCTGTAGATTTCCCAAAGACGGTCTTCTCTGTAGTGCATTGTGCTAGTGCATTCAACCAGTGTGTCAGTGTTCAACCAGACAAGCTTGGGGTCTGTTGGCTGCTGTTTTTTAACTACACAATACAGAAATATAATTTTACATGTAGCTTTGCATGCCTTATGGCTGCTTGCCCTACTATAGGACAGTGCAATAAATACAAATATATGCACACTAAAAAAGATTTAACTGCTGTGATCTACATCTCCTTTATGAGTACGAATTAACCTAGTCAACAATATGACAAATTTAGCAGAGAAAAGTGGCAATGGCAGTAATATTCTACTACAAAAACAAGGCTAGAAGCAAAGTGTTCTCAAGCTACAGAAAACTTGCTACTTCCTAATATACGATGTAGGGCCCAGTTCTGCCAAGTGCAGAGTCGTGATCAGTAGATTGCATCAGAACATGCTTTTCCCCCCATTTAACAATGAATACTTCTACAATTTATTTGGTTTTGATAACTGTTTATAAATAGCACACTATAATGACTATTAAACTATACAGCAACATGACATTTATAGCCTAATCCTGAATACAAAGTTCAAAGAACATGACTACAAAGGCCAGAGAGCAAATGTCATCAACTAAAAGCATTTCCACTTCAGAATTTATTGAATGTTCTCTTACACAAACACTTCTCCATCGTGAAACCAGAGGAACAGGATTTCCTATTCCCTCTCTGCCCCAGTAGTAGTTTAGCCACACATCACCCTTATAAATTAGTGATGGATTTCAACAGGTAGCCCCTTGGGGCTATATATTTTATATACTTTATATATATGCACATTTACTTTGAATTCTATGTAAAAGTTGAAAAAATGTTTGAAAGAAAAACTCAGAATATATCACAGCATTTTCAGCGAAAAAAATACAAATTAGTTTTATAACGACTATTCAATTTATCAAACTTTTTTTTCTGAAGTATTTACCTTTAATTATATACACATTACAGGAAATAAAACTCTGTCCACAAACATTCTCTAAGATGACAGTTATCAATAAAATGATAGAATAATAGCAGGAAGAATATTAAACAAATGGAGGTGATCAATTTCTGCTTTTAAAAAGTAAAAAGTCACCATATAATTAAGTACAAAAACCTGCATTGAATGACAACTGCTGGTGTAGTAACTTGATCAGGTATGGAGACCAAGAGTAAAGTAGAGCCCTATGGTAATAATATTTCTGTAGCATTTCCACTTGGTATGTATATACTAAATGTTGGCAAAGTTTCTGTAGCATTAGCTTATACAAACATAGGAGTCCTCAGTCTGCTGCATAAAAGGGAACAAGAGCATTTTGATTCTCCTGAAATGCACCTGAAATCCAGAGTGTCACTTACAAACTGCATAATGTAAGTTTTCTTCAGAAAAATATCTGTTTGGCATCTCCAGGGCTCTGTTCCATTGGACAATAGGGGCATTTTAATCTGGAGACAAAGACAATGTGTTAGAATTGGGGCAATGTGTGACAACAGAGCATTCAAGGTATTGAATTTTCCCCCCTGTAGCATGAAACAACTGAACTCTTAAGGCACAACACTTACTTGGCTCCACTGAAAGTCACCTTTAGCTGAGAGACAACCTACCATGCTTCTCCTGCTCATTACAGTCTTTCACCTTTCACCCACAAGCCCCTGAATGATTAGATTATCACAAAGAGCAATTTCTCTGTAGTTATTAATTCTACTTTTGGATTTTCTTGTTGCATTTTAGAATCACAGAATGGTTTGGGGTGGAAGGGACCTTAAGGACCATCTCATTCCAACCTGCTGCCTTGGGCAGGGACACTTTCCACTAGACCAGGTTGCCTAGAGCCCCATCCAGCCTTGGCCTTGCTGTAATTTTATATCAGCTGATAGCTTTCACTGTGGCTTCCTCAATGTCCAGTTCATTTTACTGTCTGGTTCCCAAAATGCTGTGATTTTCCAACCCACTTAGGTCAGCTCTGCAGGCTATGACTGAAGGGTCAGACTGGTCTCCACTCATACAATCCCAGCTCCTTAAAATGTTTCTTCTTTTTGAAGAAATTGATCCTATTTTGAAGCATTGATCCATTTTGCCCCCCATCTCCTATGTTTGGTCATTTTACCTTCTCTGCCCACCCACCCCTCCAGAGTTAATATTGTCAGAGCTGTGCTGTCAGTAAAACTGATCAATGAAAGCACCAAGAATGAATGATCAGGGACAGGAATGATGTAGCAGCAAGTTTACAGCTTAAAATGGCTAAAGTCACCCAAAGTCACCCACAAAGGCATCCCTCAAGGCTTTTCTAACAGGGGCACAGAATGCAAACATCACTTGACATTTTCATTCACAGCCTTACTTATTTTCACACTGGATTTCCCAGAATGACTTAGAGCTCTAAATAAAGCTGACAGCCTCCACAGAACTGTATATATTCAATCCAAGTAACCACTGTTCTTCCTCAAAAAAATCTGTATAGATTTCTCTCTCCTATTTCCTGCTCCTCAGAAGCCTGAACCACCCCACGGATATCTAAGGAGGACTATTTCCACAGTTATAATTGCCCTCCTTGCTCAAGTACTAAGCCATATTTCCCCCAGAGGTTTAATTTTATTTTTCAAGAGATTTTTCATGCATTACTAACCTTTCTCCCAAGGAAAAACCGTGCGTGTAAAGCCTTCCAGTTTGAATTTAAGACAACACAATGGTGGCTACAACATGAAAAATTACTCTGTTCACTGCATTCCTTCACGCAAGCTCACTTTCAACAACATCAGAAGGTTTATTATGCTTTTCTCCAGTGCATCAACCCAGCTTATCCAGCTTTCAAGCCATCCTCCAGGATTAACAAGCTTCCACCAGCCACATAATTATGGACACAGGTTTCACAAAACACAGTATTCTAGTCTTAAGATGTGTCCTTGTCTGTATGTTTTTGAAATAAAAGAATGGTACTTACTTGCTGCCATTAAACATTTTATTCAAAGCATCTCTGGATATAATATGACCACAGACTAATTTCATAGGTGGATTATTATCTGTTGTTTGCTGACGAAGAATGGGACAGGCAAATATTGAATGATACCAGCACTTTTTACCGAGGTCCACTTCAATCTGTGAAAGAAATTAACATAAATTTTTATCTTGGGAAATTACATTTCCAGCTAATATCCCTTTAGGTCATGTCAGCTACTTAACAGATTTCACAATTCAGCTGTGAAAGCAACAAAATCCTTTGTGTGGATGCCTGACAATTTCCTAGCCAAAAAGACTTAATTGTGATCTTAAAATGGTGATTTATGTTGGGGACGCAGAGTAACAACAAAACAGCATATTCTGCCAAGGGACAAGTGCAAATTTTGTTGCAGATCTATGCCCTGGCAGGAAAAGTGAGCTGGTGACCCATCAAGACTTTCTGGAAATCACTGGCTAGGAAATAAAAAGTAGTTTATAGATTTCATTTTAGGAGGAAATTAAAAATGATAAAAACCCTTGGACTGACTATATTCACGTTCTACAGGTTCTTGAAAGGCTCTGCCAACACCTTCATGTCATGTGAATAATGAAGTTCATCACAATCACTAATTTTCAGTACCAACACAGAAGATACTTATGCAGCACAACTCTTGCCATGAGCACAAAGTTATTTCAAAAAGGGACATATAACAGAGAAGAACAGGTCTGTGACTTCAGTAATCAACTAAGAACTGCAAAAATCATACCTTGTGTACCTAAAGCACCCGGCTCTGAGCAGTCCTCTGTTCCAAAGGTTTAACCTTCAACAAAACCTGACAACGTGACCTTTTCATGCTACTTAATCTGTCTTTGCACAGTGAAAATAAGGTTTCCCACCTCCATACTGCCTTAGCAGGACACACTAGAGACCCTCCAGTTTATAAAATGCAAGAAACACACATGTATTATTAACTGATTTGCATCAGATAGCAATCTTTTTCCAAATGCTCCCTAGCTATTCATTCCTGGCTGGACAGTAAGACAGAATCTGTCACACTCAGAGGTTACACTCTCAGCATTACAGAAAACACAGCTGAGAGAAAACTCAACACCCATCCTTACTCTATAAATGAATCTCTTCCAGCTGCAGTCAAAGAGGCTAACTCAGTTCATGCCCAGTTTGCACTAAATAAGTTTCCTTTCCAAATCAGGAGCAGGTCACTGGAGAGCTGCACACGCTCAGCAAGAGCTATAAAGGGAAACTGGGGTTTCATAACAACTGAACTTCATTTCAGCTGATATAAATGAGATGTGCTGGAAGCATAATGCACTAGATCCCAACTCCTGTGTCCCCAGATGCAGCACTAATTCTTTCATCTCCTGTCTGCCTGATAAAGAGCTGGTGCAAAGCACGTCCTGGACTGAGCTCAAGCCTAGCTAGGGGAAGTGAACATTTCTCTGTGGGATCCATTTTCTTTCCAGTTATACAGAAACATCTCTGGGTAAGTGGAAGGTCAGAGCATCAGTTTCTTTAAGGTCATTTATCAAAGACCTATTCAATGCAAAAGGGGATAACAAGTGAAAGGGGGGGACAACAAACAGAACTGAGAGGTACAAAACTGAGAGGTACAAAAATAAAGGAGACAGGTCATCAGGAAACTGCAACCAAATACAAATACATAACTGCAACAGATACAAATCTAAACCTGAGGATCTCTGAGGTGAAGGGGTCAGTAGAACTATATAAACTGTAGGAGGAAAGTGAAGGAAAAGGAGACTGCAGAGGAACAGCTGGAAAAGGATGTAAAAGGGGCTAGGAGGGCCATACTGTAATTGTGAGGACCCATGAGCACATGTTTGCCTGTGCATCTTTGTGCTTTCACTGGTGAATGTCAATCATTTCCAGCCAAGGAGAAGGAAGGGATCTCGGCTGCCTGTACTTATGTTTCAGGTGAACCTTGTGTGAGAGCTGCTGAGGGCAGTGCTGTGTCTGGGGCAGCCTGTGTGGCTGGTTGGGTCAGTGTCTGGGTGTGTGGGGGTGTCTGTGAGCCCCAGGGCCCTGTGCAGCAGAGAGCCCCAAGCCCCAAAGCTGCTGGAGGTGGTGGCCATTTAAAACATTCTGTAACATACAGCACAAAAGAAACCTGAAAACAGGTGCCCTGAGGGCAGCTCAGCCCCCACTCACCGGGAGTTCATCCTTCTGGTTCCAAACCCCTGTGCACTGCCTCTGCTCAATTACTGCCTTGATATTGATTAGAGCTGGTAATGCTACACAACCTGCCGAAAAACTGCAGAAAAAGGACATGTTAATATACGGTACATGTTAGGAAACCAATATTTTTTACATTTCTATTTTAAAGGTTAACTGGGACACAAAGTTTTTGTATTTTTTCATTTACATCTTGTTATACTTAGAGGGAGCTTAGAAGTACAAACAAGGAAGAGTTTTGGGGCAAGTTATCAGTTATCCATGTCCTTTAGGCTGGGGCCCTCAGGAACTACATTCTGGACAGAAAACAACAGTTAATTCCTCCTCTGAGATTTATAATTAATTGATTTCTTCTACCACCTACTTTGATTTTGAGCTGCACAGGAGGAAGACATCACATTAGTTTATACAGGAGGTTGCTCTCAGCTATGGTACAGTATGTGCAGCCTCAGAGTTTCCATGTAACCCACACATTCACAAAACCCATAATCCTTTAATTACACATAATTACCATGTAAAGAAACATGTCTTTCCACATTCACCTTAAACCAAGAAAAAAAATGTAGAAAAAGCAGACAGGTAAGGAAAGGAAGGAAACCAGAGCCTGTGACAAGAACAGCAGTATAAAACTGCCTGAAATCTGCATCCCAACAAACAGTTCAGCCTCGTCTGGGATTTACCCACTACCAGAATTTAGCATATTATTTGGAAATATTTCAGTATTTTACAAAAGAAACTATGACAGCATTTCCTACAAATTAACAGATGATTTGATGGATTTAAGTCTAATGACAGTACTGGAAATCACCAGCAACAGAAACAGGATTTGACCTCGCTGTCAGTCTGCTCTGTTTGTTCCACAGATTATTTTACTATTTGCTCAAGTTTTATTGTCTACGTAAGCCAGGTTTCCGCTACCTGAAACCTGTGGATCTCTTGCATAAGCTAAAATATATATATATATATATATATATATATAAAATCTCTCACCTCCAAGTGGCCATTTTAACACTTACACTTTGCTTTTTTGTTAATTCAGCCCTGAGTGTAACTTCTGTTAACCCTATGAAAAGCCTAACAAATAGTATCTGTGTGAAAACGTCTCTGAAGAGCCCTTTCAGACTATAAAAACTCAAGTCAACAGTCAATTCAAATTCCTGTAGTCCTTCAAGACCCTGAACCACAATCTCTATGACACAAGAGTTTTTTTGCTGTCTTCACATCATAACTCAGACCATGAGGCCTGTACAGGATTAGATAAATATTGGAGAAGCAAATTAGCATTATGAAAGTGCCCACTATTCATGTTCTAGAAAGCAAAATATTTTACAGCAGGGATTTCACTTCAAGCTTGTTTGATTTCTGAAGGATCTGCAGCACTCCAAGGTCACACCAGTTTAGAACAGTCATGTTTATGACAAGAGCATCAATACCACCTACACAGTAAATACATTTCAGCACTATCAATTCCACACCAGGAGCAGAGCACATCCAACCACTCCAAACATCAGTAGCAGGGATTTTCCACTTCACCTAAAATCTCCTGGCCATTTGCTCTGAAAACTGCGTTGCAGCATCAGTGCATGAGCAATGAAAATCTAAAGGGCTGCTGGTTATTTGAATGAAACAAGAGGAAGATGGAAGTCAAAACATTTAAGCTCTAAATACCTAAAAACACTTAAACTGAAACTTGAAAGTTTATTGTAGAAAAACAGTTAGTCTGAAGTGCTCCCTTTGTTGTTTCTGTTCTGTTTTGTGACTGAGGTACAAACAGGAAAAGCAGTAGGTTTAACAATGTGAGAGCTCTAAACCAAGCACAGAAGTCTAACAATAGTGAATGGAAACAGTAAAGAGAAAAAATAAAGCCAAAACAAACAAAAAAAAGATGAAGCAGTGAAGCTTCTCTAAGTACCAAATTCAGCCTAGAAAGATACATATAATTGATCTTCTATTTAACATTTTAAATGAAAATGAGAACATCAGGGGAGTGTACTGGGGGAACCGACATGCAAAGGCTAAATAGCAGCTAATCTGTTTTATCTTCAAAGAAGCTAGAAGGAGATTAGGTTGGGTTTTCTTCATATTTCCAACAGCCTCCTACAGATTTGCATTTTGTCAGATTAACTACTGAGCTTAAAAGTGCCTCTTTCTTCTTTGCAAAAGAGGCCCAGCAGACAATTTGGAAATTTTAGCAGCTGAAACTGCAACATAACTGTTAAGCATTCTTCTAGGAAGAAGACCAGTAATGTGGGGGGGAAAAAAAAAAAACAAACAAAAAAACCAAAAAAAACCAAAATTATCAAATGCTGATGGAACCATGGCCACATTTCCAGGGGTATTTTTCAGCTGAACAGCAGGGACAGCTGTCACACATTTGTTGTGGGAATAACTGGCTGATTGCCATCCTCATCTTTTGCAGTTATGTCTAAACTCTGGAAGATAAATTCCACCCAGGAATGCTTCCTCTTGAGCTGCAGTGGTACAGGGTAAAATCCAGCACACAGGGACATCTGGTTTTTAATCTTTGCAGACTTGTTAATTGGAACTATACCCTGTATTTAATGCAAGCTAGATGAGACTACTCAGAAATCATTTCTTTTGTCTTCAGCAAGAAACAAGAACCAAACCACAAAGTACCTGGTCTCAAAAGCAAGACAAAAGCAGCATACCTAACACTGAGAGGGGATTCAACTGAGAGGCCCAGGAGAGCACAGGCATCCCTTGTGAAGATGTCACAGATGTCAGCCCACTGGTTGGCATCCAAGAGGTGAACGTACGGGGAGTTCTCGATGCCTTGCCGCAGGTACACCAGGCTGCCCATCAGAACCTGGATATCTGGGAGGGACCAGGAACAGCAGAGTTCAAACAACAAACAAAACACTGTGTCTCCAGCTGGAGCTTTCACATGGAAAACAGGCAGATGCAAACAGTACACATCCTCACCTCCACAAAAAACAATTACAGCCATGACAGCCAGGAGAGCTCCACTCCTGCTACTTTTTTGGCTGGGGAGTTGCCTGGGAATTTGCTTCTAGCAGCTTTACTTTTTTTGTAAACTTTCTGACACACACAGTACCCTAAAAAATAGGCTTTGTTGGATTCAGCTTGAGATGGTTCATTTAATTCACATGCTCTCCATTTTTCAAAAGTTGAATTTCTCTTTGTATTACCCCACGCAGCAGAAAATAGCAGATGACTATTCCAAGAACATTCCTCTGCATTTTTAGCACTTTACTCTGGCAGCAGGCCTATTCTAGATGTAATCTACATTTTATTTAAACAGTCAAAAACCTTAAATTTAAGCAAATGTGCAATCATTCAGATATTATTTTTGAGCCCTCTTAAAAAAGAAAAAATAAGATAATTCTAATTGTAAGGATTTGAGTTATACATGATAAATCCAAAAAGAAAAATCCTTTAACAAATTGAAAGTAATGAAGTAAAATGTATTTGGAACATGATACATGTTTTACTAGAAGGTGCCATATCCCAGTGCTTTAAATCCCCTTAATGTGACCAAAAATTTACCTTTCTGATGATTTAGGGCAAATGGCTGGAAGTTTTTCGCATACTGAAGTGCTTCTCTTTGATTTGCTGTTCCACCCATCAATAAACTAATGAAATATAATCTGTGCAGTTTGAATTCCAACGAGCTGTTCTGTGCCATGAGCATCTCTCTGTTGGATACCGCCCACCTGGAAGAAGCGAGGAGGTACAATGGGACGTGACACGAGAGTAATTAAGTGTCAGCCCACACCACATGAAATCATTGCAATTATCTATTATCTACCATCTATTTCAAGGAAAGTGTGACTGTTCCCTGAACTTCTGAGAGCCTCTACAGAGCACAGAAAATGGCAAGGCCCTTTACAAGTAATGGAGCTACACAGGGTGCACAAAATGTGGATGATGTTAATTCTGGTGCTGCTGTAGAGGTTAAGCACTGCAAAATTCAACATTCTCTGCCTGAAAGACAAGACTAAATTAGGCACAATATAAGGCAGAAATAGCTCAAGTCTATTGTATTTTAATTAATAGCACTCTGAATCTTAACAATTACTGACAGCTCTTCAGCTGCATGTCAAGAAGTTTGACCAAGAACATTTTCCAACATCCTTATTCACCAAACATGTTGTCCAAGCCACTGTGTCTGTGTGCATCTGTTGCCCTGGAGAAGGGAACTGCACCTATGGGACCTCAAAGACAAACACTATCAAGATCTCATGGGGGGGGGGGGGAAATCAGTTTAAATATCATTCTTTACCCTGGTTAAACTTTGCTTTCTGTGTTATTTTCAACTTGGACAATAAAAATATTTCTCATTTTCTGTGTTGCATTCACCATGACAACACTAATGTTTGGCTCCTAAATAACATGAAAGAATTCTTAAACACACATAGAGTAAAATAAACTGAAATTTTCAAAGCATTTTATACAAGTCTTTCTTAATTATTTAGAATTTATCCATATCTTTTCTGGTTTTTTGGAAGGTTTTTTGGTGCTGTTTTTTTTTTTCTTTGATTCAATTTAGTCAGGCCTAAATCAATCCAATCTTTATGTTAAGAACCTCAAGTTTCAATGTTCTCCAGTACATCTGTTTCTCATTAGTGTTAATTAGTTCTACTATTTTCACTGTGGGGGCCCTATTAAGCAAAAAGCTTTTCACTTTTTAGCAAGGAAGTGAGGAAGTCTGTGCTCCTTAAAAAAAACAGGGTATGTGAGGCTTCTTTTCAATCAATACTAAAATAAGAAAATTAAGCATTCTTACTGTATTGGGAAGGCTTTCAAAGCAGTCAGCCTTCTGCATTAGGATGTAGCATTAATGAGCAAGTATCCACTTTCAATTTGTAGTGGTGGAAGTATCAGGAGTCTGACTTCACTGGCAAGGCTTTGTAAAGACACAGTAACCTTTCAGTAGGAAACAGTGAAAAATGGAGCCTTTGAACTAAGAACAAGCCCTACTGTCTCCAATTTCAGGCAGTTTCAGATTTTCCTGAATCTCCACCAGGAAGGAGTGAAGAGCACACTTGCTAACCATGGGTGCTGAGTGGGTTTTGGGGTGGTTTCATAAGTTGGGGGGGGATATAAGTATTTTTATGATCAGCGCGCACCGTTTAAACAGGATATTATGGCAATAAAGTACAACCCCAGCTACAAAAACAAGAGCCCGAAGTTAACAACCATAGACTAATAAGCAGATGAAGGACAAAAAACTATTATAAATAAACACTAAGACTAGTCCACAGTGCCATCAATGAGATATTAATCTCTATTGCACCAAAGAGCCTCCGTCCTCTCCCTGCCAATATTTGCACCCACATGACAGAGTACTTCATCTTGCTGAGGTCGAGTCTATTTTTCCAAATTAGCTTTTAGGCAGGCTTTCCATTTTTAGGTCGTTGAGTGGCAGCACAAATTTGTATCAGAAGAAAGCAACCACAGAGGCAAGGCCGGAGGTGCTTGGTCTGGAACATGCTGTTCCTATTTCCAACACAAAACCAAAAAACCAGCAAGGGAGGTTTAACACACTCAACCCACAAATTCTCAACAACTGTCCAAAATTATTAGTAATCACATCACCTGTCTTCCTACCTCTTCTCAAAATGACACTCAGTGTTTTCACTTCTGAGACTCAAATCCATCTGAGTTTTTTTAAAGTTTACACTGTACTTTGCAAACCATGGATACACAGGACTCTCTTCAGCTCCCACAGGGAATTTAGATGTTAAAATGAATTTAACAAAGCCTACTGAAGATTAAATTAAATTTAATTCATACCCCAAGAACCCAGCAAATACCAAGACCTGTGCAACTTGCTGTCTACAGGCAGAAGAGAAGAAAGCATCTCTTTTCCAAATTACAGCCAAAGCTTTGAACCTCCAAGTCATTTCCACCAGGACCTCACACGAAGGCCCAACCTGGGCTCTTAAGGGTAAGAATACACCCTGAAAAACAGCTGGATTTCCCTTCGCATCACCAAACTACAGTGAGAAGTCACTGGAAATTAATGGGATCTTGCAGGCATACAGAGATTACACAGCTCAGAGTGCAAGGCCAGACTAGGCCTCTACAAAAGTCAACTTCCACACCTCACAAGGGAAAACAAAAAAGTTATGGCCAGTCACATTCTATTTAAATCTGAAAGCTTGTATTTTAAAGTGTTAAAATTTGTACTAGAAAGAAAATCTGGATATCAAATACAGTTAGGGTCTTTTGGTCTTTTTTTTTTTTTAGACACAAATACTAATTTCCATCATCTCAGCAAGGCTCTGAAAGTCTTTTTGAAAAGACATTAATCTGACAACTCCCTTCCCATGGCAGTGACCAGAAGCCACCTGTGTTTGTTTTGTTTCCAGAACTGAGTGAAGTTGAGCACAAGCAGAGAGTGCTGGCAGAACCAGAGAGACTGGTTGCCTTTTAATCCCAGCTTTTCACAATTCTGCATGGATAAAACCTGCTATACTCCACTTCCTGGTTCAGGACACTGTAATAAATCATCCTTGTGTGACACTTTGCTTCAATACCACTGTCAGCAGCCTGACCCTGCAATGGGCCAGGTCTAGGGCTGCTTGATGCTGAAGCTTTATTCACTGATGCCAATTTTAGCCCAAGGAGCACAGTGCCACTTTCTCTCTGTTATATGGAGGCCATTCACACAGCAGGGGTTTCTATCTCTCCTCCTGAACACTTGTGTCTGCCAGGAAATAAAAGGGAAATACCTTCACAAGCATCGGCAGGTCTGTGGGACAACCGGGCAGTTAACACTGGTTACCTCCTCAGCCAGAGAGCTCAAATCCTGACATTTTGTCACATGTTGACCATCCTCCCCAACAGCCATGGTTTTTACATCAGCAGCACCACTATAAATAAGGCCCCTCTGTGCCTAGCAGCAGCCAAGAGAGGCAGACAGCTTCTGCACTGTCCAGTTAAAACAGAATAAACATTATACACAGAAATAAGGCGGGGAGAGGGGAGACCAACACACAAACTGTGCTGACAATACACCCTATTGTCTGCCCATTCAGCTGAAAAATAAAAATTCCTTTGAGGGACAACCATGCCTTCTCTTTTGTTCAAAAAATATTTAACACATTACAGAAACTACATGATACAACTCAGCAGCAATGAGTAAGGCCTAAAGCACTGCAAACTGGAGCTGAAATGAATTTAGAGATTTCAAGGGAACAATCATAACAGCAAGTTACTGTTCCTCAGGGATTATCCTTCACAGCTCTGTTATTATTTGAACTACAAGATATATGTGGTGTAGCTGACAGTAAATCTTGTTTCAGTTGTAATATCAGTGTTGTTTCCCTTCAATTAGCCAATTCAACAGCAACAAACCACCCCAGCTTTCCACCTGTGTAACTAGATTCAAAGACCAACTATGTAGGTCAAACTTTGCATGACCCAGAGGCATTACCCAGGATTTAGTCGATGAACAGCAGGGTTTGAATATCCCTGCACTTAGTTTAGATGCCAGGAAGTGCTCAATTGACACACCCATGTTGGCTCATGTAAGAGGGAAAAGAAAATGTTGTTAATATGAAAATGTACTTAACTGAATAATGCAAAAAATTCTATCTCAAGTATACAATTTATGCTCTGGAATGAAAGACAAGTTTTGAATTTGTTTTGGTTTCACTGTTTTTATTTTTAAAAGGTCACTTGAAAGTCGGTTAGTTTGTTTCATTTGGTTGGTGGTTTTTTGTCTTTTGATTTTTTTCTTACTTTTGAGACCAACCTAAGCTTAGAAAAGTTAAAAAAAAAAACATGATGAGAGGGTTTCAGGGAGTTTCTTATTGTTTTTTGAGGAGGAATCTCCTTAACAAGTGCCACTGTCATCCCCAGACTCTTCCCACCCTCTGATCCCTTGTATGGAAAGGGAGGGTGACTGAAGGGTAAGTGAGAACTTTGATCCAAGTCAAGTTCTGCTCACCCCAAAGGCTTCATTGTACCCAACATCTTTAATAAATCCTGTTATCCTTCACAATGGGACCTCTTAAAATATGGTTCACTAATGAGCCAACAGAAGTTCAAGCACCATCACTGACTAACAATTTTTCCTCCAAGTGATGTTTCTTCCTTAAAGCAGTACCACAAGTGATTAAAGTGAACACTTAATCTAAGAAAGAGACCCTTAGTTAATCACTTCTCATGGGGAGTGAAACAGAGGGGATGGAGATGGAAAGATCCACTCAGTAACTACCTCTCTCAAAGGACAAGCAGGGACACATCAGAATATACTAAAGACAGTATTGAAAGTGAAAAACTAAAAGAACTGTTAAAAGAACTGTTAAAACCATTTTCTAAAAAAAGTGAGAAAAAGAAATGAGTAGACTCACTCTAGTGCAGGTCTCAAAACTCTAACTTTTAATGCTTCCAATATTCGATTTAACTCCACAAATGGTTCTTTTTGACTTTGATCTATTGATAGACCAGACTCCTGAAAAGAAAAAAAAAAAATACGGCACTTTTTAGTTAAAGCACGAAAAACAACAGGTTATCTGACAGTTTAAATATTCACCTGAAACATTCAAATGAGGAAGCTAAGACAAAGCTTCACTTTCCTCAGTGGATAACCTTCAACATCCACACTTGCTGTTACCTGACAAAGCTCCTCAGCTACATCCAGCATCCCCTGCCGGAAGAAGTGCTCCACCATCACCTCATTGAGGATCCTCTGGCTGTCAGCCTGCCAGCACCCATCTATCCCCACACTGCTGATGTCCGAGTCAAAATTCTGAAACACACAAATTAACAGTTAATAGGCTGGAACAAACCATCCTGCATCATTTTTCTTTAATCATGCAAGACACCTGCGTCTCCACCCTGATGCCTTCTGCCTGTTACTCACTTGGCCCTCAATTATCTCCAAAGTGAGTATATGTCAGCTTCCTTCATTACCTCCTGTGTAGGAAGAAGAAATCTTTTAGCTTGCTTGTTTCAAGTCTGAATATTATTAACTACAAGGAATTACACGGACAAATTACAAGTCTAGCTACAAAGTTAGAAAGCTAGTAAATTAATAAAGGGGTTTCCAGCCCATGATGCATTTCTGAAGGAAGTATCTGCAGAAATGGCTCTTTCCATATGTGAAAACTGAAAATGTTTAGAGAACAAAAAACAAAATCACCTACATTAGAATCAAGACAGAGTCATCAATGCATCTCTGTCAGCACAGCACACCAAACTGCAAGTAAAAGCTTTAACTTAAGGATTTTTTATGTATCTGGGAGGTAAGCAATGCTGAGAAAGCAAAAAAGTCACTTCTCCCAACACCCAAACAATGAAATTTAAACCTCTGACGACCCCAACATCCCAACAACAGGATGAGCTTTGAAGATCCAAGAGATCTTTTTTAGAGCTAACCCAGATGATCCCAGTGCCACGTATTTTTAGGCCAGTGGCCTATGGACATATTCCAAGAATAACTAAAGAGATTGCCACGCTGACTCCTCGGTAACACTTGGCATTGCTTGGCACTTTGCCTCTTGGCAGCAGGAGAGCAACATTTATTCCTATCCAAGATATAAACCAGGATTTTTAACTGCTACTATGTTTTATGATCAGGGCAAGCAGGTTAATTTTAATAAAAATCCTCACCCACTGCCTAAAACAAGCCTCTTGCAAAATAAAGAGTCTAGAAGCCAGTGCATTGCTTGCTGCCTGATCTGATGACTAGGGCTCTCACCCAAGAAGGAGCTTCAGAAATCAGAAGTTCAGTGAAAACAGCAATGCTTCAGCTGTGGCTCTGCAAGGATCCACAGCCCTGCACAACATGGGAACAGCAGCCTCACACAAACACAGGCTCCTGTCACAGCAGGCAGGGCAGATAACACCCAGCTGGTACCGACTATCTTCCCATGCACAGCTCAGCTTCACACTGCACCTTCCTGTTACTCACCACTTACTAATTTCCGTCATCAGCACCTCCACGTCCTGTCCCCTTTGATGCTGCTCTGTGTCATCATGAAAAAGGGACAGCCTTTTCATCCCTGCACATAACAGCTCCAAAGTTACTGCTTCCTTCAGGGCTCTCAGCAAGCTTTCAGTAAAACATCAACCTTAGCCTAGCAAACTGACTTTTCCATCTTTCTGAGATAGTGGAGCGAGGTGAGCATTTAAATTATTGCCATTGATTTGTGTTGCACATTTAATAACATTTTCACTTGGGTGTCTTACCTGAACAGCTTGTCATGCTGTTCACCGCTAAGCTGTAGCTTGAAAAAGTTAAGCATCTTGAAGACTAAGTAATACTGTTCTTATTTGTGCCAACCATTTGAATCCTTAAGGGTTCGCCACCATTGCTGACTGGTCTCAGCGTCCAACCACCACCAGTAGGTAACACAAATCCATTAACAAAGCACTAAAGGATATGAGACAGGATTCAGAATGCACAAGCTTGCGTTTGTCACTTAGCTTTCAGGGTGGAGATCATCATTAATCTAAAAATAATTATCTGTAAGTTATTCTTCATGCAATTCCAATTGGGTCCTAGCAATGATACAATCCCCTAAGCAGAAACTGTATCCTTCTGGACAGTTACCAACCAGGGAAGCTGCACCTATGCCTCAAACATTATCACATCATTCTCACTGCTCGGGGGCAGAGATGGTGAAACTAATTACCTCAGTGTCTCACAAACTGCTCATTTTCTTGTGAAACATCAAACCTACCAGCCTTGTGAAAGTTTACAAAACCTCACCATTAGATCTTTTCAAGATCACATAAAAGCAGTTATCAAGTCCCATCATTCAACCTGAGGACCTCAGTCACTCTCTGACCAACCCAGTCTTGACCAGGTTCTCATTCCAATTTTTTTTTTTTTTAGTTTGTTTCAAACGATTCAGAGGTCTGTATTAAATATGGGATTCTACAGCTCTGCCTCCTCTGGGTCCCGAGGAGCTTCAGGAACTGACTGCACAGATTACAGTGAGTGACTGCCACACGTCAGAAAAAATTATCACTTGCCTTTGGCTTATATATTTCACAACTGTCACGTATGAAAGATCTGCTGGTGACTACAACCCTCGGTTTTGTTTTGTAAATGCTAACAGTATGCTAACTGACAGCATGTGGGGTTTAATACGATTTCAATAGTTAAAAGAATTTCTGTAAGTTAAAAACTCCAGAAAGCTTAAAAACGGAAAAACACAAAGTAACCTATGTGTCAGTTAGTATTCCTGAGAACACATCTTTTTTTAAGAGCTTAATTAGCAAGCCTAGGGCCAAAAAGTACAGTATTACATGCTAAATACACCAATGATATAATGTACAGCACATTACCAATAACTGCTAGAACGTGATGACTTCAAGACGCTAACAAACACAAGATGGACCTTTTCAACCAACATACCACCCTCCATGTTTTTCATAACAACAGGATATGAAGAATGATGATTAATGACAGATTTATTCCTCAGTTACTCAGTTGAGATTATTTCGTGCGTTTCTCCCTTCTGAATTCTTACCCAAAATACAAATTAAACATTTCTTTATCTTCTCTGTTCAATCTGCTTACACATAATATAAAGCTCAACTTGCAAAGACTCTGTATTTACGTAGCCCCATTCTTCACAGCAACACAATTAAATTACGTTCAGTAAAGGTTTTTAGTGTGTTCCTATACAAGTTTTTACATTAAACGAACACTAACTTAGCCAAAAGGTTGCTTTCCCAAAACAAAGCCTAGATTAAAATGTTGGCCTTATAACAGATATAAAATTCAGGGGGGAAATGGAAGGAACTATCCTTTACTCCATTTACTTTCCTAAATGAAGACATTTAACCACTACTCAGATTGTTCCTAGAGGGAGAACATTTACCAGCCCATCCAACATGCTTTGAGATGATTCAAATTATTCCAGAAGAGTGACTGATTTAGAGGGACGCTGATGAATGAGCTACCCGATAACAACTTGCTGAACAACGGCGACACGATGAGTTCTGGAAGCAGAGCAATTGCCAGTACAATATAGAAAAAACTGGATGCAAACATATCCTTTCAAAGGAGAAAATGCTCTTTGGAAGAAAGGGTAGCCTTTAATGGGTCAGAAGCATGCAATCCACATAGGACTGTCACTTATTAGATAAACTTTCCAAACAACACACTAAGCTCTGGCATTTCAGGCTTTAATGTATTTGATGCCAAATGTGAACTTCCCTTTGCTCTAAGGGTTTCTGTTCTCAGAGTGAACTCTGCAGGCAGACAAGTCTAAGCCCCATCCAAGTTCACAAGCAACGGCTACAGTAACTTAAAAACTGACCAGACTGAACTTTTTATGTAGGTACAACCATGCCCCAATACGGGAAAAAAAGAAATTTAAGCTGAAATTGCCACTGGCAGATAATACAGCAAGTTCTTTCACAATCCAGGCTTACTAAATAGGAAATCTATTGATTCTACATGCAACAGCAGCTACCATTTGGCTGCGTCACATGGAATGGGTACCAGTGTTAGCATGTTTCCCAATCTCAAACCAGGCCATTTATCTGTGCCTGAGCATGCACACTTAGTAAGACCATAAGCAGTGTTTTGGAGACGTTAATCTGTCTGTAAAGTAAGTGAGGACTCACATGTGACAGAGACAAAACTCCAGTCTCGTGAATCAAAGCAAGGGCTGTGCTTCCTTAAATTCTAATGACTGTTTTGTTTTGGAAGCAGCAGTATTTTGACCAGAATGTGTTGAGAATCAATTCACTACATCAATCACACTTAATTACTTCTAGTGGTTTAAGCTTAAGTATATTATGGTGAAGGGATGGGAGGGCAATTCCAGTTTGGGACTCTGGTGCCAACAAAGACTTTGCTGGCAGGTTCCAAGCATATTTTCCAGCAGCACAGAGAAATTGCATTAGGTACATATGGAAGATTTGCTTCAAAAATGTTACAGTTCAGAGAAATGCTGAATTTCACCTGTGTTTAAACATTACACACATTCATCTGACAAAAAGGCCTAGACTTTGGGGTATATTTTAAAGTAGAGCCCTTAAAATACTACAGTTGGGGAAAATTAATCCAAAAAATTCCACCAAGGACATATTTAAGGAGGCAATCCTAACCTGTGCACCGAACTTCACAGAACAACATCCTTTTTTACAAGCAGAACTGGGGACTTGTGCAGTTCCCACTGCTTTTTGATTTTTTAATGCAAACACCACAGACAGTAAGTGAGATTGAAAATCCAGAGGAACAAGCACACAGCCAGTTGAGCTCATTTTTGAAGACCTCACTGAAAAGGCCCTTCTGACACTCAACAGGAACAGAGCAGATTAATGGGATTCTTTCTACTATTTTACCAAGCAACATTTTTGAAATTTAAAAAAATGCTTTTATTTACATCTATTATTTTTCAAATAAAAACATTACATAAACTTAAAACAGCAGGACAGAACATTAGAAAAACTATTCCCACGACAACTGAAACAGCAATTTGGAGATTAGACTCAAGCCTAAGCCTCATTACACTTGCAAGTATTTTCTTTGCTTGTAAGAAATACCACCACCAATTTCCACTGAACACTTACACCCTCTCCATACAACCTAGGGCTGTTCTACCTCAGAGGATTTAAATGAAGAAAGTATGGCTAAAGCTGGAAGAGTATTTGTACAAACACCACTTGCTAAAACAGAATTGGAAAGTTTAAAAACTTAGGACAAGATTACATAGGTTTATTTCAGGCTTCAAGCTGGTAATAAGGATGGAATTTTACTCTAGTTAATTGGTTTAGATACAGCAGCAAGGATTTGAGACAGATGCATCTTTAAGCTTTGGATAAGTGACATGTGGATTAAAGCTTTTAGTACAAAGTTTGAACTCTCCACGATGGTCAGTCAGATATAAACAAGAAATCTAAGTTTTGTGGACATTCTGCCTAAAAATGCAGCATTATGTACTTTGTTTCTTCATCTCATTATTGTTACATTATACTTTAGCAGATTATCATTACTACCAAAGTTTAAATGAGATTCCCAAAGGATGTATCAGTGATGCATACTGAACAAATGTTTAGACCCTGTCAGAACCACGTTCTGATGTGAAGCTATCACAAAATATCCATAACAGCAAGTGTTCTGTCACTGCACACAGAACTACTTTTATATAAGAGAATAGAGAGGGAGAAAAGCATAGCCTGAAAGTATACATGTAGCACCATTTCAGTATAATTTCAAAGAATTTACCTACAAAAATAGGTACAATAATATTCATACCCCAGTTATTGTTGAATCTGGAATTCAGATGTCTCTTAATAAAGCACCAAAGATAAGCTGCTCTATCTTATTATTTAGACAAAGAGACTGTGAGATGCTGAATCTCCTCTACTGCTCATTAAGAGCACTGCCATAAAATTAAGCTCCCAAAACTACTAACATCCCTGAAAGAGGTACAAAATGCCTTTCTTAAAAAATTCTCTGGTCTTACAGGATCATAGAATGTTTTAGGTTTGGACCTTAAAGATATCTTGTTCAACCCCCTGCCATGGACAGGGTCTTCCCATTGGACCAGATTGCTCAAAGTCACCTTGAACATCTACAGGGATGGGGCAGCCACTTACACAGCAAAACGGCACTTTAGAGTTACCTGCTAGTGACAATTAACCAGAAATATATATATACACATATATTAAAACTAACAGTATTTTTTACTGAGATAGACATTGAAGAAAACATAAAACATTGCTAAACTGATAAAACACAAAATATTTCCACATCCTGTAGTATCTATACAGTATGTTCTGCAAGAAATTCAGAGATTTGAGTTGTCCCAGAAGGAAAAGGCTGTCTGCAGTGAGCTCTAAAAGCAAGTACCATGCTGCCCACTGGTTTGCCTTCGCTTCTGCAGCTGACAGA
This sequence comes from Irena cyanogastra, assembly GCA_013397155.1. Taxonomy (NCBI): domain Eukaryota; kingdom Metazoa; phylum Chordata; class Aves; order Passeriformes; family Irenidae; genus Irena; species Irena cyanogastra. The sequence continues at coordinate 513,351 of VWZV01010764.1, forward strand.
ATATTTAGTTCAGATTAATTGTAGCAAAAATCCAAATTTTGTGCTATAATGTGATAATGCAGTCAAAGCACAAAATAAATACCTTATCGATGGCTTTTCCAACACGGGATACACTGCTGTGAATGTCTTTGTGATCTGAAGCCAGTTTTTGGACCGTGTCTTTTATTCTCTTACAACACTGCGTCATAACAAGTGAAATCGTCCCTGATAAGTCCCCATCTTGATCTAGACAAAAGAGAGGAAAATTACCAACTTTGTTACAAACGAATGGTAATATCAAATCTCTTAACATGCAACAACATAAACAGATAAAAAGTGGTACTAAAGAAATGCAATCTAGAGAGTATTTGCAAAGCAAGATCAGCTTAACTGAAGGCAGACGTACAGGAATTCACCTGTATGAAAACTGTCCTGTGGAATTAGGAATCCACTTGAGTACACAGTAACACTGAACAAGTGCAACAGTTTAAAAATTTAATGTAAAGGTCTCGTGTGTCAGTCACAGCAGATGAATAAACATCCCAAAGTAACACTCAGTTCACAAATCTCTAAGGACATAACAGAAGGATACTGAAGCTACTACAGGATCAGTTTTTCTTTTGGACAGCCCCTAAAGGTAAGTGAGAACATCACGTTTAACTTCAACAGGGTTCAAGCAAAATGAGGATGCAAGCAAAATGTGGATTAATGATGGCCCAATTAATTCTTGCCCTACAAGCCACCCACTGCTATTGGACTCTGTTTGAGCTGTATGAAGTTTCTGCTTCCTGACTTGTGGCAGCAGCTCTGAACAGTCTCCAATTCCCCGCAATGGAGGAGAAGCAGTCCATGGAGGACCTGTGGACCTTGTTATGAGATTTATTCTCTAGAAACAGTGACATTTCCTAGCTGATGTCCAACAGGTTCACTGCTGTATGACTGTGAAGAAAATAATAAACAGGACAGGCTTACAGGTCCCTAACCGCATCACAGCTTATACCCTTTGTGCCTTGATTCAAACATCACTCAGAAGCTTGAGTCAGAAAAAAAAATTACTTTTTTTTTTGGTGCTTTACTCCAGTCCTTTCTTCCTGCTTTTGATTTAAAAATACAAGAAAACTCCCCCTTCCAGTCTTACCTCTGAAGGTCTCTCCTTTCTCAAAGTTCATTCTACACGAAGAATTTTTCCTTTAGGGACACAGACTTAGCAGCCTTCCACTGCATGAGAAGGCTAATTTAAGTGGGAAAGCAGCCCAGAAATGTCTCCCTAATATTCCAGACCCAAAGCCTTCACATGAAAAAACAGTATCACCAAAATATCTCTTTAGAAGAAGGATTTTATGGAAAACATGTTCGCTTTTTAAGTTTGTTTCTTTTTGATTTCAGTTTTTAACATACCTTTTGCTTTCAGCAGCATGTTAAGAGCCCAGTTTCTGGAGAGAGCAAAGAGAATCCAGAAAAAAATTGCAATCATAGGGAGTAGATAATTTCACAGCCACTTTTTCTAGGCACCTTCCTTCTTGCACCCTCTGAACACTGCTGCTGACACTGTCACACACTGAGGCCCCCGCCTCTGACCAGCAAACAGCTCCCGTCCAGCCCCACAAGCCCCAGATGGGCAAGTTGCAACAGCAATTTTCCAACAGCCACGGGTTCTAAGAACAAAAATAACCTTTACTATGCTCTTTTCTTCCTTATCCCATGAAACCAAGGATCATCTCCTGGGCAAAAGGCTGACAGGGCTCTGTGTTTTTTTTTCTAGCAGATGACTGCAGAGTAATAGGACTGGAACTGTCACTTCAGTGATTCTGTGCATCCCAAATTAAAACCAAAAATTCCACTCAACTATTCCAAAAAGTTCATCTCCCAAAATTATTTCAAGAATAATCATTATTTCTTAGTTGCTATTTAATTTTTATGACAAACACTTAAAATAACGTAAAAGATCTTAAACTGTCTCATGAATCTTGCCATGGCAAAATGACCAGCCAGAGATTATGCAACAAGCAAAATGGAAGTATTCATTCCCCAACAAACAGAAATGCTAAAATGCACTTTCTGAAAGACATCAAGTTAAAAACCAAACAATCCACGAGTGCTTGCCTGCTTTTACCCCAAGCAAAGACATGAATTATTGGCCCCTGACGTTGTAGCAGAAATCCAACTCCAGTAAAGCAATGAAAATGTGAGGAAAAGCCATCAGAGCTGCAGAAGGTTTCCCCTCTGCACCCCTCTCTATCAGCTCCAATCAAACTATGAACTACTTGCACTAAATCAGCAGGAGAAAGCCTGCAGCCATCCCTCCTGGTAATTCAGGGTTCACAGGACAGAGAAGCTTCTCTCTGTGATGTGTGTGCAGAGTCACAATTTTAAAAAAATTTAAATATATTGGCCCACAAACAGCAAGCACAGAGCAATGCCAAGTTTACTAAGCCAGAACTTATACCATCGAAGAATATGCAATCCTTGGCTACTCCAGAAAGACAGATTTATTAAGGGAACAGAGAAGAAAAACAAACTTTGTCTTCCCATTCACAGGCCTGAGCATAGGGCTAGTCTGCCTCTAGGTTTTAACATGAAATCAGCTCAAGACATTTTAATACACTGTGTGAGGAGGGGAGAAGAAAACCAGTTTAGAGGTTAAGGCAGTTTCTACTAGTTTCTTTTTCTCCACCCACTTCCTTTTTTATCCAGTGCCTATTTAAGGTCTTTTCATACATCTTTGCTCTCAGATCTTGTCCTAACCTCTTCTTCCGCAGCAAGGGCTTTCATTTCTCTTTCTTTTTTCCTTCAAAATTACATCCAGGAGCCTATTTCTGCAGTTCACAGCCCTGAATTAGACTTCCGCATTAAGATGTCTGGCTGCTTTCAATTCCATCCATTTTCAAAAATCCTCAAGATAGCATGCAAAAGCTGAAAATACCTGTTCTTTATAAAAAGTTACAAATAACATGTTAAAGAAAAAAGAAAATACTAACAATTTTGGCCCCTATGAATCCAGCTCAGCCTCAGATGCCAAAACTGAAGAGTCCCTAGAAGTCTGAGGGTGCACTAGCAATGTATTGGCTTCATTCTAGAGCACTTACTAAAAGAAAGCTCAGATTGGGATGTGCTCTCTGGGACAGCACCACTTGGTAAGTGCTGAAAGTATGTCCAAGCCCTTCACTGGACAGTGCCAAAAACTGCTAATCCAAGCTTGGATGGAAAATCCAATGAGGACCCTGAAGGAATCACACACTGGAACCTTCTAAATTCATTACAAAGAGAGTAAAAGCTCTGGAGCTCCTACAGGAATGTCACAGTCAAACCTTTACACCCCAACAAAGACCCACACGAGTGTGAGGGTGGCACATACAGCTCTCCAGGCAAGGTCAGCACCTCAGTTTGTGAAGACAAGTATTTTAGTGACTGTCCTCAATGCCCAAGCCCAGATTGTTTCAAACAGCACAAATAACAGTTACTGAAACACAGTTCAAAACAATGCCAAAAAGACCAAACCTTATTTCATCCCAAATAAACTCCTCACAATTGGAATTCCATGTTTGTTCTCTACAGAAACTTCTGGGTACACACAGAGCAGCTCCAGCACCCTCGTGCTTGTGTTCCTGGAATTATCCACACTCCTGAGTGAGCTCTGCACCTGTATTTGCACAAGACCACGGCAAACGCGTTCTCCCCCAACCAAACAAAAACAAAAGCAGAGCGGCAGCACAGTTGCTCTCAAGTTTGGTTTCAGGAGCCTACAAGTTCCTATTTTTAATCCCTGAGCCATCACTCGCTTCCTGCACGGCCTTGGGTAAATCACTTCAGCTGCCTCTTCGTTCCCTCCCACTCCAACAAACACGGCACTACCTCCATGTCCGAGATTTCGCAAGGTTTAAACGCCCCGTGTTTACAGCCCTCGCAAGTGGCCAGCATCAGCCGTGACACACAGCCAAGGCTTGTTTACCTCCGGCTGAGCGCGGCTTTACCCTCAACACCGCCAAACCCGGCCGCGGCAAAGCAACACAACTCAGGGACACAGGAAAAGAGGGACAAAAAAAGAAAAGAAAAGAAATAGGGGCGGGGAGTGGAGGAGGGAAAGCAAACAGGTCAGCCCTGCCGTATTTCCTCTGTATTTCCCTCGGGATGGCCAACCCCTTTGTAACCCAACAGAAAGGGTTAGGACACGCTGACCAGGGTCACGCCAGACCTGCTGACCAGGAACAAACAAACCTCTGCAGCAGCCCACACGAGGCAAGGGAGGCCCGAGAGGGCCGAGATTGATCACAGAATCATGGAATATGCTGAGTTGGAAGGGATCCATCAGAACCATTGAGTCCGGCTCCTGGCCCTGCACAGGACACCCCCAACAATCCCACCATGGGCTTGAGAGCATTGTCCCAACACTCCTTAACTCTCTCAGGCTTGGTGCTGTGACCACCTCCCTGAGGAGTCTGTTCCAGTGCCCAGCCACTCTCTGAGTGAAAAACCTTTTTCTGATATCCAGCCTAAACCTCCCTTGCTCCCGCCTTTTAAATGTTCCCTGCCAAGAACGCCCCAGAGCTCCGGAGGCCGAGGGGGAAGACCCCCGGCTCAACCCCCAGCACAGAACTCTCGGGATGGGGCAGTCCCTGGAACAAGGGCTCTCCTTAGGGGGGGTTCCCAGCCCACAAAGCCCGAAGTTTTGAGGGGTGTCCAGCCCACAACTCCCCACATTTTGGGCTTCCCCTCCCCGGAGGGAGGAGCGGGGCCGCGTCCCCTCGGCAGAGGGGGGCGCAGGGGGGGTCTCCACGTACTCTCGGTCTGCAGGATCTCCCTGCGCAGCCCTCCCGCGTACTGGATCAGCTCCTCCAGGCTGCGCTCGCAGAGCTGCCCGTATCCCGAGAACTTCTGCAGCACCTTCTCCAGCTCCCGCTCCACCGTCACGCACTGGTCCATCGCGCCCGGGCCGCGCTGCTCCTCCTCCTCCTCGTCCTGCTCNGCCGCCGCACTTCCGCGCAGGCAGCGCCGCAGACACGCGGGGACCTCACGGCGCTCCGCACAGGCAGCGCCGCGGACGCCTCAGCGAGGGACCTTCGCGCAACGCAGGGGGGAGCGGCGATTTTCAGTCAGGCGGCGCGGCGGGCAGCCCTGGCCCGCCGCCGGCGGGGGTGGGCGGATCGGGTTTTCCGGTGTCCCGGCGGGATCAGGAAGCGCTTTCCGGTCAGGCGGCGCGTGGGAGTCAGCCTGGGGAACGAGTATCTCGGGAGTGTTGCGGATCAGGCAGGGACATAGGCAGCTCAGCGCGGGGGCCTGAGGGTAGCTGTTGCCATGGCGACGCCGAGGCCTGAGAGGCGCCGGGCCCAGGGACGCCTCGGGGGCCGGGACGGGGCGGCTCCTCCGTATCCTAGCCCCTCCAGATTTTGGCCCGTCGGGCCAGGGAGCGGTTTAGGGCCGTGGGGTGGGTGTGGTGTCACCGCTGGGTGACTCCCGGGAGGTACCTACGGCACAAGGGGCTGTCTCCCAGCCAGCCTGCGGGGAGCACGTCTCGCGGCTGCCCCAAATATCGAACAAATAAGGCTGAGCAGCGCCAGGGCTGAGTTAAGGAGGCCAGCGAGCCGGAAAAGGAGCATTTAACCTGTCGTTGGGTTGTTAATTGGCCAGTAAACTTCCTGCTGGGTGCTGAGTTGGCCAACGGGCTGAAGCACATTGGACTGGCAGTGGCTTATAAAAATGTGCTCAGAGATATCTCAGATCGAATTCCATTTGGTTTACACCACCTCCAGGCGAATTCAGAAGGGACCAATAAGTTGATGAGAGGAATTAAGCACTTCTCCTGTGGGGAAAGGCTGGGAAAATGGGGATTGTTCAGCATGGAAGAGAAAGCTTTGAGTAACCCAACTGTGGCCTTTCAGTACCTGAAGGGAGCTCACAGAAAAGATGGGGCAAGACTTGACAAGGGCATGTAGGGACAAGACAAGGGGGAATGGCTACAAAGTGAAAGAGAGAAGGTTTGGATTGGATATTAGGAAAAAACTCTTTACTGTGGGGGTGGGTAGGCATTGGCACAGGCTGCCCAGGGAAGCTGTGGATGCCCCATCCCTGGAAGTGTTCGAGGACAGGCTGGATGGGGCTCAGAGTAACCTGGGATAGTGGAAGGTATCCCTGCACATGGCAGGGGCCTGGAACTGAATGGTCTTCAAGGTCTCTTCCAGCCCAAACCATTCTGTGATTTGATGATGGTGGCTCTATGGTGTTTGGAGGCAGTAGCCCAGGACACACAGGACTCTGTGTTTTGTATACAAACACAGTGCAAAAAAAGCTCCTAATAAATTAGGACAAAGTTAACTGGAAAACCAGCATTTGGTCTGAGCCTGGGGTAGTGTTGCTTCATCTGTGTCCACCGTGCTGGGCAGGAAGGGAAAATCAAAAGTTCGGTATTCTCACAAGAACAGAGGGTTTGTGATGTGTAGTGTCAGTAATTGGTCACATTTTGGCCCAAACTCCTGCTTTCCTGTGTTTTTGCTCTTTATTTAATCACAAATTATGCTTAAACACAAGCCCTATCTTCTGGTTTCTTAGGTCATCAGCACAGGGGTTTAATTTGTGAAGTTCTCCACTACTCTGGGCTCCTCGGTCATCTCAGCACACTCAAGCAAGCACGCCTTACTTATTTATTTATTTTGGACATTAAACAGAGCTGGTCTTCTCCAAGGGAGCAACAAATAGCTTTTCACTGCTACAAAAACAGAAAGCACAAACTGCCTAGGAAAAAAGTGTCTTTGTTTGAAGCTTTAATTATTTTATTCTGCTCCTGTAAGTTGGTTTGCCCCGATTGATGTCTGGTTTTGTGCCACAGTTAATCACTGTGTGTTTATAGCAGATCAGATTCCCGCAGGGGGTGACCGTCGGACCCAGCTGTGGCTGCAGAAAGCCCTGATCACCTGCCCGGTGTCACAGCTGACCCTGAGCAGGGGGTTGGGCTTGGCGTCCTGTCCAACCTGAATTCCTGTGTGAATCACTCCCAGATCGCCGGGACTGCCTCACCCAAATGGCAGGGGGTGGAACTGGATGGGCTTTGAGGTCCCTCCCAACCCAAACCATGCCAGGATTCCACAGTTAAACAGCCGGGGCTTTAGCTGAGCTGTCAGCGGTGGTCACTGTTACAGATTCACACCTCTGTTAAATCTACTTCCCGCTGGCCACTTATACAAAGCAGGAAACATCTTCTGATTTAAAATTCCTCTGCCTACAACACAATAATGTCTGGGCTGCTGCCATCTTGCTTTGAGACTCATAGAAGCTTCTTTGTTTTATTTAATATCAATAACAAGGAGGCACAGTTTCATATCACACCTTGAACATGTCGAGATGGCACCCACGTTGAAGCACATCAAGAATTTCTGTGTTAGTGAATTCTCAGGAATTCACAATATTGTAGAATATCCCGAGTTGCAAGGGACCCACAAGGATCATCGAAGTCCAGTTCCTGTCATCAAAGTAAATTGTATTTGCAGAGTTGGCTCTTGGGAAAACTGTCTTTCAGGTTGTTTGAATATTAGTTTGCTGAACTGTTATCTTGATAAACTCATTTTAAAATGGTGTGATGTTAACATGGTAAAGGACTGAATTAAGATGTTTAATCTGCTATTTTATGGTTAATCTTCTGTTTTACTGATTTCAAAATGACAATACTTTTCTTATGTTCCCTACAGAAGTCTGAAAAATGGATTATTGTCTGTATTCCCAGGCTGCACAGTCAGCAACTGCTTGTAGGAGAGGATGGGGGAGGAGAGGGAATCCTTGCCATTTTCCAAGGGGCAGCAGATAAAAAGACTGCAGGTTTGGCTGTCTAACAAGGAAAGGTGGCTGTCCCAGTTCTCGGGATTTGGGCTTAGCTCCTAAATTATAGTAAATTTTTTTTGCTTCCAGATCCTTGCTTTGGGCTTTTGTTTAGAGGTGGAATTTATATTCTCCATTCTCTTCACATTTGTAATATTTGCTCTGGGAGCATAGGTCTGACTGACTGATGACTGTTTAATGATGTTAATTAAGGAGTGTTAACCCTGGGGTCTTTAAAAATGCCAGCGTGTGTCATCTTTGTGTTCAGTCCCAATGAATTTCAATTCACTCTTAAGATATTTAGATTTTCCAGATAATTAAAACTCCCTGAAAGCTTGTTTCCAGGTGATATGTCAAAGACATTCTGAGTTGCAACTGGAAACCAAATGACAGCTACATCTAGAAAACGGAACATTTTCTGGTAGGGTCAGCTTAGTGCATCAGGGATGCAGAGGTGTGGAGGGAAGAGAGGACCAGAGAGCCTGGGAGAGGCACTGGATCTATTTAGGTTTGCCCTGCCAGACCTTTGGTTAACTCATCACCTGCAGTTCTTGGTTGTACCCGCCCCTCATCCGGGTGCTTCAGTGTTGGCAGCTGCTTTGTTTTGGGTTGTTTTGCGGGGTTTTGAATACTGGCTTGAAATATCATTTGTACTTTCCTAAACGACTCCAAGGCTTTGAGTTCTGGCAGATGATTGGCTTTGTCTCTGCAGGGGCCTAATTTAGCTCAGCCCATGAGCACTCGGAAATGACACGCTGGTGACAGCCTCCCCAGCAGTTGGTGTTGCAAATAGTTCAGCTGTGAGCGTAGAGGAGTAATTGTTGTGAGGTGCCTTCCTGCTGGGGGAAGCGAGGGCACCCCGAAGAAATTACAGGGGAGAATCAAAGGAATCTACTGGAGTAGGGTCTGAGGTGCTCATGTAAAACAAACAAACTGAAACAAACAAAACCCAAAACAAACCAAACAAAAAACCCCAACCCAACAATGTTTTCCAGCTGAAGTTAAATATACAAAGTCCTTCTCCAAACTCCCACCCGTAACTTTACACGATGGGAGTTAGTTCACACTCACTTGAAACAAAAGGTAGAGAAATCAGGCAACTTCTTGTATGTGTGACAAAAGAAATGGGCCTTCACAAAGCTTCTGGATAAGAACCCTGTTCCTGGGGCACCCCAGGGCTCAGAGCCTGCCTGAGGCCCTCTGATCGTGATGGGAAATATGTGTTTTATTGACTGTCCCCCGCCTCCACCAGCTGCAGGGACAAAGCCACTCCCTCGACTTTTGCCAAGGGCAAAGGATTCATCTTACTGATGCTTTGCCACCTGCTCATTAGGGAGATGGGCGCTGGCTTAGGCAGGGGAAGTTTCCCAGGCTGCAGTGGCTGTGAAGGAGAGAACAGCGCTTGGATCTGTGAGCCCCTCCACCGGGCTGTGCCTCTGGTACCTTCTGTCCCACCTGGACCTGCCACCCCAGGGACTTGCTGCAAACCCAGCGGAGCTGCTGAAATCCCTTTGTATTTAACAGAGTAGCACAAGCAGATACAAGGTTTGCAGTCCACTTTTATCTTTTACGGATAAAAATGTTGAAGAATAAAGTTGTATATGACTCCCAGTGGAAGGGCACAACATTTACCAGCCCTTAAGAGCCCTTAAGAGCTTTGTGAATGACTACATCTGCAATCCTGCCACTCTTCCCCTTTCAAGAACCAAAATGAGCCCATTCCTGAAGAACACAGTGCCATGAATTTTCTTCTGGAAGAGGCTGTGTTGGCCAAGTCACAGAACGAGCTGAACCTGGATTGTTGAGTTTTTTCCTTTTAAAATCATATCAACACACTGAGAAACATTTAAATGTGTTTTTAAGGCTCTGAGGAGCACAGTGGTTTAAATGCTTTTTTTCCAGATCAATATTAGTGTGCCTTTCTGAAAATTGATAGTACAGAATTACAGCATGTACACTCTGGGGGGTTCTCAGTGATTTTAAATTTAAGCTGTGCTATTTTTGTGCTCATCTGTATGAGCTGCCAATTTTCATGCAAATTATGGATTCTTAAAATAACTGAATATACAGAAGCACTGTTGAGTTTCCATCAGAGGAGAGCCTCCATCTCAACGCAGTAGCTTGATCTTAGTACGTTTTTTGCAGTAGGCTAAATTTTATCTTTGCAGGCCAACACTTCTTGTACAGCCTGGGATGGTTCTTCGAGGATCCACTTCAGCGGGGATCCACACTGCGCTCCAAAATGCTTCCAGTGTGAGCACAGACCCAACTTAAACCCTTGTCCGAAATCGGGATGCAGCTCACGCTTGCCTCTGGCTGTCGCTTCGGCACAAGCTGTCAGCGCTCGAGTGCCGAGGCGAAGCTGCAGNGGCGGGGACGGCGCCAGCGGCGGGCGGGAGGCGGGGGGGCCGCGGCCCCGCTCCCCTGACAGCCCCCGCTCCCCTCCCTCCCTCCCCAGCCCGGCCTCCGGCTCGGCGCTCCCGGGAAGATGTGGGTGAAGCTGTGCTGTTTGCTGCTCTACTTCCTGGCGCTCTTCGTGCTGGCCCGGGTGTTCGAGGCCGTGGCGTGGTACGAGAGCGGCTTCCTCGCCACGCAGCTGGTGGACCCGGTGGCGCTGAGCTTCAGGAAGCTGCGGACCATCCTGGAGTGCCGCGGGCTGGGGCACTCGGAAATGACACGCTGGTGACAGCCTCCCCAGCAGTTGGTGTTGCAAATAGTTCAGCTGTGAGCGTAGAGGAGTAATTGTTGTGAGGTGCCTTCCTGCTGGGGGAAGCGAGGGCACCCCGAAGAAATTACAGGGGAGAATCAAAGGAATCTACTGGAGTAGGGTCTGAGGTGCTCATGTAAAACAAACAAACTGAAACAAACAAAACCCAAAACAAACCAAACAAAAAACCCCAACCCAACAATGTTTTCCAGCTGAAGTTAAATATACAAAGTCCTTCTCCAAACTCCCACCCGTAACTTTACACGATGGGAGTTAGTTCACACTCACTTGAAACAAAAGGTAGAGAAATCAGGCAACTTCTTGTATGTGTGACAAAAGAAATGGGCCTTCACAAAGCTTCTGGATAAGAACCCTGTTCCTGGGGCACCCCAGGGCTCAGAGCCTGCCTGAGGCCCTCTGATAGTGATGGGAAATATGTGTTTTATTGACTGTCCCCCGCCTCCACCAGCTGCAGGGACAAAGCCACTCCCTCGACTTTTGCCAAGGGCAAAGGATTCATCTTACTGATGCTTTGCCACCTGCTCATTAGGGAGATGGGCGCTGGCTTAGGCAGGGGAAGTTTCCCAGGCTGCAGTGGCTGTGAAGGAGAGAACAGCGCTTGGATCTGTGAGCCCCTCCACCGGGCTGTGCCTCTGGTACCTTCTGTCCCACCTGGACCTGCCACCCCAGGGACTTGCTGCAAACCCAGCGGAGCTGCTGAAATCCCTTTGTATTTAACAGAGTAGCACAAGCAGATACAAGGTTTGCAGTCCACTTTTATCTTTTACGGATAAAAATGTTGAAGAATAAAGTTGTATATGACTCCCAGTGGAAGGGCACAACATTTACCAGCCCTTAAGAGCCCTTAAGAGCTTTGTGAATGACTACATCTGCAATCCTGCCACTCTTCCCCTTTCAAGAACCAAAATGAGCCCATTCCTGAAGAACACAGTGCCATGAATTTTCTTCTGGAAGAGGCTGTGTTGGCCAAGTCACAGAACGAGCTGAACCTGGATTGTTGAGTTTTTTCCTTTTAAAATCATATCAACACACTGAGAAACATTTAAATGTGTTTTTAAGGCTCTGAGGAGCACAGTGGTTTAAATGCTTTTTTTCCAGATCAATATTAGTGTGCCTTTCTGAAAATTGATAGTACAGAATTACAGCATGTACACTCTGGGGGGTTCTCAGTGATTTTAAATTTAAGCTGTGCTATTTTTGTGCTCATCTGTATGAGCTGCCAATTTTCATGCAAATTATGGATTCTTAAAATAACTGAATATACAGAAGCACTGTTGAGTTTCCATCAGAGGAGAGCCTCCATCTCAACGCAGTAGCTTGATCTTAGTACGTTTTTTGCAGTAGGCTAAATTTTATCTTTGCAGGCCAACACTTCTTGTACAGCCTGGGATGGTTCTTCGAGGATCCACTTCAGCGGGGATCCACACTGCGCTCCAAAATGCTTCCAGTGTGAGCACAGACCCAACTTAAACCCTTGTCCGAAATCGGGATGCAGCTCACGCTTGCCTCTGGCTGTCGCTTCGGCACAAGCTGTCAGCGCTCGAGTGCCGAGGCGAAGCTGCAGAGTCGAGTTCCGACCCGTGCAGATGAATCTCACTGTGGAATTTGCTTTCGCGCCAGTCAAGGGCTGGGAGCGCGGCTGGCGTGCGGCAATGAGGAGCGGAGGGATCATCCCTACACCCAGCAGCCCGAATCCAAATAAACTGTGTCCACTAAGCTGCACTAAAACTGCCCGAACAAATCGGCCCTGCAAATATCGGCCCCCAGTTCTGGCTCTGTAAATATTTTTCTTTTAATGAAAAGCGTCGGCCGAGTCGGATCCTGCTGTCTCCGTCCCCAATATCCGAGGTATTTATAGATTATTTTTCTCGCAGCAAGCGCAGCCGCAGGGTCTAAAGTTGCAGCCGGGGGCAGGGACGCGACCGCCCCCCTAGCCTGGCGATGCGGGGTCGGGCCGCAGTGCTGAATCACGGCGGGGGGGGGAAGGAGAAGGGGAAANGTGGCGCTGAGCTTCAGGAAGCTGCGGACCATCCTGGAGTGCCGCGGGCTGGGGCACTCGGGGCTGCCCGAGAAGAAGGATGTGCGGGAGCTGGTGGAGAAGTCAGGTACGCGGAGCTCCCCCGTGACCGGGGGGACGGACGGAGGTCGGTGCCCGGCCACCCCGCGTGAGCTCCGGCCGCCCTTGGATGGAGACGCGGGCGCTGCTTCCCTTCGCGGGGCGGGTTTGGGGAGCGAGCTGGCTCCCCCCAGCAAGGGGGTCCATGGAGGGAGCCCGGGGACCTCGGGGGGTGACGGTCAAAGCCCGGCGGCGTTGTGAGCCCGAGCGGGCTGCGCCGAGTGAAAGGCCTGCGCTGGACGGGGCACCAGCAGCGGCCCTTCTCTTCCCTTCCCGGCCTGGCCCTTCCCTCCCCTTCCCCGGGAGTTCCGCTGCGGGCGGGCGGTCGGGTCAGTGCGGGTGGCACAGATGCGACCGAATGTCGTCTGCCGTGAAAAACGTGGAGGAGAGACTCCAAATAGCTGCAGTAGGCTACTGTTTACAGCTGGGGCCAGCTTGTTCCCGTGTATTCCCACCCGTTTGCTGGGTTTATTTCAGGTACGGTTATCAAGATGGGCCCCAAGCAAAGCGATGATTTCATAGCTGAGGAGCACAAGGGATGGGTACCCAGGGTTGAAATGGTTTTATACAAGGGGAGAAGAACTAGTTCCTGCATACAAAAATCAGCTCGGAAAAAGGCAGAGAGGCATTTCAGAAGTAAGGAGAACCAGGTGAAGGAGATGGACTTTTCGGGGCTGATTAACAGCGAGGGATGAAGAGCAGTGGAGATGTAAGAATGGCAGAAGTGTCCTGAAAGTAAGGATGCTGCCTGGAGCAGTCAGAGGGAGCTGGCCCCAAGGACTGGGAGATGGGGCTGATGTAACAGCTGTAGTGCCAGCCAAGCAGGAAAATGTGAGTAGTTGCTTTTAAATCAGTGGTGGTAGGGCTGGTGATCCAGGAGAGAGAGAAATCCCAGCAGTCAGGATAGGCAGTGAGGGTCTCTAATGTCTGGTCAGAGAGGGAGATGGATTTATGTGGATGCAGTGCCTGTCCTATAACCTTAAAAATGCTGGTTTAAATAATTGATATTAATCCTAGGCATTTAAATCTAATTTGCTGTTACTCTTCATTGTTTATTTATGTTTTTATGTTGTTTATTGGCTTTGCTCTTCCAACAGTAAAAAGCATTAGGCACTTTCACTTTTGTTTCCAATCACTTTCACTCCTTGGCTGTCAGGTACTTTCATGATGTCATGATGTTTGGGTTGCATATGCTGCAGGGAAGTGTTTAATTCCAAACAAACTGTATTAACCAACTTCTTCAAATGTCATGGAAACACTTCTCATACCAACAGGCTTTGCAGCATTTTTCTGTGGTTGCGTTTTGGATTTTTTTCCCCTCTAAATTTTATGAATATTTTTGCAAACCCCTCAAGGGTTTCAGCTGTTGTACTTATTTTTATATTTTTAAGGAAACTGTTTTCGGACAAGACTTCATTTCTTAAAGCTTAGCAGATTAGTTTGCTAAAATGCGGGTTGTCATTAACAGTGTGTATAATGACTGTAAAACAAAGCACGAGAAGGAAATGAGATTATGAAGGAAACATAATCAGATGATTTTACCGTGAGCTCTTTATGTCACTGCATTTGGAGTTCATGGGAACTTTTCCCAACTGTGCCAACAAAAGCCAACAGCTAAATTATTCTGCCTGAGATTTTTACTAGCAACAGGACCACAAACATTGGGTTTTGGTCCAGAATTAATGATTGAAATTTTGGAAGTCTGTTTGAATTATCAGTGTTAAGAAATTGCTTGCTGCAAAATTGCAATCCTGTGGAACGAAAGCTAAGATGTATCGACTAAAATTGCTCTCAGCCACTGAACGCTGTTATTTGCAGGGAATGAGCCTTAGAAGATGTTCCTTTATTCCTCTGCGTGCTCATGCATGTGTGGTGCATCTGTGTAATCAGAAACAGAGCATTCGTGTCTTCTGTGGTCTGACTGAAGTCAAATTGTTCACTGTAATGTCACCAGGGATGGAATCATAGTAACAACTTAAAGTTTAGCTCCCTTTGTACTGAAAAGGTTCTCTGAGCAGCCATGCAAATACAGTTAGTTAAACTGTTATTAGAATTCATTAAGTAATCTTTCTCCAGTGCCATTTTAATTGAATTTCTTCAATTGTCTCTTTTTTCAGGAGACCTCATGGAAGGAGAGCTTTATTCAGCTCTCAAGGAGGAAGAAGCCTCTGAAACAGTTTCCAGTACAAACTTCAGTGGTGAAATGCACTTCTATGAGCTGGTAGAAGACACAAAAGATGGAATCTGGCTGGTACAGGTAAATAAATTTGACCTTTTGTTTTAATATGTTTATCACACCCAAAATGTGTTTCAAAGGAGGAGTTTTTGAGGGTAGTTAACTAGTTGTAAAAATGTGTAACAGAGAGATGGTGACAAAGATAAATTTCATCCAGGAGATGAGGAATAGAGAAATAAAACAAGAGAGGCTGGAAGTGCCAGAGTTCCTATACAGAGAGGAAGAAAAAGAAAGCCTGTTATTCTTTGAATTGCTTTTTGTAAAGCAGGCATTTTAGAACCAGAAAACAAGCAGAGCAGCACACACTGAAGTACACAGAGTATGCAAGTCCTTGGCCCTGGGTTTCTAAGAACCTTGTAATGTGTGAAGTAGGTGCATTAGTACAGATGCTCCCAGCTGGCACAGCCTCCTGGTGCTGCTCTTCCTTTTGGTTGCTTTACATGCTCAGACCCAACCAGTTTAAGTTTCTGCTTGTCTAAGGGGCTTAGAGCACTTGTAAAATCTCTGTTAGCTCTTGCACAAAGGCAGGAAGGATCTCAGTCTGCCAACTTCCTGGGCTAGCAGGCTGCTTCTGCAACATATTCCAGTGGCTTGAAGTTAACTTTCTCCCAAGCCTTTTGTGCGCAGCAGTTTTACAGTCTGTTTTCCCAGGGCTGCATAAGAACAAGAGATCATTTAGGAAAATAAAGAGACTTCTTTCAATAGGATTCTGAAGCAATTAATCATCATTCCTGAGAACATAAGTAACCTAGACTAAAATGTAGAAATTATTTTTCTGTGTCAAGTTCTCTGTTGATAAGAGGGTGTTTTTAGGCATAAGTTTCTTCCTAACAGCCACATCAGGTGAAATTCCCACCAGGTAATTACTTGTTCCGTTGACAGCTCCTACCTGGTTTGTCTGGTCTCACTTCATGTTTTCTATTTAACAGGAAGTCATTAAATCTTCATAATCTATTTATTAGACTTGTACTGTCACCACATCAGATCTCATCCCAAAAAAGACAAGAGGACAGATTACCTTTGGGCTCGAAATGGCATTTTTGTTTTGGGAAAGATATATTTGGAGTTTATTGAATCCAAGTTTGAGGTTTCAGTCATACAGGAGGGCATTCTTCAAGCAGAAAGAGAGTGTTGAAAGGCAGTTTACATGTCCCCAAGCTAGTTGACAAATGCAAGCATGAATATGCTGTGAAAAACCTTCCCTCCTCCCTGTGCAGCTCAAAGAGGTGAAATATGATAGTTCTCTGTTGTCTCTGGCTTGCAGAATTTTACTTGTAATGTATTTTCCACTAGCATCCTAATAGCAGGTCAGATAGGCTGTGTTTTGATATCTTCAGTGTGATGAATGTTGTCATCATTCTGGGAATATTTGCACAGCTATTCAGCTGGTCACAATAGCTGTGGGAAAAAAATTAGTGGAATTTACAGAATAATTTACTTGCTGAACACTATTTGTCTGTTTCTCTACAATAAAAACCACAAGAGATGTTGAATTTCTATTTTTCATTCTTGCTTTTCGAGTTTTCATCACTTTGAGTTTTCATTTGCTCCATTCCCCACCACAACTCCTGTCTGGATAACTCCTGTGCTGGATTCTTCATGTCCTTTCACAGGTTTTCCTACACTCTTTTCTTAGACCTCATCTCTGCAGAGCTGATCTTTACCATCACTTCCCAGTTCTAACTCTTGATTCCCTTCCTTGCCCATCCTCCTTTGCCATTAGGAATCCTGTGGAAACTTTCCAGCTGATTAACCAGCTCGATGCTCATGCAGGGGAGCGAGGATGCCTCATGGGTGGGTTTGGTGACCATGGGCAAGGTCAGAGATTCCCTTGCTCTCTTGCTGCTGGCTGGGAAGCAGAAAGGATCTCCAGATCTTTTTCTGTATCCTGAGCCCTGAATCCCTGTTCTGTGGGGGCTGCTGGTAAGGAGCAGAGGGAGAGGAGCAGTTGGCACAGTGGCTTGAGTTGGTTTGAACACTTCGTGATGATGTATGAGAGGACTGAGACTTTGAAGATTATTTTTATTTTCCAGTGTGTATAAAGGAAATTTCTGGTGTGGCACAGGCTGAGAATGTGATAGCCATCACTGTCTGAAGAGAATCAAAGGGAAAAAGAGGAAACAATTACTGTTTCTTGATATGTTTGACACAAATTGAGGTATGAGTTTATCATTTAGAGTCAGCAAGATGAGTTCCTTGAAGAAAGTCGAAGTCAGTACACAAGGAATCAGTGTTTTGTGGCTTTGTTTCTTTATTTTCTGGAAATCCACATGCAAAGCATCTTGGTCCAGTGGTAATTTGTTTACCAGTGTAGCTGTTCACAGCTCCTGTGTGGCGCTTCCATAGAGCCACAGACAGCAGCATGTTCTTTCTCCTATTAGCTCATGATCTCATCACCTTTCCTTTTATGCCGTTCTTCTTGCTTGCCAGCTGCTGCTGTGCACTTCTTTGGCTGGCAAGGAGGGTGACTTGTAGTTCCTGGAGCTGCTTCTCTTGTTGGTTAGGGGAGTTATATGTAATGTTCTTACTTTTCCAGGCTCTGGGTTGTCTCTAGAATCCTGTCATATCCAACAATATTGTAGTCATTATGGCTTTTGAAAATTATCTACAGATAAAAATCCTCTCTGAATGAAGTTAAAATCTAAATGAATGTATATTTTTATTTTAAAAGTCTCTACTATATCATAGTGGCAGAGAGAAGTAAAGGGAACTTTCTTCTTGGCATTGAAGTACGAGGACAGACATTTTGATTGTGTCTGGTAGAGCTGCAAAGGCCATTATTATGGATATAAAATTCTGCAGTCTATTCTGCATCTCAGTTTCTAGCTCAAATGGTGTAGTCACAGGGCAAGGGATGTGCCTACAGCATCTTGGTGGTGATGGTTTGTTTGTTCTTCTTTCTGCTTGCATGTAGGATGAGTGATTTTCATATTTATTTGCCTTCTGAATTTTTCCAGGTGATCAGCTGTTCTTGCTAAAAAGAAACAAAGCAGAAACACTCAATTCTTTCAGAATACATGATTCAGTATTTGTGTCTTCTCCAATAGCCCTTCAGGATCATTTACCACAGGATACCTGATTTTAAGTTTCAGTTTTCTTCTCAAGAGGCTTCATATCCAGTCAAGGGTGCAGAATACCATCAACTGGAATGTAATAGTCCTTGTGCTGCCTGTGTATCTGTGTTAACTCATTGCAGAAGCTCATTTATTCTCAATCTCTGACATAACTGTCCGTCCAGATCAGTGCATAGGTCACCTCACCTCTCTGGAGAAACTGCACATAATTTTGAGGTGATTAATTTTTGCATGCTGTGATGGATGTAGTATTTGCTTGTTTTGATGCGACTTCTCACAATCTCTTTCTCAGAAAAGAAAGGAAAAAAAATTTCCAGATATCTGCAGTCCATATGGGTGGATTCTGAATGAGTTGTGAATTCTTAGGAAAGAGAGTCTAAGTGGAAATTCAGTTCCATTAACACATTGTCAAATAATAAACAGAAAGTGAGATGTCTCAGAATTAATAGAAGTGCAGACTTCATGTAGAAACTTACTGACATTATCTGGAATAAGTGAGCTTTTTTCTATGCTTCTAATAAGTAAATTACCAGGCCATTTATAATTAATTGTATTTTTACTTCTGTTTTATATATGGAAACAGAGTTTGCAGCATAGTTGTTAATGAAAAAGGTTCTATGACTAGAGTTTTTGAACCTTTTTGTCGTTGTGGACCCCTAAAAATCTTCCAGGGCATGCATGGAATCTTTACAGTAATACTCAGTTTCCTCTGCTCATTTACCCTCTGCAGGCACTGTGGAGGAGTTCATGGGTGTCTCAATTTGGAAACCACTGAACCAGACAGACAATTCTCATGTTCATACAACCTTACCAGCTCATTAAATGAGTTAGAAAACAGTTTTGTCTTTGGCAAAGCTACATAGGTTTTTTCCAATTCCAATGTCTGTATTCCTTTTGTGGAGAGTGACTTTCTGAGGCTGGGTGAGGACTGCTCCTGAGAGAACTACCTGGATATGTGTGTGTGTGTGTGCAGCAGGGAATGGTGTCTCTTACTTAATGGCTTTTGTTCTTCCTGATGGTGTAAAGTCTGTCACAGTGCCCTAGTGCCCAGAGTTGAGGAGCACTTGGAGTCGTTGTCTTTGTGGCTGAGCAGTAAAACCAAGTTGTGACTATTACTGTGTGTTTGAAATTGTATGCTGTTGGTATGAGCAGATGTGCCTGACACTTGCTGTCCCAGATAGAAATGGTGAAAATAATGAGAGCTGGAGCACGAGGTGTTTGTTCTGCTTTTGCCCCTCTCTGACTCATTGTCATGCCTTGTGATATTCAAGCACTCTGAGTTGTGAGCGAGCTTCAAAACTTAGTGAGAACAAATCTCGTTCCTGTGACCTGCTTTGAGATCTCTGCATACCCGTCTGAAAGAAATTGAACAAAACCTGATTTAAATGCACAGAAAACGGGATAATGCTCAAGTGAGGTCGTTATCATGTCATGCTGAAGTACTTCAGGGGTACCAGAAGAGGAGTCTGTCTTTGCATATTGCATTGCTACAGCAAACTCTAACATCAACTGTGCTTCCTCAAGCCTCTTCAATTTCAGTCATATTTTTACTTGTATTTTAAGAATCTATGTTTCATAAAATAATATTTAAAAATGTTTATGATACTTGGAAATTAAGGAGCAGCTGGATCAGTGATGGTTATAAAGTAGCTATTGCAATATTGATGCACCTGCCCAAAACACTTTGGGTTTGGATTAGGTTACTTTCGCAAAGTGCCTTGCTGACTTAGTCCTCTTTTTCCAAGTGTTTGCATCTTTCTGGCTCTGGGATATTTGTCTTTAAGTCTGTTCTTTAATGTCGTAACTATGACTACTTTAACATGTAGATGAAAATATTTCCATTTTTCTAATTACTTTCTTGATTGAACTCTTTGGGGGTAATTCTGTGTAATTCAGTGTCATGAAAACTCTTCCAATGCAAAATCTCTCTATTCAATTGTCTTTTGAAATAACCAGAATCTCAGCATTTACAGTATTATAGAGATGGTAATTCAGACCTTGCAGTCAGCCAGTCCTCTGGCCTGGGTTAGGTGTGGGTTAGGGAGCAGATCCATTTTGTGGTGTGAAGTTGTTAAATAGCAGGGTTACTGTGATCCTATTGGACTCCCTTAGCCCATTAAGATGATTAATGGATTAATTGAGTTACCCTCATTGTCTTACTTGTCACTCTGACATGTGATATGTCACAGATTGTGGACATAGCTAATAATAAGCAAAGCTGAGAGGGTTTGTGCTTCTCCAGACGCAGTGTTTGTTTCCCATCTGTGTTAGCTGATCTCCTAAAAGGTACATTCTCCTATGAGCTTGGGCTTTATTTCTCTAACATTAAATAGTGTATGATGGAAAGGCACCTTTCTGGTGAGCTGTTTCAGCTTTCTGCTAGACTATAGAATATGTGTTTAAAAAATATTTTGCTGTCTCTTTTATACTGTAAGTTGTTCAAATACTCTTTTTGACTGTTTTCTTCTTGGGAATGTGTGTCTGACTTCTGGCTTGGGTGTATTCAGGGCTAATTTGTTCCTATTGGGCATAAATTGGCATTGCCCTTTAGTTTCACAGAGTCCTGATGTCAACCACACTCCTCCCAGTAAGTGAGGTCAATCAGCCAGTTTGTTTTGTCAGGTCTGATATATCCTGGGCTTTGCTTGTTTTGCAGCCAGTTAATATTGATGCCTCGTGTTGTCTTGTGGAGCAACTGATAGCCCCAAGCGTTTCCTCACATCGCTGTTTCTAACTGATGAACTCCCCAAGTGTCCTGTTCATTACTGAATTCAATTTCATGTGTGACACTCTGCATTACAAGATTTGTGCAGCTCTTCCTGCATGGTGTTGTAATCCTCTTTCCCACATAAATGTGCTTCCCAGTTTTATATCTTCTACAAATGGCTTTGGGAGACTTCAAGTTCCCACAGGAAGGGCATTAATGGGAATATATGCTGAACTGAGCTCTAAGGTAAATCTATTAAGAAGTCTGTTAGCACCTTTCTGGCATTTTGATGTCTTTTTGCTGTAGCCAATTTCTTGCTAATTTTAAAACTTTTTTTTTCACTCACTATAAAAGCCTATCTGTAGCTCTCGTGTAATTTTTCCATGTGGCATAATACATGATACGCTACCTAACTACAAACAGGACACTACATCCCCTTTTTCTCTTGAAACTCAGTTCTTTTCCTTCAGGGACAGTTCCTCTCTATCAGGAATGATACATCTTTAGTAGTTGCATGCTGGAAAGAGGTGGAAAATGCAACTGTCTCTGCACCTCTTAAAACTTCTACAGTTTTGCATCCTATTGAAATCAAACTGGTGGGGATTTTTTTTTAATTTGCTCTTAAATATAGCTACAGACTTGTTACTGTCCTGTCAAAATGTGAATTGGTCTGATTGGGGTTTGCAAGAAATTTTCACAGGTTAACCTGTGATCCTGTGTACTTGTGCTACAGTTCTAGGATGGAGATACCCTGCTTACTCTGATTTAAGTGCATTAAGTTATTTGAGTTCTGCTTTCACCTTCAGGTGATGTAGTTTCTTCCCATAAATTTGCTAACTGGTCCGTGGCCAGCCACCCCCACCCTTCACTGAAAACTGAGTCACTGTATTAATTTAACTATAAGAAGAAAATTATCTTACATTTCTATCCTACCTTCATTGTTTGGTGATCCTGCTGCTTCTCCCCCTGTTCTATTTTTATTCATATGACTGAAAAACCTTTTGGTACAACATGTAATAGTCTTTGTGTGGTCTACCTTGAATAGCCCATTTTTCCTTACTTTTTTTTCCTTGCATATCTTTCTTTGATAGGTCTCCCTTTTGACCTTTTTTCAATCCTTGTAGATTGTCAAACTATTTCTAACCTCTCTTTTGAAGTGATTGCTAGGAAGAAGTGCAACCTTTTTTGGCAACCTTTTTTTTTTTTTTTCCTTACTTGAAATATAAAATCCTGATAGCTTTAACGCCATGGGCTTGAAGAACTTCCAGGCCTCTTCCACATTCAAATTCCTAGCCTCCTCAGTCACAGGATTTTAAGCTAAATTTCTTAACTTATCAAAATTCACACTTCTTAAATAAAATCTGTTACAAGTGTTTGCAGGTTATTTTCAATTTAAACTGAAGTACATTTTGATTGCTTAACCTGCAGTATTTTCTTGGACACCCTCATGCAAAGAGGTGGTGACTGCTTTCCAAAATACAAAGCCTTGCCTTGGCATGGTGAGCTCCCAGTGCTGTAAGTGGGTGTTGTCTGCAAGGAGCAGCTGCAATGGACATGTTTATTTGGATTTGTTTCCATAATGACATAAAAAAGCGTGAGCCCAAAATATTTTATGAAGCTTCAGTGTGCAAAACCATAGCAGGGTTCTTCTATGTAGTTACAAAATACAGACTGCTACTTAGGTCATTATTCTTCAGTATAAATAACTTTCTCCAAGAGGAAAGACTTTTTCATAGGAAAGGAATTGAGCTGGTGTTAAAAATTCCACCAGTACAGGCAGGTGACAGTAAAATATAATGGCGACTGTATTAGCAACAGATTTTTGTCTTGACACTTAAAGTGAATGTTGTGGTGCCAGGCAGAAGAAACAGTGAGCAGGATCTGTCCTCCTGCACACATTAACATTATCTCATCACTGTTTCAGAGCATGCACACAGGGTTTTGGAAGAAGCCAGTCTCTGAGTAGTTGTACCAAAGAGTAATCCAGTCACCAAAGTTTTACTTCTATGCTTGCTAATAGAACACAATGGTTCCTTGCCATGTAGGATGCATTTATCATGCCATAGTAGCTCCGAGGATATTTTAAGGATATTGTATGGCTTTAGGGTGTCTTTAGGAATTTGGTCTCCATTGATTGAAGTGTATGAAAGGAAGAAGTTTAAAATATCCAAAGCTTCAGTCACATTGTGTGATATAAAGAAGCCTCAGTAATACAGCAGATTTCTCAGCTGGTTGTCTCAGTGCGTGATGGTTGCATTTATCTAATCAAAAAGGCTTTTCTATATGCTGTGTGTGTTTTAAGAATAACTTGAAGGATTCTTACCTAGATTTTCACCTCCAGTGTTATTTAAACATTTTGGGCTTAGTGGAATAGGAATGTAATCTGTGACTTCAGTTTGTTTCCCTATGTAGAACATTCTGCTTGGTGAATTATTCTATTTTAAGATTGAGAGGCTGCTACTTACCACAGAGCAGATAATATTTATGAGTCTCAAAGGCTGGACACACTTTCTAGGTTGAATCTCAGCATGTCCACAGAGAACTCTTAGTCATGGTGACAGCCCAACTTCCAGGGGCAAACTGACATTTGAGGTTATTAAGTCAGAAAACAATTGGGATAAGTTTAATGGTGGGTAAACAAATATCTAACAAATGGAAGATTCAAGATTTAATTTAAAAATATATTTTAAGTGGCTGCCAGTAAGCCTGCAGAAGCATGTGAGGTGTTTCTAAAATAGAAAATGCGATGGCTCGTGGAATAGTGCATGATCAGTCATGTCATTCAAAATTACCTGTCAGCTGGCAGAGTTTTCTTCTCCTTGTGGGTTTTTTTCCCTCTCCCTGTACAGTTATAAGTTGGAGGATGAATACTGCTTCTTTGTCATCTGTGCAGTAGAAGCTTACAGTGAGGTAACCTGAAGTACAGCTTTAATATACTGTATTAGAACAAATTAAACCTTGGGATATATCACAGCAAGTGATCGTCCTGAAATGGCAGATGGGACACTGGAATTGGTGGAACAGTCACATAAAGTTGCAGAGTGAGTCACGGGCAAAGCTAGAAGGAGTCAAGATCCTTAGGCATTATCTGGGAGTTTAATCAGTAGTTTCCACTGCTCAGGAATGGCTGTTGGCAGTTTAATCTGGTACCAGGTACATACATTCCCATTCATTCTGCTTGCTCTGAGACAACGTTTCTTTGGTATGTTGTAACTTCTGAGGGAAAATGGTAATAAAATGATGGTCTTTTTTTTTATTGCAAAAAAGAGGAACCTGCTGAACCCCTCTCCTTTCTCCCCTACTGTGGACTGGTTAATGATAGTTCTGTTATTTTACCAAAATTTTTGTTAACTACCTCTGATTTTAGTATCTTAACATGTACTTAACATGATGATGCACTTCTTTCTCTCTGCAGAACCACATTTCTGTCTTAGAGCTTCACTGTCCAGAGACATTTGCCATGACTCCCAGTTGCACATTCATACTCCGTGTCCTAAAAGAAGGAGAAAGACTATCAAGCATGACCAGCACTCTGTTTTCTTGAAACTTGCTCTTTATTTCAGGAACCAAACTGACTGTGATACTAAACTAGTATTTCCTTTTGGCAATAGGTGATAGCAAACGACAGAAGCCCACTGGTCGGTAAAGTCCACTGGGAGAAAATGGTGAAGAAAGTCTCAAGATTCGGCATACGTACTGGCACTTTTAACTGTTCCAGTGACCCCAGGTATATCCTTAAAGGATTATCTAAATCCCAAGAATATCTTAAGGCTCAGCTGTGTTCTAGCAGCAGGGCTTGCTGTGTTGTAAAAGTAGCTGTGACAGAAGGTGGCTTTATTCATGTTTTTATCTCTCCTAAAGTCTGCTCAGAATGCTCCATTGCATTATTTATCAGCTCTGCAGCTTCCTAAAGCATCGTGTGGGAAATGCATGATTAGACTGTGGAGAGCATAATACAGCAGTGGAGAGGAATGAACAGAGGAGTTTGGCCTTCCAGTCCAGGCATTCAGGGAAAGGAACTGTGCTTGCTTAGGACAAAGCCAAATATATTGGTTTAGAGTCATTATATCACCATCTGGAAGGGGAAAGCACAGGTTAGCATAAACCTTGCATAGAGTGCCTGCCTCCCAGAATTACTGACAAATCCTGTTCCCTGACAAATGTATGTTTATATATAAACTGGCACACACCCTTGGACAACACACACTATGCTGTGCAGGAGTCACTGTGTTTGCATATGATTTCTAACAGGGAAGAAGAGCAGAGCCAAAGAAGCTATTAATAACTCTCTGCTGCTGTAAAAAGAGGCTTTTTAAAAACATTTTGTTGGAGGCGTTTGCTTTATATGGCAGGAGACTTTGTCTAGAATGCCAGTGGCATGTATGGATACGCACATCTTACATGGCTTAAGTCCTAAATGTTTACAGAAATCTCAATGTTAATCATAAGAGGAAATTCTTAGGCTTTGTAGTGCTTATGCAAAATAATCTTGTATTTGAACATCTTAAAAATTTGGCAGTGTTTCTCTTTGCATATCTCCTAAGTAGCCTTAATGTTCTGATCAAATACCATGTTTTAAATTAATTCATTTTTTTAATACAAGAAATGTTTTGTCAAGTAAACTCTTGTGAATAGTTTTCATCAGGTTGCAGCTGAAATTCAGAAGAATACTACATGCTGCAGTAATCAGGATACCTTTATTAGTAGGGTAATATCTTATGTCTCTTTCTAAAAAATCCTGCATTCAGATTCCTGGGGAGTTGTAGCTGTCTAAATACATACTGACAGACCAAAACCACAGAGGAGCTAGGTAAGATGGCTGGTGAATGAGGCTGGTGGTCCCAATGTACAGGGTTCTCAGAGATTGCATGCCTGTTGGCTCTGTCATATTTTGATTATTGAAGGTTGCCAGATAGTTCCTTAAAGGAGGACTAGGTAATTGGATGTAGTGATATTGGTATGAAAGATGCATGAGAGAAGGGATCCTGTGAGTCATCAGATTCATCTCAGAGTTGCTGTGCTCTGGACCATGACTCAGGGTTCAGCCATGAAGAGCCTCTTCTTTTAGTTATGGATTTGGGGTTCATGCCATCTGCCTGCCAGACAGTGTGAGTATTTTTTTAGCCCAAATCATCCAGCACTATGTGTGTGCTTCCTGCTCTGCTGGTTTTGTGGCCAGCTCTCTCACCTCACCACTTAGCCTGTCTGCATCTTAGCAAAATGGTCCCAGTAGGAAGTGGACACTTGTCAGCTTCATTAAAGCAACTGCAAACAGACCAGTGTCTGCTCAACTTCACCCCACAGCTGCTTGGCAAAACTAGGATGGAAAGAAGCACTGGGAAAGCTGTGGCATATTGAGTTACACTGGAGTGGTTTTCTTCTTGCCTGGAAGGCTGAGGGAAAGTAGCTTCTAATACTAAGGCTTTAAAGTAAAGACTCAGCTTGTGCATAATTCAAATACAGTTACAAAGCATCAGTGGCTGCATGGCCTTGTTTACTTTAACGACCTTTGAAAATTAACACTATTCCTCTTCCTGTTTTGTGAATGCATATCTCTTTACAGTATTCCTGTAAGATATAAATGTATTGTAGGAATAAATATGCTTTGCCAGAGAACATTGGGTACCCTTATTTCCTGCTATTATATTATAAGGGATCCCAGGTGCACAGCATGCCTCATTTTTGGGCTTAGAATAGAAATGTAAGGACTCAGTTCTGGGGTTATGAAACTGGAATCTAACCTACTGTTTTCTTTGTAGATACTGCAAGAGGAGGGGTTGGCTGAAATCCACCCTCATTATGTCAGTTCCACAAACCAGTACCTCCAAGGGAAAAGTCATGCTTAAGGAATACAACGGGCGCAAGATTGAAGTGGAGCACATCTTCAAATGGATCACAGCCCACGCTGCCTCTCGGATCAAAACCATCTACAACTCTGAACATTTGAAAGAAGAATGGAACAAAAGTGACCAGTACCGGGTGAAAATATACCTGTTTGCCAACCTCGACCAGCCTCCAGCGTTCTTCTCTGCACTAAGTGTAAAGTTTACTGGAAGAGTAGAGTTTATTTTTGTGAACGTGGAAAACTGGGACAATAAAAGTTACATGGCAGAAATTGGTATCTACAAGACACCATCATACATACTTAGGACTCCTGAGGGGATTTACAGGTATGGAAATAACACTGGTGAATTTATATCACTACGTGCCATGGATTCCTTTTTGCGCTCATTGCAGCCAGAAGTTAACGATTTATTTGTTTTAAGTTTAGTTTTGGTTAATCTGATGGCTTGGATGGACCTGTTTATTACACAAGGCGCCACTATAAAGCGTTTTGTGGTTCTTATAAGCACTTTAGGGACGTATAATTCACTATTAATTATTTCCTGGCTACCAGTGTTAGGTTTTTTGCAACTACCCTACTTAGACAGCTTTTATGAGTACAGTTTAAAACTCTTCAGGTACTCTAACACAACTACTTTGGCTTCTTGGGTGAGGGCAGATTGGATGTTCTACTCTTCTCATCCAGCCCTCTTCCTCAGCACGTACCTTGGCCATGGTTTACTAATTGATTATTTTGAGAAGAAGCGAAGGCGCAATAACAACACAGATGAAGTAAATGCTAATAATCTGGAGTGGCTGTCGAGCCTGTGGGACTGGTACACCAGCTACCTGTTTCATCCTATTGCTTCTTTTCAACACTTCCCTTTTGACTCTGATTGGGATGAAGACCCAGATTTGTTCTTGGAGCGGTTGGCCTTCCCCGATCTCTGGCTTCACCCTCTGATACCAACTGATTATATAAAAAACTTACCCATGTGGAGGTTTCAATGCCTCAGCGCCCATTCTGATGAGGAAGTGCTGGAAACCTATCCAGACAGTGAAAGTGACTCTGACAGTGAAAACAAAGAGGTCTTCAGCAGCGACAGAGAAGTCTCGGAGGACGATGAGCCGAGCACATTTCACAGGTGCAGTGAAGGAGAGCGTCGGTGCGGTGTTGAGGCCTGTTCGTGTGCCAGTCACTATTGTCACCAGGAGCCGTGTGAACGCAGAGCCAGGTCCTACAGCTCTGCAGGTGACCTGGAGCCAGACTGGTCAGCCTGGCCCTCCGACATGTTGCACTGTACAGAATGTGTGGTGTGTCTAGAAAATTTTGCAAAGGGCTGCCTGCTGATGGGCTTGCCGTGCGGCCACGTGTTCCATCAGAATTGCATCATGAAGTGGCTGGCGGGCGGGCGACACTGCTGTCCCGTCTGCAGGTGGGCGTCCTACAAAAAAAAGCAGCCATACACACACCCGCAGCCTTTGTCGAGTGAGCCTCCGTCTTAGCTGTGTGCCCATGTCTTTTGTAAGCTTTCCGGATATTACTGCTTGCCTTTTAAATGTTAGTCACTTAAAAGATTACGTGGTTTGAAGTTTTAGTTTAAATGTTAGTGCAGTGAACTAAAATATACATGATGCTAATGTTAATGACAGAATCATTTGGTTGCCTTGTATGTTGAACTGAATGCAAATTTACCTTACAAATAACTTGTTCTCTTCAACATCTGGAAACTTGATGCTGTTTTTGTAAGCACAAAAATCAAGCCTACAAGAGAAGTGTATTCCAGCAAACATGTACAAGTTGGGATGTGGGTGAAATTGAAATTCTAATTGGAGACAATTGCTTAATTTAAGTGTTTCTTATTTTAGAGTCTGTTCTGCACATCTTTGTTGAATAATGTATGTTGTAAGACAGTACCATTTAAAAAGAAATCGGTGAAATAAATTATTTTAAAAGGAGATTTGTAATGTTAATTGTTTTGATAAATATTTTGTGTGTGTGGTTATGGATGTCTTGCTGGCCTGATTTATCTGTGAAGATAATAAAAATATAACACAACTCTTGTGACTAATAAATAATCTCCTAGGGATGCAGGAATTCAGTGCTCCAAGCCACTGGCCAAGATGGCAGTGGTGTTTCACTGGGAAGTGTTTCCTTCATAAGTCTGCTGTGTTGAGGTGCTTCTCTGCTGGATGTGGTTTTCCAGTTGATTACAAGCTGCTTTTCCAGATGGAGACCCTTTTCTAGCAGCTGTCTATCCAGTACCCTGATCTGCAGACATCTAGGAAGACTTTAGGGTAGCTCCCTCTACAGCCTCAAAGTAAACTGTTGAGAAGGAGCAGAATATTGTCATGCAGTGACAGAAGTGGCTTATAAAGGTAAAAAATGCCAGCTTCCAACTGTGCTGGTATTCTGAAGTGATTTCTGGTTTCTTTGGTAGTTTTTGGAGCCATAAAAAATGAGTCTCTTGTTTTCTTTATATTTCAATGTGAAGCTCTGGTTTTGGTTGTACCTTTTAGAAATCTTGTGGCTGAAAATAGAGAGGAATTGTTAGTTGGAAAGAAAAAAAGGGAGGGGGAAGATAAGGAGATTATATGAGTAGAGGAAAAGGCTAAACTAGAAAGATATTTTTCAATTGTCTTATTCTTTCCTAAATCTTGCCTATGTGATATGAAAGGAGGATAATGACATAAAGATTATGATAATAGGAAATACAAACACAGCTCCCCATTGCAGTTATTACCCATCTCCCAGTGTCTTTATAGAGCTGGGAGGCTGGTGCTCGCAGAGCTGCTGGCATTGTTTCTTCTGTCCAGGGTACCTGGGCATGCTCTTTTTTATTAACAAATGTTTCACGGCTCTGTCACCAGGTGTGTTCCCAAGAGGATATTAATGTAATTAGCAGAAGAGCTGTTTTTAATTTACTGAGTCCTTTTTTCTCTCTCATTTCCTTTTTCCCAGGGCAGTACTGAAGCAGAGAGGTACAAGGGGCACAGTATCAGCAACTCTCCTGTGGTCCAGAAAGTAATTTTTATTCCAGTTGAGACCTGCCAGTACACGTCCTGTCTCTGTCACTACAGCCTCGGCAGAGCAGCGGAGAGGCATAATGAGGGCAAAGATCATTTCTGCTTCCAATTTGTGCAGCAGCATGGCACATGTGCTTGTCATGAGTAGCTGAAATCCACATTGTTTCAGGACTGTTTGAAACCTGCACTGAACTGAGGTCTTGCCAAGGGAAAGGAGAAGTTTTGTGAGTATAAATAAGGGTGTAGCTGAGGTGCTGTATCACAGCCCGCTGTAGCCTTTTGCTGGTACCTCGTCCATTTGCCAAATGCTGTGAGTGCTGAGCTGGAGCAATGCTGTGTCCTTGGAGCACTGAGTGCTCGTGGAGTGCAGCTCTGCTGCTGAAGGCTGACCTCCTCACCCTCACACACAGCCCCAGCAGCTCTTCTCCTGTGCACTGGCTCAGCCCTGTTTGCAAACCCTTGTGCACACCTGTTTCAGCTGAAGACTTGCTTTAATGGCCTCAGTTGCTCTATCCATCCTGTTCTTTTGATGGATGACCTAAACTGCTGTTTAATTAGCAGGAGAGCCACTGAGGGCACATCCACAGGAGCAGGTAATTATGACCAGTAGGTAGCAGTGGAGGAAGGTTTAGTCCCTTCGTGTCTGGGTTATATAAATTGTTGTGATGCACTTCCTGGCAGCACATCTGTTACAGAATCTTGAGCAGCTGGCATAGTGTATTGAGAGTCCCTGCAGGACAGAAAAAACAGTTGGATGTGTTTATTTTATGAAATACTCCTGTCAGTAGCAGCAGAAGCATCCAAGTAACATTGTTTTCTACCACGTACAGGATCTCAGACAGCCCTTCCCTGACGGGTTGACAGTTGAACATCCAGAGAAGGGAGCAGAGGATCAAAGACTGTGCCTGTAACAAGGTCAGCAGTTTCGCTGCTCACATGTTTTGCCTCGCAGGGCTGTGTTGTGCTAGTACTTGTGAAGTGTCTTAAGTGAGATGCTAAACATTCCTAAAGCGGTGTTTTATTCTCTGATATCTCGTGCCTGGAAGCTGGAGACCAGTTGTAAACAGAAAATGTCAAACCACTGAGGTGAGGATATTCACTTATTTGTTAGATTTAATAAAGGCAATGAATGTTTTGTGCTGCTATTACAAAGGATGGATTTAAATAATCTCTAAAGCTCTTTGGCCCTCTCGATTTCATCAATTATTGTTTTATTAGCACTGGCTTTCCCACTGCTGGTGCTTAGTCCAAAATGAGAGCTCTCTTTTCCAAAGCTTGTTTAGATCCTTTTTTCTGCATTAGATTCTGGAGGGAAAGATGACAGAAATGAAACTGTACATTTTTGTTACTCATTAAAATGTCTTGTCTCCAGTAATTAAATAATGAGGGTAAGTATAATCGTAAGGTATTAAAGAGTTATATTAAGTTAATAGCACTTCTTCTTCCTAAGCTTTTGCACTCTGTGCATCACTGATTTATTTCTAATGCTCTCAGTCTCAGATTATGCACTGGGGCGTGAAGAGATGGAATGACTCGCTGGAGCTCCAGCAGAGCGGCTCCAAGCTGTCCCTTCATTTCAGCCAGGTGACTCTGCGGAGAGGAGGGTGAAGATGAGCCAGGCCTGGCTAGTGGGATTTCTCCGAAAGGGACCAGGTGGCATCGGCTTGTATGAGCTTTGCCCTCGCGTGTCCTGCAGGCCGTCCCAGGGTAAAGATCAGAGCTGGGAGTCAGCCCTTGCACCAACAAGTTATCGAGATGCTGGAATTCCAGAGAAGGGAGCGGAGCAGGGAAGGCTCTGGAGCACAGGTGTGATGAGCAGCTGAGGGAGCTGGGGGGGCTCAGCCTGCAGGAGGCTCAGGGGGCACCTTATTGCTCTCTACAGCTCCCTGACAGGAGGGGCAGCCAGACGGGGATCAGGCTCTGATCCCAGGAAACCAGCGACAGGACGAGAGGGCGCAGTCATAAACTAGACCAGTGTTTAGGTTGCACATTAGGAGGAANTGTGGCGTTGCTATGGCGGCGGGCGGGACTGCGGAGGGGCCGGGCCGGGCCTGGCCCTGGCGCAGGTTACGCCCGGCCGGGACCGGGCCAGTGGAGACTCACAGAACCTTCCAGTATCTGAAGGGGCCTACAGNTAGGTTGCACATTAGGAGGAATTTTTTCACAGGGGAATTGAACATCGGAATGGGCTGCCCAAGCCAATGGTGGAGTCACTGTCCCTGGAGGTGTTTAAAGAAAGCCTGGACGTGGCACCCAGTGCCATAGCTGGTGTTCGGTCATGGTTGGACTCGTCATCTCAGAAGCTTTTCCCAACCTGACTGACCCTTGAATGGGTTACAAACACGCTCAGTACGCGAGGCCGATCGCTCCAGCCGCCACCAGTGCCCGCCCCCCGCCGCGCCCCTCAGCGCCTTCCCGCCCCTCCGCGAGGGGC
>VWZV01010764.1:545505-678050 GCA_013397155.1 Irena cyanogastra
GAGGGGCGGGGCCGTGCGCAGCGCCACGTGACTGGCGGGAGCCGCGAGAGGCGGGGCGAGGCCGCTCGGGCACCGCCCCCACACGGAGAGGGCGGGGTGTGCGGTGTCGGCGGCGCAGGCGCAGTGCGCTCTCCGCCCGGCCCGGCTGTGGGGAACCCGGAAGCGCCGGGCGGTGCGGCCGCCATGGGGCTCTTCGGGAAGACCCCCGANACTGTGTGGTCTGCAAGGCTCCTTCCAACCCCTTAACATTTTGTGGTTCTGTGATTCTGACTCCTCTGGCAGATACAGCCTTAAAATTAGGAATCAGTGGCTGAAACGTTGGGACTTGTAGGGAGAAGATGAGTCTGTAGGCAAACTGTGTTTCTACAACAGCTTTCTGATGTCACAGTGGAATGAAATAATCAAGACACTGGTGGATTTCACTGTTGCCTTTCATAAGTAGCTACAAATGCGTTAGTGAAAAAAATCTGCTGTTTGGTGAGAGGAGGATCAAATACTTTAGAGGTACTGGAAAAGCAGCAGGGAGAAGATCAAGTTGAAGGCTTAGACAAGCTGCTGTGTCACAGATGTTCCCTGGTGCTTTGTAGCAGCTGAGTCCCAGGGCAGCAGGTTATGGTTGTTGTCTGTGGGGTGAGAGAATCAGATGAGGAATGTACCTTTGGGAGTGTCCTTTCCCTTCCTCCACTGCCTGTGTCAGAGCACTGTGTGGGCTGAGTCAGTCTCCTGTGTTCCTGAGTGTGGTACAAGAAACCACAGGGAGAGCTGGGGTTGGGGACTGCTGCTCTCAGGGCTGGGGTAACATGTTGGACAGCTGTAACCCACACATGTGGTCATGCTGCACCCAGGAGTTCTTGCCTCCTGGCCAAGGGCCACTCTTTTGCCTTCCCTAACTGATGAACTTGCCATGTTTTCCAGTAGCACAGAGTCTGTGGGTCATCTGGGAGGATGGTACCATCCACCTTGAACCTTCTTTTCGGTGCACAGCAACAGGACAAGGAGCAGTGATCATAAACTAAACCACAATAACTTCCACGTTTACATGAGGAAAAACTTCTTTGTGCTGAGGGTGGCAAAGCCCTGGAACAGCTGCCCAGGGAGGTTGTGGAGTCTTTCTTCCTCTCTGGAGACATTCCAAGCACACCTGGACACATTCCTCTGTCACCTGCTCTGGGTGACCCTGCCTTGGCAGGGGGTTTGGACTGGATGATCTCCAGAGATCCCTTCCTAAGCCAATGATTCTGTGATTCTTTGCAGAAAACTCTGCAAAGGCAGTATGGGACAGGTGTAGGGAGAGGTGACATGAGTCCTCTTGCTGTACTGGGCACTCCCTTGGGGTGCAGGCTGGCATGGTGCCTTCACAGACCTAACACTGATACTGAGAAACCCATTATTAGTTAAAAATTCCTTTCCTCCTGCAGCTTTAGAAGGAAAAAGCAGTAGCTGTTTCTGCATCCTAGATGAGGATCTGTGTACAAGATGCAGTCCCTGAGCAGGGCTAGAGGGAGCCATCCAAGCACTGCAGGATGTGGATGGTGATGGGAAGGGGTTGAGATTTTTGTGATGGCAATGATTTGCCCTCGGTTCTTTTGTCTGCCCGCTCTGTTGATGTGAGATACTTTATGATCAATACAGGGCAAATACCTTCAGTCCTTGTGAAGACCTGGTGATGCATTTCAGCCTGTCTAAAGCTGGGGATTTATTTTACTTTTAATGCCATGTCTGGATAGTTTGAACTTAAAAAGTGTAGTTTCCTCCAGTGTAGCCCGAATTAGCTCTTTTCAGCTTGATTGCTTTGCTGGTTGACTCTGGCATGATGCAGTGCTGTGAGAGTGATGTTTTTGTTTAGATCAGGACTGGAAGCAGAATTCATCAGCATGGAGTTGTGCTCAGGGTTATTATCTTTTCTCAGCTGGACCAACATTGCTCCTGTTTCCAGCATTGCTGCCTTGTGCCGTGGTCTGTATCTGTGTCCCTGTGTCCTATGTGAGATGGGCAGTGTGGCTTCTTTATAGCTCAACAGATTGCTGTCTCATGTAGCTGGGAGCATGGACTAGCCTGGATAAGGGTCAGTGGGATTTCCTCTTCCTACACAAAACAGGAGATGAGTTGGGATCACCAGGGAAGGTGTAAGCACCCAGCTCTGCCTTTAGGACAGTCATGTCAAGCAGCTGATTGCTGGCAGTGCTAGGGATGAGCTGTGAAACAGTTTTCTGCTGTCAGAGTAAGCAGGGATGGATGACAATACACAACCAGTCTTGACTTAATGGTGTCTTTGTGTTGGGCTGTGCATCCCAGAGACAGAAGCTGTAAATCCTGCTGTGGCTCATTTCACAGTTGCTGATTGAGCTTGTATGAGAGGATTTGTTGTGTGTTGGTTTGTTCTAGAATACAAGTTGTAGAGCAAATCTCTGGTAGGTGTTACATTTGAGACAGGACAGTTGGCCAGCCAGAGCTCTGTCATGCTTTCCTTCAGTCTCTTCTCCCTGCTTTTTCCCTCTCATGTAGTCCATACTTAAAAAAGGGATCTTCTTAGCTTTCCATCAGGGTGAGCAATGACTCTCCAGGACATTATCTCCTCTGCTCTGAAGAATAAGAGGGGAGGCTGCAGTCAGTTCTGCAAGGGTTTGGGGTTTTTTTGCCTGTAAACCCAGGGTTTAACTAAAGGTACAGGAGCTTTCTGAAACTTGTTAGAAACTTCTGCACCTGTGTAGGGCTTTGGGTTGTATGTGGGGGTTTTTAAGCTGATTTTGTGCTTGGGCACCTCAAGTGGTGGCTTTTGTCTGCAGTCAAAACATAGTCTTGTTCACCATGACCAAGCGAAAGTTTTTTGAGACTGGTGAAAGTCTAAATCTTGCTCTGCTGAGATTGTGCACCAAAGAGAACTTGCTTTACAAGTTTTTATTGGATAAGTTCTCTTCACTCTACTTCCCTAGAGGGATGGTCAGGGCAAGTGGAGCTCCCCACCTCCTGGATGAGCCAGTGGATCTGGAACAGAGAGATCTTGGCAAGTGCCAGGAGGGAGCTGTTGAAGGAGTGGCTGTGTTTGAACACTACCAAAGGCAGGAAAAGGGAACCTGGAGGGCAGAAAGACCTGAGCAACCTGAGCAAGTTGGAGGAACACAGCAGGAACCTCAGGATGTTGAGCAGTGCAAGATTGGGCAGGTGGGACAACCATCCCTGCACACAGGGATGTGCAGCCTGGGGCTGGCTGGGCACCCTCTCTGCAGGAAACGATCTGGTTTCCCATGGATAATAAACAAGTTCCCAGAGCACCTTTGCAGCAATAAAAGCAAACAGGGCTGTGTTAGGAAGCTGTAGTCACAGTGTTGAGTGTTCAGTCACTATGCTACTCAGCATAAAGAGGCCACACCTGCAGAAGTGTCCCAGTGTGGGCACACAGGTCAGGAAGGATCTCAACAAACTGGGGAAGTGTGGCAGAGGGCCATCAGGGTGGAGGAGGAGCCTGTGATGGAGGAGGAGTGGCTATGGGACCTGGGCTCATTTTGGCTTGGGGAAGAGAAGGTGAAGGAGCAAGGGCCTAAAGCCTCTCACTGCCTTTGGTGGGGTTGTGGTCAAGACACAGACAGGTGCTTTTGAGGTGTGTCCAGTGACAGGAGGGGGGATACAGCTAGAGTTGGCCAAAGGAGAGTTTTGAATTGAACATGGAAGGGCAGGTTGGATGGAGCTCTAAGCAATCTGGTTTAGTGGAAGGTGACCCTGTCAACAGCGGATTACTGGAAATAGATGGTCTTTAAGGTCCCTTCCAGCCCAAACCATTCCAGGATTCTGTGAAGAAAAGTGTTCACCACACAGGAGTAATTTGAGTGCATTTGCTAACAGTGGCTGTGACGTCTCTGCCCTCAAACATTATCAAAACTGAATGGATGAGACCCTGAACAACCTGTCTGAACTCTGAACTTGATCCTGCTTTGAGTAGGGATTGGCTTGGAGACCTGCTGGAGATCCTCCTGACTGAAATGGGCAGTAGCACTCTTGGGGCTGTCATCCTGTGCCAAAGTCTGTCCCTTCTGCTGAAACCCCTGTGGCAAGTTCCCTCTGGACAGTGACATGGCTGTGATGTGGGAAGTTAGCCAAGCAGTGAGCATCTGACTCACAAATCACATCATGGAATCACTGAAGAGTTTTGGTTGGAAGGGATCTGTAAAGGTCCTCCTTAACTCCGTGTCTGATCATTAAGAGCAATGCAGTAACTGGTGGTATCTCTGCAATGTTTGGGGGTTTTATTATTTAAATAATGAAATATTTTAACATCACTCATAACTTGCAGCTCATGCATTTTGAAGTACTGCTTTTGATACTGAATGTTTAAGTTACATGAAAGTATAAAAGCGTAGTTTTAATGTTGGAATTTCAAGTAATTCTCACTTTCTCTTTTTAAGGTCAATGAATGGTCCTTGAAGATAAGGAAAGAAATGAGAGTGATTGATAGACAGATCAGAGGTTTGTACTTGTCTCTCTTTTTTTGTTTTTACTTTCCTTGTGTGCCTTCAAGTTTTTTTTGGTTTTTTTTTTTTTTGCTTTAATTGAGGCAGGCTGTGAAATTTAATAACTTGGGATAGTCTATCACATCTGGAGTAAAGGAAGATAAATGTGATCCTGGGGCCAGACTTAGTCTATGTTACAAAATGATGTTGCTGTAAAGTTATCCTAGTAAAATTTTCAAAAGAACATGAATATTTCATGCTCCCAGTAAGACATAATGCTCTTAAATCCCTTTGGATAACATGTATTAGACTTATTATCCAGAATTTTGCTCACATTGATTTAATCAGTAGTATCAGTGTGGTATATAATTCCATATGTAGACAGTTCCACTGGCATGTAGCAGTGTGAAAGTGCACATGCCAAGCAAAAGTAGCTTGCTATCAGCTTGGAAAAATTGCAGAACTGAAGAGAGGACGAAAAAAAGAAGTATTTACTCAGTGGGTGGGCATTTTGCTATTAAATAATGAGCATTACACTGCTGAATGTGTCTTGAAAAGCAGAGGAGTTGCTTAATATTGCAATGCTCTTAGTTCAGAATTTGTTCTACCTGCCTTCCCTGAGCCTGAAAATAGGTTTGGGCCTAGGTTTTGTTTTCCCCTTCTTTGTCTTCTACCCTGTCCCTGGGTTTTGTCCATGGGAGGTGCTGGTGAAGGATATTTTGTGTCAGCATCTGGTTTCTAGCACATGCCTTTTTGGAGTGAGGCCTTGAGGACTGCATCCTGCATTCCCCATTCTTCCCCAGCCCTGTGCCTCTGGAGTGATCTGGCAGGGTTTGTGTCTTGTAGACTTGTATGAGTTGGTTGGAGAAGGTTGCTTGTGCAGTGCAAAGTCTGTCTTTGTCCTTGTCTCCAATATGAGGGACAGAGTTTGTCTTTCCCAGGAAAACTGATGTACAGGGATGTGAATTCTTTTACTGTCTCCAGGGCACTTTGTGTGGCTGTATCAGGCACAGAGGAACTGCAACTCTCATCTTACTAGCAAAATATGTTTTAGAGGTTGCATCTTCCACAGAAGCAAAGTATCCACATGTTCACTACTGATCTTTTCTTGAAATTTTGGGTTTCTCGTAACTTTTTACATGCAGTAATACTTTTAATGGCCTACACAGATACTAGGTTACATGGTAGTGTGATATTTTGGTGTGAATGCAAATCTAATTATTTTAGCAGCTCTAAACATGTCTGTGTTTCAGAGTCCTACATTCAAAGAAATACAGTTCAGCACTAACCACCAACTATCTGCTATCCTGATAATTCCCCTTAAAATAAAGTACAGAATAGCTTTGTGCCAGGATTCCACATTTTACCAAGTGTCACCTATGGAAGTACATGATTCTGCTGGACACTTCCCAGGCTAGCAGGCTGCTCCTGAAGGATGGCAGCCAAGTGCCACTGAAGGTTTCCTCAAAAATTATCCACTGTAGTTGGATTGTGCCATGCTTTCTTGTTTCAGCTGAGCCTTACACAGGAAATTACTGCAATCTTTAAGTAAGGATGCTAAGCTGGAGCCTGTCTTAGTTTCCTTGGGGAAGGTTGTGCTAGATGTGTTTGAACAAGGCAACACTAGATCCACCTGGGATGAGCTGAGTGGGCTTGGATCACACGAGCACTTGGCTGTCCCAGTCAGCACAGTTACTAAAATAGCAACACACTCTTTGAAACCATCTGTTGTTGGACTCCTGCTGCTGTAACAATTTCTTTTTGGGGTAGGTTGTTTTCCAGGGCTTGGAAGGTTTGGGAAATGAGAGGTATCCTTATTACTTCAGAAGTGAATTTTTTGAGTTGATAGAGTTGGAGTAATACAGTAACTTTGTGTTTTGCTGAGCTTGTGAGTCCCTCTCGCAGGTGCTTTGGGCTTTGCGCCTCTTGTGCTTGATAGTGCTGCAGAGGGACTGGGGAAGTGACTTTGGCTCCCTTGAGGAGTGTAGCTGGCACTGACCTTCAAAGATGGAGTTGCCTGTTCTTGCATACTTATGCCACTGATCTCATACTCAGCAGTTCATGCCAGTGAAAGCATTCACTCGGGTGCAGGCTGCCCTGCACTAGCCTGGGTGTAGTAACACAATACTTGCGGTTGTTTTCAGCCTGACAGAGTGAATGTTGTAATTCCTCAGTACTGCTGGTGCTTTCTGTTTCCTGCTGGAGCACTTCAGCTCTTTCTTAGCTGCTGTGGTATGCTGAGACTCGGCTCAGTCCCATGTCTGACATACAAATGTCTTCAAGTTTGTGATATTTCTGAAAATAATAGTGGGAAAGCAACAAAGGTATGTCTTTCTGATTATAATCCTACAGCTTTCTGCCAGTCCTTTAAGGTAAACACCTCAGTGAATGATACTGAGAGAATTACTGGTCTTGAGTACAGGGTTCATTAACTCCCACCTGAGAAGCTGTGTTGAAGCCTCCAAGTTAGCCTGTGCAAGAAAGTGTGCATCAATGCCTTTGTTTTTATGGAAGGGCAGCTTCTGATTCTTCCAACATATAACTTTGTCTGGCATAAATCGAGAAGACTCAAAGCTAAATCTGAACAGAGATTTTCCTTGAAATAATTGTTCTTGTGGTCATTTCAATTAACTCTTTGCAGAAAGGTGAGGAACCCTTACTATTTGAATTATTTATTTACTTTAGGATAATTTTTCTTGTGTACTCTGAGATCCACATTTCATCAGTGGCTAATTTATTGCTGAGTCTGGAAAAGAAAGGCGGTTGACATTGTCCCTGCTTACTCTTGCATTTTTTACTCTGGGCTTTTTGGAGTACCTGGCTCCTGCTGTTCACAGCCAGTGTTACCTGTCAGGGCAGAACTGTGAACAGTCACATCAGATTTGCTGGAGAAACCAATGGTATTTAAGAAGGCCTTTTTGGTGTTTAATAGTTCAAATCCAACCAACTCTTTGCTCATGCTTAGTTCAGTATTCCCACTTAAGCACATTTTTAAAAAAAGCTGGATGCCAGGAGAGTTTGAACAGGATGTTTCAAGTTAGATACATCTAACTTTTTATATTTTGCATATATATATTTGTATCAGGCCAGTTTAATAGTCAGGAAGTTATTTTGAAGTTGTGAGTGAAGTCATCCTCTCAGATTGCTTTGTTCTTACAGAACCTTTTTTTTGCTCTGTAAGCCCAGCATCATGGACTAATATTCTCAGACAGTCCTTTAGAGTACTCTTGGCTGCAAAGGAAATTACAGAGCTGGATGTTCAGTAATGAGAATTTTCCTATTAAGATTTAACTGAATTAATCAGCTGACGTGTAAATCAGCCTAGACCAAAGGTCTTTGAGTAACAGAGAGAATCTGAAATCAAGCAGAAACAATTCTTTGCATTGGAAGCACACCTCAAAAAATGACTGATATCTGTATCCCTAGGAGTTAGTCACTATTTGCTGTGTTTTTCTCTACTCCAGATATCCAGAGGGAAGAGGAGAAGGTAAAGAGGTCAATAAAGGATGCTGCCAAAAAGAATCAGAGGGATGTGTGTGTGATCTTGGCAAAGGAGCTGATCCGCTCTCGGAGGGCCGTAAGCAAACTCTATGCATCCAAAGCTCACATGAACTCTGTTCTCATGGGGATGAAGAACCAGCTTGGTAAGGACAAATTCTGGGCCCAAGCACAATGACTGCTCTGACAGTAGAAGTGAGGTCTGAGGTTTCTTTGTCCAGAACCAAAATCAAATGCAGGCAGAGCTTGAATGTGGGAGCAACCGTGCTCCTGTGAAAAGCAGCTGATTTTAGTGGGCTTCAGGAGCCTGGGAAGATCCTCCCATAGCAGGCCCAGAGCTTTGAGGCTGCTGAAGTTCTACCCCCTAATCCCAGCAGGCACATGCACCCACAGTGTCAGAGCAGAGCCTTTGGCACCACCCCATAAGCACACACAGCTTTCACACATGTATGAACAGCTCCACCCTGCTCTTCCTCTTCAGCTCATGAGGACTGAGGTAGAACACACATGTACACAATACATCGGTTGTTCCAGGAGCTGCTCTCAGATGCTCTGTCCAAGCTGGCCAGATATCTGTGGGCACCTGTCCCACATCTCCTGCTCTGCCTGAACTGCTGGTACCTGGTCCTGCAGGCCCTGAGGTTTGTGTGTTCCCTGATCTGCTTCAATCCTTACCTAAACTACCTTTAGTCATTCCTCTAAGATTCAGTTATGTTCCGGTGATCCTCTTAAAAGATCCACTGTAAGTTTTCCCTGTGTCCAAACATGCTCTTTTCCCCTACATCCCTGTAAGGAGTCCTGTATCCCTGTATGCAATAACCTTCCTCAGTCTGCAGGATGTTCTGAGGCTATTTCTCTAGTGCCCTTCCTGGATGAGTATCCCACCCTGGGCTCTGAAGTAGTCAGGGAGCTCCCAGTTTTAGTTTCTTGGGGTTCCTGTCCCTCATTGTTCCCTATATCCTTGCTGGTTCCCTGTTTCCTGTAATGAGCTCCTCAGCAGATGATCTGACACCTTTCCTCAGAGCCTGAGGGTTCCAGTGATGTGAGGATCACATGCTCTGAAACTGAACTCACAGCAGTTTGGAGCACATTCTTAGTGTGTGTTTCTAAACAGTTTGAATGCATTCCTAATACCCCTATATCCACAGGACCTGTCACAGGTAGAACTCTCACAGAAAGTAGAACACTTCATCTTGTAGGTGGTTGCTTCCCTAGCAAGAGTCTGGGGGCATTTACCAATGCCTACATGGGGATGGTGAGGAGTGTTTGATTTCTTAGTGTGGATGAATCCTTTTGCCCCTTGGCTTAACACCCGTGTTCTGTAAACCCTCCTCGGTCCTTTTGTTCCTCCAGAACCAGCATAATTCTCTCGTTCCTTATCCGCATCAGAAATCTGTTGTAATACAGTTCCTGCAGAGTTTTCCATAGCTGGAAACAGTCCAGCCTGTAACAAGCAGAGCAGGAAGCTTTAAAGACAGGAGAACACTTGGTGGAGGTCAACATGCTGCTGAAATGTCAAAGCATTTCCCCCACCCCAGCATCATCCAAGTAGATTTTAATGTTGGATGAGTGACAAGAAGTCACACTGTGAACCTTAAGTGTAATTTTATGGTGGTTCAAATGTGGCTACCCATGCATCTCACTCAGGAGAGGAAAGAAGGACCATCCTTGCACCTTAAGGTGTCCCTTAAAAGGAAAAACTCAAAACAGCCTCCTCCTTATTACCACTGCCAGCATCTTCATCTTCCTGGGAGTGTTCTTACACATTTAGATAGGAAATATGAAGAAATCTAGAATTCAGTCTGGGGTTTGTAGTAACTTGAGAAAAGACCACTCAGGGGAAGGTTTCTGTTAGTTTGTTACAATTGTAGGGCTCTTAAAAGAAATTATTAAAATGAAAAATAATATGTGCTGTACCTTTGTTTTGCTTTGTTAAGGAGTGACCATTTTATATACAAACAGG
Organism: Irena cyanogastra; assembly: GCA_013397155.1. Lineage (NCBI taxonomy): Eukaryota > Metazoa > Chordata > Aves > Passeriformes > Irenidae > Irena > Irena cyanogastra. The sequence continues at coordinate 555,412 of VWZV01010764.1, forward strand.
TAAGTTGTCTGTGTCCAGGAAGCTGCAAAGCTGGATGGCAGAATTCAAACATCTTCAAAGTACCCTTAATTACTGCTTTTTGATCTTGGTATATCAATACATATGAAGAGAGCTTATAAGTTAAAATAGCCTCTGGAAAGAGTATTGTTAAATTCTGTTTAAACAAGCTTATTTTTGGCTTATCTGTTTCAGTATTAATGTTATAGCTTACTCTTTGCTGTGGAACTATCACAGCAGAACTTCTGCCAGAGTTATTTTCCAGTACCTGGTGTTAGGCAGGAGATCCCTGGTTCAGCAGTCACTGCAGCTCTGCTGCTGAAACCTCAGCAACACCTCTGGCTGCTGAGTGGCTGGGCAGGAGCAACTCTCTCCCTGACTTTAGTGAACTGGGTGCAGGTGGGTTGAAATCTCTCTGCAGACCACCTGGGTTCCTCACTGTACAGGACCAGTAGCTTTGCTATAAATGTGACTTTTCCAATGTGGATATAAGTTGGGCTTTTCCAGGAATTTAGTCAAGAATGAAGAAGTGCAATGCCCATTTATTTTTTAAATTGAATTGCCTAAATGTAAACAAGTTTCCACGTAGGGAGGATATATTTTCTCTGCTTTCAGCAGTATATGGATTGTTCAAACTGTTCTGTGCCTCTCCTTCACAGCTGTCCTCAGAGTAGCAGGTTCACTGCAGAAGAGCACAGAAGTCATGAAAGCTATGCAAAATCTGGTAAAAATCCCAGAAATCCAAGCAGCAATGAGAGACTTGTCCAAAGAGATGATGAAGGTAAGATCTGGCACATAATTCAGACTTGGCTGAGCACGATGTGGCTGTTACTGAGCTGTGCAGTCACTTGGGTGGCCCCTTTGTCACAGGGCTGGTGTGAGCTCAGGGCACTCTGACTCTGTGGCCGGTCTGATACTGGTGACACAAAGAGTTTTAAATCTAACAGCAAAAAGCTGTTAGACCAACATTCCTAACAACAGTTTTGAGTCCAAATTTGGAACATTTGGGGAATTTATTTGCCACAGACATGTTCAAAGAAACAACAATTTTCAGGCATTTATATACACTATGTAAGTGTTTCAGCCAAAATTTTTTTAATAGACACTGAAGACAAAAATTCTGCCCAATTCATTGCATCATGGTAGAGGTGTTTTGTTTCTTTAATTACTACCAGGACATCTAATCTGTCTCTGTTTAATGGATAACCCGAGTTTTATCCAGCTAACAGTGCTTTGTTAAATTTGCTGTCCTGCTTAGACAATTACTATTGATTAAGTTTTCAGGGGGGTACAAGCCTATGAAGTGGCTCCCTTACTACACCTGCAATGTATTAATCAAATTTTCTGGAATGTATAGGCCTTTGACTCCTTAACTCTCTCAAGAGACCATTCTTGTTCTATGACCTCTAATTCATCTCTAGTTATATGATAACCATTAAACAATTCTTTATTGAATTTTGTTCTTCAACTGTAGGCTCTCTAAGGGATATGGGTCTATATATAGCGTTTTCTACTGACACTTAGCCAACACAGATGTAAACCAAAACCAGCCAAAATAACACAATCGAACTTAACTAATAAAGTTTATTACAAAATTTTTAAAGAATCCCAAAACTCCTGGCTAATTCAGCTGTAACTCACTGTCACCGGTTTAAAACATTTACCTCAGTGTCTCCGTATGATGAGGTGCTCTGATTTGAAAGTATACTAAGTCTTTGTTATGACTTAAATTTTCAACTACTAAAGTTGTTTTGCTTTTTCCCTTCTTACCATTCTAGACTGTTTAGTTCAAATAAGTTTATTTCTAAATAATTTTATCGTTGTGCAGCAGCATGGTTTGGCCATATCTAGGTTGCAGGGCCTGGAAGGAATGTTTTCAAATGCAGATAGAAAAAAAAACAAGCTGTGTCAAAGAGCAGTTTTACAGTGTGGTACACAATTCATGCTGCATGACTGAAATTTACACCTGCTTGGAGCAGACTGGGTTCTTGGTTTAGATGTGCAACAACAATAAATAACCATGGAATCATAGAATGGTTTGGGTTAGAAAGGATCTTAAAGATCATGGAATTGCAGCCCCCCTGCCATGATCAGGGACATCTGCCACTGGACCAGGTTGCGTAGAGCCCCACCTAAGATGGCTGGGAACACTTCCAAGGGTAGGGCATCCACAGTTTCTCTGGGGAACCTATTCCAGCTCACAGGGAAGAATTTCTTCCTAATATCTAATTTAAATCTTTCCTCTTTTAGTTTAAATAACTTGAGGTTTTCAAAGTGAGAACAAGTGCCTTTAATCCTCAGTTTTCTTCCTGCTTTTCCTCTGCAGTTGTAGGGATGTGTGCTCATGTTACATGCCTGGATAGGCATAACCTCATCTCCCAAGAAGAAATGTGTTTTCTTATTCTGCTGTTTCCAAGGGCATCACATGCTGCCTTGTTGTTTTCTGCTAGGCTGGAATTATAGAGGAAATGCTGGAGGACACCTTTGAGGGCCTGGAGGATCAGGAGGAGATGGAAGAGGAAGCTGAGGCAGAAATTGACAAAATCCTTTTTGAAATTACAGCTGGTGAGTTTGTGAGTGCTGCTGAGAGCCAGGTCCCTGCTCTGTTTAATAAGATGCAGCAGCTGAAATCTTCATCTATTCTGCGCTCTCCAGAGGCATCTCTTCCTTTGGTGATGGGCAGAGAGCACTGACAAACTGGTTTCTCAGGGAATACTGGCTGAGAAGGCCAGTGGGGCTCAGCAGGGCAGAACTAATATCCATCAGCTACTGTCTGTGCAGTTATGTAATTGGGGCTCTAACAGATCTGTGTTTGGCTGTGCAGTGAATCCTTTTGACAAGGTGAAACTTAGATTACTGGCTAGGTAGTGTTATTAATGAAACCAAGACATAAACTCCACTGCGCTGCCTTGAGTCACAGGCTGTGTTGTGAGTCCTGGCAGTAACATACTGTCTTGTTTGGGAGAAAAAACCCAAAACAAACACAAAACCCTCTTAAAACCAAAACCACAACTTCTGCCTTCCAGCTCATGAAGTAATGATTTACTGGTTCAGTTATTTGGCTTGGAAAATGCATAGAATGCTCCTTTCACCTGGATTGCTTGTGATGTGGTGTGGCAAAAACAAATACCAGGGCTGCATTCAGCTCTACCACACTGCAAGTGCAGGGCCCACCCTGCTGGCACCTTGTGCTCAATGCCTGGCACATTGCCCTGTTGCACATCCGAATTTGCTTTTCCATCCTGTTTCCTGGCTGGAGCATCTCCCCTTCTCCCGAGCAGGCAGGGGGAGCTCCCAGGCAAGCAAGAGGGCTTGGAGGGAGCTGGGAGCCTCCTCCCAGCAGGGAAGGAGTGCAGAGGCTCTGAGCTGGCAGGTCGGTGCTGCTGGGCAGCCAGCACCCCCGGGCTGGCCCTGTCTCAGCTCAGGGGTGTGACCTCCATGGGAAGTGACTGGTTGGGTTATTTTAGATGTCTCTGAAAGCTACTAATTATTAAATGAAGAGCTGACACTTGCTAATGAGTCTGTTTGTTGTTGCAGGGGCCTTGGGTAAAGCACCCAGTAAAGTCACAGATGCTCTGCCAGAGCCTGAGCCCATGGGAGCAGCTGCTGCTGCTGCTGCTGTGGATGAGGAGGAGGACATCGAAGCAATGCAGTCACGGTTGGCCACCCTGCGGAGCTAGGGACAGGATGGATGTGTACAGTTGGCTTTATTTTATTCTGTCCTGCCTTCAAAATGCAAAACCTAATGTATTCTCACTTATGTAATATATATATACTTTTTTTTTCTTCCTGAGGATTTTTTTTCCAAGACACTACTGTAATATACTTCTTGGGGAGTGCAGTCTCTTTGTTTTCAGTTCAGCCCATGTTTCCTGTGGTGACATGGCAAGGATGGTGTAATGTTATGACATAAAGTCCTGAAATATATTCTCATCTTCAAGCAGCATTTCTCTCTAACAGGCACTTTGGTTTAATCTGCTACCAAAAACCTCCAGCACTGTCAGATCTGTGTTTTCCTGAATCAATACAAATTTTATTAAAGCTGCTTCTAACAGTCACTGCCATGCAGCAGTTCAGTTTGCATCACTTTGGCCTCTTTCACAAACAATACCCACCTCTCAACACATCCCTTTTCGTTTTTTAACACCTTTCTTTAGCACATTTAGGAGTTCACTGCATAGTTAAAGAGAAGTTTTCAGTCTGTTCCAGTTTGTATGGTCACAGGAGAGCCTGTCTCAGCCAAGGCCCTGGCACAGTGAGGAAAGGTCAGGTGGCAGCAGTGGGATGGGGCCATGACTCACCAGGCTCTTGGCAAAGCTTCCCCAAGGCCTCTCTCCTGCTCCAGTAGCACATTTCAGGGTCAAATGAGAGCTGTGTCTCCTCCCAAGCAAAAGCTTCAGGCAAAACAGATGTCATGGCTCACAAAAGGCTGTTTGCAAACTAAAAAACTTTGACCCAAACCCATCCCTGCCACAGCACCTCCCAGACAAGGGGCAGAGCTCTTCATTTTAAGGAAGACTTACCCAAAGAAAGCCAAGTCTCTAAATAATTGTACCCTAACAGCAAGGGTGGAAAACTTTAAAAGGCACACAGATAGCTGGATGGAGTCCAACACCTCTCATTTTCAGCCATAAAAGCATGGGGAGGGCCAAGCACTGTTCACCTTTGTACTGGGGGAAACAAAGTATCTCCAGTGCTTCAGGGCTCTGCAATTCAAGTGTTCATCTCCACCCCAAATGCAACAAAAACAGGCAAGAGGGACAGTTTGTTTCATGTGGTCTTAAAAATCCAGAAAGGACAGATCAGAAACCAAAGTGGGTAAGAGCTACAATAAAACAAGATTGAACAATAGCACAGTGTCAAGAGCTCAAAATCCAGTTTCAACAATGCGTCTTTTCAGAGCTATGTGCACGCACAGAGGGTGTGTAAGATCAGTGTGACTCAGCTGGTTCCAAGGAAAGCAATTAACCTGCTTTATGTCATCTCCTTCAACTTGATAGTTCAAGGGAGAATGTTCAGGTAAGTGGTGTTTTTAAGCATACTTGACAAGTTCAAGCGCCAAATGCCAAATCAAATCACCTGAAGTGACTAGAACAAGTTGTTTACTGTCAAGAGGAGTCAGCAAGTGGAGGAAAGCTCTCACTGAATACAGTGAAGGGCTGGTGTGCAGGCAAACCTGGAAGCCAACTGCTCCCTGCACATCACTGCAGCCTGTCCCCACTCCTGAGGGACCAGTGAGAGGAAGTTTCTCTGAAGAAGAATCCTGCCACCAGAGACAGACTCAACAGTTGATGCTGATCACAACTGTTTGATCACAAACAGCAGGTCAAGTACTACAGGGAAGGGAATTTGAAGAGTTGTTGCATAAGCTCAGAAAAGTTAGCTTGGAGGTTTCCTCTCCTGTCTGGCTGCTCCCAACAGCTGTCCTGCAACTTTCAGTGCTGGGAAGGAACTGAAAGGTTAATTTTGTCTCAGGGTATCTCATCAAATGAGAGATTCAATTTTCCATTCATAACCTCTCTTCCTGTTCAAAGTTTTGTAGTGTTTTCAGTGTTTGTCCAAATAACCCTGAGTTCTGTGTGTACCATTTCAGACTGAAGCTGCAAAGCTCATGTGATACAGACCACAGCACTGGCAGCAGTGGTCTGTCAGCTAAGTCATGCTTGGGTTAACCAAAAATAATTATAAACAGGTCTGCTGCTGAATTCCATAACCTAAGCCTTCAAATACATCAAGAAACAGTATGAACCATTTATGATATACAGTTTTCTTTTGCATTTCAAAGTATTGCATCAAATTAATTACATTTTAAACAGTCAAGTGAAGAAGACAGGCAAGAAACAGTATCTGAAATAGAATAATTTTTATGTAACCATTCAGTGTTAAAAACAAGAGAATCAAACATCAATTCAAATTAAAGAGCAGTTTCAAACAGAAGACATTTGATTAAAAGTTTCTTTTAACATTTAGAAATTTAAATACATTTACCTAAAGATGGTTAACTCCCATCTCTATGTTACTATACAATAGCTTAAAGCTAACTTAAATGCTAGTTCTATGTTAATGTGAAATTCCAGAACAGCATTCTTAACTTTTTATGTAAATTGGTTATTAAACTGAGTGATTCCATACTTCCTCCCACCCCAAAATAAATTTTAAAAATTGAAGCTTTACAATGCCTTGAATAATATTTTTTCAAACGAGTAATTTGGAACAGTTCCCAACAGTTCTATAGGAGGTATTTTGTACAGTTTGGAGAGCAACTCCATATAAAGTTCTATTGCAACTGAGCATTCACAGTATGCCACAGTCCATACATATTACTACATATACATATCAGGTTTGTAAACATTGGAAGAATACACAGAACATAGTACCATGATCCTCTGGTACTTCTGAAAGGAAGATGAGGTAACATTCATATAATCTCAAAGTCCACAGAGGTCCTGACTGAGTAGGTAAAACAGCTGCCAACGCTTCTGTTTCATAGTGTGTGGTTAAGGCGCTCTACATCACGGTCTGCTAAGGCTGGATTCATTAGCTCTCAGTATCCCAACTGCATCTTTAACAGCGTGGTATATGACATTCTTCACCTGCAGGAGCAAAGGAAAAGGTGCTTGGTTTTACAAGCAAACAGCACAGATAGTTTTCCAGCTTTCCCACTTCCTTCCCCTCACCCTGCGCAGGTCAGTTCAGACACGCTCTATCTGCCCAACCTTTGTGTAAATCACAAACTTTGGAAAACATCTGTTGTGTTTTAGTGGTTTTTTTTGTAAAGGGTCAAGAGCACTGAGCATTGGGAACTTACCTGCAATTTATCTTCATGATTTGTATGCGTATGTGACAGGTATCTAAATTCCTGAGTGAGCCAGAAGCAGTGTTTGACATGCTCTGGGGATACAAAGTCTTCTGCAACTTTAATACAACTGTACAAATTATGAACCTAGAGAGAACAAACAAGCATTAGCCACACGCTCGAAGGACTGCCCAAGAAGTCAGGCCACTCCATGTCCCTGGTGCTTGCCTGGTGTGGAGCTCCTGCTGGGATGAAAACTACATCTCCTAGAAACTGTACAATAGCCCAGCCTTGAACTCCATACTCCTGATGAAGGCGTTTCCTCAGCGATCGGTCCAGGTACCAACTCTGATCATGAATGGGATCGTGATCTACAGGGTTTTCTTGGCCTTGTTCTTCTGCAACCTGGGAAAGTCACAAGACAAGCATTTTAACACACTAGTCTGACTGGACAGTCAAGTTGTATCTGTGGTATTCCATACAAATGTGTGCCAGAGGGACTTGCATCATGTGTTCAGGTAGGAGAGTTACACAATAAAGGTTTGGATCTTTACTCAGACCTTCATCAAGGTTTCAGCATGTCTCAGGTCCCACTGGCTTCAAAGACACATTGCAAATGTGGATATAGAAAATGCCAAGTAATCCCAACTGACAGTGGCAAGTGAAGCAACTCGTGTTCACACTGGGAACCACTGTCATACATGGAACCAGTGTTCTGACACTACCAGCACTGGAGAGGGACTGTGGAGAAGGGTGTGAAAGTGACAGGACAAAGGGCAATGGCTTTAAACTGAAAGACAGTAGGTTTAGATTAGAAGAAATCAGGAAGAAATTCTTTCCTGTGAGGGCAGTGTGGCACTAGCACAGGTCACCCAGAGAAGCAGTGGCTGCCCCACCCTTCCAAGTGTCCCAGGCCAGGTTGCACAGGGTCTAGGGGAAGATGCCCCTGCCCACTGCAGGGGGTTGGAATGACATAGTCTTGAAGCTCCCTTCCAACCCAACCGTCCTGAGATTCTCTGACTCTATAGCCTGTGACTGGAAGACACTACCGAGTGTGGAATTCAGTAGGTGTCTGCCTTGAGGCCACAATCAGTCTGCATGCTCACTGACCCAGAGGATGCAAACCAGATTTTCAGGAGAGACGAGACTGGGAGGCACAACAAGCACTTCAGGACAAAAATTTGACAGCTGTGGGGAGAGAATTTCTGCAAGAAGTTGCTGCATAAATCCAACTTGCTGCAGCAGCCATTTATATCCAGGACTGTAGCCCAAAAACTCATTTGGGAGGAGATAAACAGATTGACTCTACTCCAGTAAAAGCTGCTGAAAGCCCCACACCTGCCAGCAAGTGTGATACAAGGAATTGAGGTGTGAGACACAGATGTCAAGACTTCAAGTGCTAATGCTTATCAAACCCAGTATCATGTTTCTTTAACCCTAAGATTCATTCTTTGTTAATACTAAAGTCTGTTGCAGCCTCTCCCAGCTTCCACCAAGAAAGCCATAAGCCTGACCAGGCCAACAGTTGTTCAGATCATCCCATTTATCCTTTTAAATATCAGCATATTAATAGGCTCTTTCCACTTTTAGAGCACAAAAGAAGTTTCACAATTAAGATCACAAAGAACTCTGGACCATCTGAAGTAAATTTAAACACTGAAACAAGCTCTTTTGGATGTGGTAGCATCTCTACTAAACCCTTAACTCCCATGAAAATGTGACACAAAATACCACCCCTAATTCAGACCTCATCAAGATATGGGGGGAAAAAATGTATTAAGAGAAAGAATAAGGAAGAGCATTATGTACTATGTATTGCTCTGACATTTCTCAAAAACATCAGACATTCTTCTAAAAACAATCAAATTAAACTGCTTTCTCTTAAATCGAACCTAGCTATTTTCTTGTTCACTATGTAACATAACTCATCCAAGAGAAGAGTGGGCAGGAGGAATATCTACATACAAGGTAACTGCAAGCTTCAACTCTCCACCCTTTTCAGGTCCTACAAGATTCATGGCATAGCAGAAGTTTTGTCTTGGATACAACTCAACTTATTTGTTTCCACAGTAACTGGGATATGAAGGAGGAGAAAAACCCAAAGATAAAGACTTGCAAACCTACACAGACAGATCTCTTTTTAAGATTAACAGCTTACCTTCTTAAGGAACTCCCGAATTTTCTCTGTATCTTTGGCAGCATAAATGTGCCACAGAGCTCCAGGCTTTTCTCGGCTTTCAGTAAAACGCTTAATTGTCAGTTCATCAGAGTCACCATCCTGGATGGTCTTAAGCACTTCTGTGGAGAGTCAACAGGAGCAGTTACACTGAAGGATCTTCCCTCTGGCCACAGAAATATCTCCCCAGACACCACTAAGACTTTACCTTCTTCTTGATCAGCCTGGCCTTTAGGGATTCCCACGTAAACCATGACATTGGCTGCATCAGACACATCCAAGTGAAGATTTGTTGTGCCATATTTTCTGTCCTCTGGTGTTATTAAGCCTGGGGGAGGAATCAAAGGGGGGAAAAAGGAGTAGCAGATCCATCAGTAAGACAAAGAAATGTTACCCTATTGTCAGAAGCACTTTCTGAAAAGATTAGAGCACTTTTACTTCTACCAACAAATAGTTCCAGAACAGCAATATGCTTTCTATCCAGGACCTTGCTCCATCTTGTGGCTTCCCAAGTGATCTGCTGGCAGGCTGATACAGATCAATGTATTTCTAGCCTGTATGATATATAAAAGTCCTCCTGGAAAAGGGTTTCTGCAGCAGTTGATAAGGATTTACTATCCACAATCTCTCTACTGGCCATGATGCTGCTCCATTTTAAATGTCTTTTGAGTGACAGCAGATGAACCAAACATGTTAAAAAATTGCTCAAGGAGAGATTAAAAGCCAAATGATACAGTTCAAAAAGGAGAACAACAAAAGCCAATACAGCCAGAAGCAGCAAAACAACAAACACATGTTGCCAGCCACAGGAAAGAGAGGCTGTGGAGCAAGTTGACTGGAAGACTGGGAATAACTACTATTGGCTTGAAACAACCCAGACAAAAAGATGTTTAATAAAATAAATCATATGATGCTATGGACATCATTGATACTTATAGGTGAGCCAAACTCAGGTTCTCATCCATGGGATTAATTAAATTGTCTACAACAGCGAGGATTCACATAATCTACAATCAATTTCAATACAAACATGGTCAAAGTGACACTTAGAGTGAAAAATTCCTTACCATAGGCATTGTACATCTTGGGGCCCAAATCTGGTCGCACAAAATAATTGGGAAGTCGAGAGGCAAGGTTGAGTTTGCCACCTCTCCTGGTATATTCTGGTAACGGGATATTTTTCATCAAATCATCAAACCTAAGGTAATGCAGCAAAATTTAATATTAGGTACTGATAAAAGCAAAACAAGACTGAAACAGACTGCAACAAAAGCTCTCTCTAGTCAAGGACATGTACTCTTTCCCTCAGTGGGTTTGCTGGACACTATGAAAAGGAACCAAACAAACAAGGCACAGAAATACAGCAAATAAATTTAACTGCTGAAGTAATGCTATTCTGTTGTGTAATCATATCAAGAAATATCAAATAGCCTAAGTCCAAATACTTTAAAATGTTTGGCCAAAAACTAAACTTCAACTGAACTTCAGATTTCAAAGTGATCCAGGCTTTTAGGAGCAGTTTTAGGCACTTGCTTTACTTAGCAACAAATACAACGAACCACACAAAAATTTATCATGGAACTTGTGCAGGATTTCTATTTATGTCAGGCATCTCTGAGAAGCAGAACTGTTCACATGTCACCAACTGCTGCTGAAAGCTGAGGCAGGTATCAAAACACGAGAATATTTCTACAGTCCATTATTTTGGGGGTGCACCACAGAAACAATGAACATTTCCTCTGGAAATTCTTACCGAGAGGGCATCATATCTCTGAAGTCTTCTCCTGGAGGCCAGTCCTTAAGCTTTAATACCATTGGCTCTCCTTCTTCTGTTCTCAGACGACCTAATTCGAAACATTAACAAGTCTTAGTTTTTAATAGCTGTGCAGCTCAGAATACAAAGAATTAAGATAAATCCTTATCTCGGTTTAGAATCATGCTCATCCCACAACTTTTCATGTATAACTAAAGGCATACAAGTTCCTCTGACACTAGAGCAGGGTATCACTCTCATGACAAACGTGTTACAACAGGAGACATCAGACAGACAAGCAGCCTTTACTGCTTCCCTGCCCAAGCACTTCCTACAATTTAGCTCAGAAACTGGTTTGTGTTTGAGGCCGAAAGTAGCTGATGAAGCTAAACCTCTTCAAAGATCAAATAACACAAAAGAAAGGTGTGAGTCTTCCACCTCCCACTCTTCTTGCCCTAAGTACAAAACTCCCTGAGCTTGCCACTGATTTAAACTGTAAAGCAGATCCCTAGATAAGGATGTGTAACAAACAGATAAAAGTAGAACTACAGATGCAATGGCAACTCTTAATTCTCCTGGCTCACCTCCCCTAAATCTATTTTTATACAAAATAACTTCAGTTCTTCAGGACAAAGAAGTACCTTCAAGTTCAAACAGCAGAACCCATTTAACCTGTGAGCACCATCCCTACATGTGCTCTTCCGTTTCATTCAACTGGAAAAAAAACCAGGCAGGTGAACCAATTTGCTAGGAAGATCTTAAATTTCCTCAGAATGTTTCCCCAAAAGACTAAAGGCAGCCAAACATATTCCTGGAGGAGAGTACTCCATGGGAATGACAGTATTTATCCAGTCCACAATCCTATGAGCATAATGTCTGCAATGCATCCTCACCAAATTGCTCAAGGTGAAGAGAAATCCTTCAACATCTCTGTACACTGCTTATGGATCACAAATCTGTGCCAGGGCAGAATTATTGCTGCTGAGTGTTTTACCTACTGGAACAAAGATCCACAGTACTTACTTGAAATATCTTCAAAACCATCCCAGAAATCCCCTACAGTAGCTCCAGTGATGATTTCATTGGTCCTGCAGTTAACCAGATCTACTTCCTGTTGGCCAAATTCCTTCCTAAAGGACTCCGGTCTCCAGAGGTCTGCATTTAACTTGTGATGCACTCCTGACACCATTACAGGCTAGAAAGCAAAAGAATATATTCTGAAGAATTATTAAACACCACCAGGGTAATACACAAAATACATTGATTATTTCAATGCAAGCATTTTGCAAACTAAATGCTCAGTATCTCCGACCAGAATTTTGCCTTACTGTGCATCTGAGCAATCTCTGCTCCAAACTGACGCAGCGTTTTATACAGAGCCATAATTTCAGCTCTGTGTTTAGAAACAGATTTAAACAGTAAAACAGATCCTTAGATAAGCATGTGTAACAGTGCTCATGTCACACATTTGATGAAGGTTTAATGTTGCTTATCACTGTAGTGGTTGTTGCTGTGCTTCAACTAAAGGACAAAGTACATGAATTGCAAATGGAAAAAGCAGGAGAATGAAAATACCTGGCCCTGCTTCCAGCACTCCCTGAAGACATTCCAATTGCTTTCATTGTTGGGATCCTGAAGACACAGCAGGCGGTTGTCACATAACCAGTAGTGGGGTGTGTCAAAGCCCATTATCGTGGGCTTTATGGTCAGCCCTTGAGGTTTCTTAGGCAAGTCTGTAATGGCTCTATTTTGCACCAGGGAAGCAAAAATGTCATCAAGGATTTTGGGTGTACTCTTCAGTCCGTTGTCTGTCTGATAAAACACATAAAAGAACAACAACAAAAAATTAGTGCTCTTTTCTGCTGCCTTATCCTGCAGGCTTTAAAGAAAGTACTTGCCACTTCCAAAAAATTTTAGTTGAGATCCAATCATGCAGATAAATAAGCAACTGCAGAACTTTGCTGTCTAGAAATGCACCATCATTAAACGCCAGTGCCATTTCTTACACTTTGTTGTGCCAGAATTCTGTAGACAATCTCTGCTCTGATTTGCATCTCAGCAACACTGCAGAAACCCAGAATATGCAGTAGGGAACAGGACTTGCTGAATATCAAAGAGCAGAAACTCAGTTTTAGCAAAGAACTCTCAAGGCCAGTATTTTTCCCCACCACTCTGAAGTCACATCTGTAAGATCAGACAAAGCCCAAAAACATCTAAAGTGAACCAGTCTGCAAATGAGGTATGGGCAAAGACGTGACAGAAGGTTTTTTCCTCCATCTGCAAGTTCATTGGTTCTTCTTTTTTGAGTCTAAAACACATCTCAATCAATGCAGCCGCCAGATTCTAGCCTAAGTAAGTTAATCTGCTTTATCCCTGAGTTCTCAGTTCCTCACCAAGACTTACTGATAGTAGCACTAAGCTACTACTAACTGAGCACTGAAACTGAGTAAGTCCTTTTTCCCAAATGAAGACAATTTTATTTACTGTGACAATAAAATAAACTGCCTGTGGCAGTTGTTCACAGGTTTAGAACAAAATCTATGCTTGGGATCTACTCAAACCTGTAGGACAGAATTTTTCCTGTACCTTTCCTGCAGAAGAGTTCAATAGGTTCCGCAAGAAGCCCGTGTTGTTGTTGCTCACAGGGGTTAATATTGCACTGTTGAATGTCTGCAGGGCTGCAGCTGGCTTGGCTAAGCTAGGGAGTGTCTGAAGAGGTTTATTTTCATTCTTTGAAATTGGTATGAGAAGTTTCTCTGAAACAAAGAAAGGAAAACCGTGAGAATAATTTTTATTTTTTTTTCAAGAAAATATCCTCCTACATGCATACATGCACGTATGTACATGTATATACATATATAAATCTCCTCCCAATACATGCAGATATAATACTTCTTTCACTTAACTTTTTTCAATAAATCAACATTTTTAAAATCCCACATTCTAAAAAAAAAAAACCAAAAACCAAAACCCCTCAAAAATCCCCCAAACAACAAGAAGTATTCAAAGTATTCAAAAAGTATTCAAGTTTTCAAGAACACTTGCATCAATGGGATTTTAATCTGGCTTTTGAAACAGAATATGCTAACTCTGCCAGGCTTTACTCCAAGCCACTGAACACTCACAGGCAGATGATATCACTCTCAGCACAAGATACTGCTGGGTCTGACCTATATTCTTCTGACAAACAGCCACAAAGGGTTTACTCTTCACTGGTTCTGCACATACCTTTGTTTTCTTTATTCACATTTCCACTTGTTAGGTTTGAAAACCAATTTAATGAAGGAGAAGTATTTATAGAAGCAGTTTGTTTGCTTCCAAGTGCTGACTTTAAAGGAGGATCGTGTGTAGTGACTTGTGGGCTCAGGACAAAACTGTTGTGTTGAAGGCCAGGCCTGTCTCCAGATGCCAAGTGCTGAAAAAGCAAAGCAGTAACTTGCTTAGACACAAACACACTACACAAAGGGAATACAAGCAATAACATGTCCAAACTCATCCTCTAAAAAGTAAAATGCTTTGGCCCTTCAAAACAAGCGATCTCCACAAGAGGTCAGCATTGCAGATCAGGATGAGGAGATGGCACTTCAGGATTTGGGATCTCCTGAATTTAGGAACAGCCAGAGTCCATCACCCCTCAAGACAAGCATAGAGAGCCAAGTTTCCCAGGTGCATTTTCTGGGATTGCTTTGGGAACCAAGTGGAGTTTTAACAGCAGTTCTCACATTTCTCATCACAGCTGATGCTCAGGCCAGGGCTAAGCTGGAGCTCCAGTTCAGAGGACTAAAACAGATATGGAGCGTTCCTAAAATTTTTCTCTTAAGGTGGCAGCAAATGTGCAAGTGCAGACCTGCCAGGTCTGAGCTACACCTGCCTGAGTGCAGCACTGGACTGGCCAGCACAATCCAAGCTCAGGATTGTCCATCTCCCTTGCAGCTGATTTATCTGGTCATTTGGAGTTCTAGGAACAGATTAATCAGAACCACAGCTTTGCCCTGGGATTCCTGCATGACTGGTGATATCGCCTCTCTCTGCTCAAATAATTTTCAACTAAGAAATTATTCTGCTCTTTTGTCTGCCTATCATTACATTCTCTATTTCATCTCCCACTGGCTGCTGATGCTTGGCAAGGATTATAAACATGACATAATACAAAATGCTTCAAACTTTAAGGAGCTTATCTTCACACAACCAGTGCAGTAACTAATTCTATAAAGATGTGTAGATAAATTTAATGCAGCTCTTTGTCCAGAATCACAGGAAATCTTGATTCAGAAGACTGAAGCCAAGTCAGTTGAATGCTAACTTTTGATTCACATAAGTATCTTCCACACTTGTAACAAGTGAAATATTTTTGTCTCTTTTGTTCATTACTTATACCAAAATCAAGTCCAACCTGCTTCTTAAACTTAAGGCAACATTTATTTTCAAAATAAGGCTATGAATAAGCATCTAACAAAATTAAAATCACTTAATTCACCCCATTTCTTGTGAGATACTTCCAAACTACACTATTAAGCTCTGTTTTCAAAAGCAAAAAAATACTACATATATTTATAAATAATGGACGTATCTTGTGGGGTTTCCTTTGTTTTTTATAATACAGAGAAGCAAACCTACCAGATCACCAGAGAAATCAGTGGTTCTCCACACTCCTCTAAACCTCAATTTTTTTATGCTTAGTTCTTCTAAGAATCCCAGTCCTCTTCCACCTCACTTACTCCTTTAGATGCTGCATGTATTGTACCTCCAGGACCCAAGGAACAGCCTACACTTCACTACCATTCCCACTCATCTGTTCTTCACATTCTTCTCTTAAGGGATCGCTCAATCTAATCCCATTTTTGCCCTAAAATATCCTCACTGAGTCTTTTTCAAAGCTAGGTCAACTACTGAGGCCTCAGTGTCAAAGGGACACAATGAGATTCCCCCAAAACTTCAGGAGCTGGACCAGAAAGATGAACAGTGAATACAAGTTGTCCCTATGTGGTGGGGTTATCACAGAGGTCAGGGCTGGCAGCCTACAAAGTCAAATTAGCAGTGGCTTCAAGAACATGCAATAGACTGACACAAACTTAACTGCACAGACATAGAGGCAGTAACAATACCTGTTTTGAATCCTCCTTTAGAGCTGGCTTTGACAGTGCTTTGAACTGCTTATTTGCACAAGGACAATTTGCCTTTATTCCCCATTTTGTTCTTACAGAGTGAACAATGTCACCAACATCATAAAGAGCTGAAGGGAGAAAACCATCAGTGAGCTCACACGTAATCACAACATCCAGCAGCCACCAAGACTTTTTAAGAAATTGTGTGTGTTGTGCAGATAAACAATTTGTGAATACCGTCCATCACTAAACAAGAAGTTCTGTTACTTCACTGTAAAGGTCAGAGATACTAAAATAGTATTAAACACACATGCTATTCTTGTCTTTGGATAATAAATTTTAAGCTTTTACTAACTTTACTACTAAAATCAAACCTCACTCAGTAAAATATCAACAATATACAAAAGACAGCAAAATCCTACAGCAGATTTTTATGCTAATCAAGTATTTCCAATACCTTTTCCAGGAATTATTTGTGTAGGCATTAGATTCTCTGGTTCATGTACCTGCCCCTTCACACATTTAAACCAGGAGAAAGTATCCGAGTCATCATCTGTAAAACAAAACCATTACATTTTTTAGTTACTGCTCTGGAAAGCCACAGATTTTACTATTATTGATACATCCAACCACAGGTCTACAACATGTCCTTTTGGTTGGGAAGGCTTTTTTTCAGCTTGTTTAAGGTTACCATTGACTTCCAAGTCCAATACAGACTTTATTTCCCCTCTTCCCCCTTGTTTCAGGTAGTAATAAGCACTCCCACCTTCATGTGAGCTTTTTTTCCTCATCCTGTAGCAATCCACACACACACCAAAGCCGCACTTGGAGCAGACCCAGTGCAGGTTGAAGATTGTGGTGTCACAGACATCACACATCTCACGAACGCCGCGAACCGCGCGCTTCCAGGCCACCTGTCCTGCAGGCAAAAACAGGACAGTCGAAGTGTTAGTGCAAACAAATTCCGTATTTGCATGTTAACTACAGTCACTGAAAAACTACAGTGATATGACTCAGACTTGGTCTGTATGGGAACTTCAAAAAAATGCTTCTGCTGTTACACAACAGTCCAAGCAATTGAGAACAGTTTGCTTTCTCCTGTGCAGCACCAACCACAGCTTTTATTCCTGACATGTGTTTGTTCAAGTTAACAAGCACATTCCTGACATTCTCCTAAGTGGAAATACCACAGCTACTCCAGGAAATAAACCCAGGTACTGCTGGTACCAGCTTATCCTTGTTCTCTATTCAGCAGCATGTAGCAGTATATTCAGACACAAGTAGCTGTCTTCCTTTTGGGAGGTTTTATGTGTTTGTGTTTAATCTGATCTTCTCAGAATGGTGAAGTTTCTTCTCTGAAGCTCTTACTGCTGCTGTTCAGGTTTCCTATGTATCCACTATATTCCCCTTCCCTCATGCCAAGCCACTTCTTCTGTTCACTCAAAACATCCCAAACATTGACAGTATCTTGCAAAAACTTACAAGCCCTTCCAGGGCTGTATTATTTTTCTGTGAATCTGTGATTATGCAAGAATTATTTTAGCCTGATCTCTATTTCCTTATGTTGCCAGCTAGAAAACTAGACTAGACAAAAAGCACACACCTGCCTCCTCCTACCACCTTCCACACTTGTAACTTCTCTTAAACTTTCCTGCCCACAAGGTTTCTTAATTTTAAAAGCAAGTTATGAGAGACCATGTCCTAATGCATGCTAAGAAAAAACCATACCAGCATCCAAGACATCTGTTGCTCTTGTTCTGAATAATGCCCATTGACTATGTATGGAACAACACTGGAATAGCTTAGCACAATTTGTTCTTAAGTAGGAGGTAAAAATTGTTTAACTACTTGCTTCAGAATTCTTCAAAGAGACACAGGTCTAAATATCACCAGCTCCATTCTTCTCTGCCTTTTAAAAACATGCACTATATTTATCATTTTCTAGGTCAACTCTCCAATTTCCCCCAAGTAGGATGAAGGGGGACAGAGGATTTTTTTCTTATCTTTTGAAGGCCATTTCCTATCTTTTCCGAATCTTCTCTCTTTCGACTCCTCCTATTTTTTGGTTCCTCTCTGTAGATTGATCCTGTTTCTTTTTGGCATTTGGTGGCCAAGGAACAACATGATCTAACAAGCTGTTCTTTCTACACTAGTCAATCTTTTACTTCACAGGGATAATACATTTAAATTTACCATAACTTCAAGTCATGGTGGCAGAACAATCTCCCTTTTTCCTGTGCTGACTGAGCACTCTCCCACTGTACTGTTCAAAGAACACCACATATTCAGACTGTAAATTACTTCTTTCCTGCCCAGGGCATTCAAAATAACCTCCACATCAATGAAAGCAAGTTCTCTCACTCTCACCAGCCAGGGCAATAAAATCAAAGATGAATTAATGAGATTTTGCTCCTTTCAAGCCAATTCCACAACTCACACATGTCTGTGTTTTTTAAGCAGAGGATGTTTCTGGTAGCTATGCCAACAGATGCATCCTCTGCTATTAAGAAACACCACATCTCCCCTTTGTTTCACAAATTCACCCAAAAGCTTCCCCCTCCCAAAAGTGTTTCTGTATTCCAGTCTATACGTCTCACTCTGGCTACAGACAATTTGGTTCCACAGGCCTGAATACATTGCAGGTCAAGAGAAGAACAAAGCTTGAAGATTCCAAGCAGCTCAAGGTAAGACCCCACAGCAAGTATTTCTGGAATATCTTAAGTCTTCCCCCAACTACTGAAGGGCATTCAAGCTTGTTCAGCTTTTGTCCTTCTTTCAGAACAGTGGAGTGACTGCCAAAATGAGAGGATCTTTATCTTATGTCAACACTCCACAAACACAGCAGACAGTGGCAATCTCCTAAACTGTGCTGTACCCTGGTCATGCACTTAAAATCCAGAAAGCAAATACAGTTTTAGGGGTCATTCTGCTCCGAGAAGTGATTATGCAAGGTCGCAGACTTCCCCATTTGTCTGCTCACATTTGCTACAGAAATATTTTGATGTGGCCAAACCCCTGCGTTTGGGGGTGCTAGGTTTGCCCTGTCTACACTAATTAACCTCCCCAATCAGATACCCCATCACCAGCACCTCTCTGGTCTATGCCCAGTAAGGCTGCACACAATCACTTCTAAAAGTTCTACTGGAAACTTTTTCCCCACCACTTAGAGTTGGAGGAAAAAAATCTTTTACTGGCAGACAGCATTAGGTCCATGATGCAGTTACAATAAAATAGGACCAAAGCAACCTAACAAAACCAGGGCAAAGTAAAATCTTTATTTCATTTTCACACCAAGAATAGATTTTGTTGTCACCTACCTGGTAGTTTACTTAATTTCTTTTTACATTTTGTAACAGGAAAAGTAACTTGATAAATTGAGAAACAACTTCTGACAAAGAAGGGTGGAATTACCCTTCCCTTTCTCCCTCCCTGTGAGGACTAGAGCTGTTGACACTAGTTCACAGTGACTCTTAACCACTCCCTCTCTGAGAAAAGAGAGAGACACTCAAGTCTTATGTGATATTTCCAAATATACACAATCAATTTTCACACAGAAGATTAACACTTCATATAAAGCTGTGAAAACACAGATGATTTCAGTGCAAGTGGATCTTACTGTGCGGTTCAATCGTTGACATGACTTCCTTTTCAGATATCACCAGCTGGCAGAAGTGGTCTCCAATGTTGGCGAGGATGTACTTTGCTGTGTCCAGATCTAGACCCACAACATTTTTGGATAAAGGTAGCCACAGACTAATAGCCTCAGGATCATACTTATTTGGAGTTAAGAAACCTTCCTCACGCAGTATCCCATGCTTATTAAACTGCAGCCTGATGAAAAAGGGGGAAAAGGAAAAAAGTTCTCATCACCTCAAATGCTATACTGGTTTAAATTCATTCCAATCAGTCAATGCTTGAGTTGCAAATGTATGTACTGTATGCCAGTGAATTTACTCAAAGGTTACAACAGACATGGGTAAACATACTGGTCACTAGCATTAAGCACATTCAGTGCACTGCTTGTTTTAAAGAAAAAAGACTGAAAGCATTCAGGTTTTTAGTTAGGAAATCCACCTTAAAACAAGTGGTTCTTTATTCACACAAGACCAAATCAGGTTTACAACTTTTAAAACGCACTGGCATTAAGGCCACATCTAGAGATAGCAACCGCAATAATTTTATCTAGGACTACATACAACTCTCAAGAGAAGTTAGAATGCCTTAAATATAGAATATATTTCAGTAACAATTCATTTGGAAGCAGCTGTCAAAAAGCATCAAGCAAAATTTGAGTAAGATATATTCTTGAGTGATTCTGAGTAGGTGGAAAGAATGAGATCTATATTGTTAGTAGTGTCTTAAATGGAAAACATGGAAAAGTTCTGCTCAGGAACCTTTTTACTAAATGCTGAAGAAGGAAGGTGACTTCTGATGACAACATGTGCACACTGTAGTGTTAGGTGTGCCATGAGAACACGTGCTGGCAGCTGCTGTCATCAGACAAATGCCATCTCCAGATTTGGCAGATCTCACATTCAGTAAAAATGGATAGTTCCATCAGTTTCAAGTTCTAAACCAAAGGATTCATCTGATTTGAACTGCACTGCATGTCTGGATTGCTACCCTGAGAGGATGAATTAGCATAGTCTGTTGTTACTTTGGTCTCACACATCAGATTATACCAAGATTTACTACAGTAAAATCTCTGAGCATAAATAACAGATTAGTAGCACATCTGTATTTTTTAAAATGCTTAACAACAAAACTGAATTCCAATAGGTGCACAGATTAAATGTTTCCATGGCAAGCTTGAATGTCCCCAGCTAAAAGACCATAGCCACTTACTGCAACTCTTCCATGGCTGTGGGTTCATGGTTAACATTTCGGGTGTCCAACCACTAAACTTTAGGAAACCTGCCTGGAATCTACCCTCTCATTAGTATCTTCAATTCTACTGAGCTGTAGCACTCAAACTAAACTCATGTTATCCTACTGGCACTCAGCCCAGAACAACAAAATAAAGAGCTCTAAGTCCTGCCAAAATATTTTCTGCTCAAATGAACCAGTCGTATCATTTTGAAGGGCTAAAAAACCACAGCCAGCCACTCATTAGTTGGGTATATTGGTCTTATAGCCACACACCAGCATTAAATAGCTTTGAAACAGGGACCTCCATGAGACTATTCTGGCCATATAACTGGGTTTTTCTCACCTTTCACATTTAAGGAATTCCAAGGCGTTTACCTGAATTGTTCTTACCTCCTGAAGTGAAAGAAGCGGCAGAAGACGGTGGAGTCTCTCTGCTCCTTGTTCTTACGGTAGCTGTCCAAGCGGCACTCGCGGCACTTGTGCAGGTGAGGGGCGATGTTATTGCAGGAGCCATCCTGCACAAATGCCTCTCCACTCTGCTGCAGCTTCTTCACTTTAGCAGCATCAGATAAAATGGACTTGCGAACAATGACTGCGAGGAAGAGCAGCCAGGATTAGAAAAGCCTCGGTTTTTCTCACAGAAGTGCCAGCAAATGTATTTCAGTCAAAGATCTACATCAACTTTTCCTCTAAGTTTCACATTACATTAAAACAAAGTTATGCTAAAAATATTTGTAGTTGGCAGAAACCTTTTCTCCAGTCAGCAAGAACTGTCTCAAGCTGAAGTTTCAGTGGGGTCACATAGTCTGTGGAACCAAGTTTAAGAGCTCCTTTCGCTTTTTCACAGAGGAGCATTTCAAAAGAACATCTGCTTTTAAAGGAAGTTCTTCAGCCCAAGTTGGAGCCCTGAGCAGATTAGGGCATGGAGCAACCGTATTTCACAAGAAATGGGGACAGAGTACAACCTCAGTCCTGTTTTCCCCCTTCATGATGCAACAGCTTTCAGCATCTTAGTGTAACAGATGCCAAACATTTCCCTTCCTCCTACACTGCCAGTGAGGCCTTGCAGGGGACACAACAGTGACTGCTTGGCTGGCTGTGTATCCATGCTAATTATGGAATAGCACATGGTAATCCAAGACTGAGAAAAAGGAGATAGGAAAAAAAAGAGGTGGGTATGTAGGGGGATTCCCAGAATCCTAAACAATCAGCAACACCACCTGATGCACAGCAGGACACATGACACCAGGAGTTCAGCTCCTTAAACAACCACAGTGTTTCCCCTCCTGTCCGATGTGAAAATCTGAAAAGCTCACCAAATGGAAAAAAGAGGAACAAGGTGGGTAGTTTTGAGGCTGAGTGGGTTTTAATTTTTGATGGTGGTGGGTGGTTTTTTGTTTGTTTTGCTCTCATGACAGTTTTTAAATGAAAGCCCCTCTTGAATAGAGCTTTGTTGAGGACAACTTCCATCCCTAATCATGTTTGTAAAATTTAGGAGCATTGCTAAAAGGTAGTCTCATTATGCCATTACCATCTGTATTCCGAAACAACCTTGTTTTTGTAACCTCTTTTGCCATTCTGTTCTTCCATATATTTTGTAACAACTTATTTCTAAAAATTAATGATTAGTCCTTTTCCTTTATCAGTAAAAGGTGTTTCTCCAGTTTGTTGCATTCCTCTCTTAAAAAGAACATACAAATGACTAAAAAAAAGAACATACAAATGACTAAAATTCCTGATTTACTCACACAATTTAAATTACTAATTTTGCATATGTAACGAATTACCTACTTCTACGTAGTTAAGACAGAAACTACAAGGACTTTCAAATTACAGGAAATTTTAGGAACACTTACTATTATCCTGGACCTTGGCACTTCCAGTCCAAAAGCTTTCACTTTCACTTTTGTCACAAAGAATATCATTTGAATTTCTTCTAATAAAAAACTCCATGTCTGCAAGTTCATCAATCTTGTTTCCTTTGTGGCTGCTGTGGCTGTTGCAGCTGCTTTGTGATTTAACCCCACACTCACTGAAGGACAGATGATGAGCATCTGAGGTTGAGGGTCTGCAATCTAAAGTTCGCTGCAGTTCAACAGTGCCACTGCCTCTGGGTATGGCTATGGAAGGGTTGGGATGCTGCAACTGTTTTACGGACATGCATTCCTTGGGAAAGTTTGTTATGGCCTTCATAAAAGGTTCATTAGTATTCTTCAAGTTGGTTCCCTTTTCATTAGCTGAATCAGTCAAAGATGAAGATCTTGAGGTTTTCAAAGAGGTATATTTACCATTTTGATCACTAGGACTTTGTGTTTGTTCTTTAGACATAAACAGGGTTACTTTAGGAAAGTTTGTCAGACCTTCCGCCAATGGTTTAACTCCAGTATTAAGACAGGAAGGATGAGTTTCCGGTAAGCTTCGTCTGCATGTGCTGAAACACACCAAGCAATAATTAGGAAAAAAACCCACAAACATGTCAAACAAATCAGAGCATCACCAGCTCAATCTAGCCACACTTAAAGCTTGAAAGAAGAAATTTAATCATTTGCTTTGAGTTCCGATGTATGAGTATTTTATATTTTGTGTGAGGCTAAATTGGTTTGTGTTTTTCAGGTGTTTTATCTGGGTTTGATTTTTTCTTAAGAGTTAGAACAACAAAACTATACACCCATGTAGGCACACACAAAATTTGGGTATTACTGCTACTCCACTACCTTCTCTCACAATTAAATAGCTGTTTTCTCATTTTCTCAAGCAACTGCTGAATAACCAAATGCATTTCATTTGCATGTCTGTGGCAAGGTTGTCAAGGAACTTCTTACTGGCAGCACAAGTCAGTGTGCTGGAGACTAAAATCTCTCACAAAAAAATCTTTTAAAAATTATATTTTCCACATTCGGCATGTGAGAGAGATAAAACTAGTAGAAAAATCCCTATTAGCACTTCAAATTTGGGCTTTCCTGTCATGCTATTTCTACCATTACACCCATTTTGTGACAAAACTAGGGGTAACAAAAGTTCAAAGGCACTGGTGTTCAACAGAACTATAACTGAGGACCTGTAGTTGATCTGCAAGAAAGCAGACACCTGCCTGAACACGTTCTGGTTTTCTTGGGGGCAGGGAAGGAATCCATTTGACAAAGCAGGCACCACACCTGTGTATCCTTTTACAGATGGGTACAATTGACAATAGCCTGGGACATTGAAGGGCCACTTCCTTAAAGGTAAGTAAGAACATGGCATTAGGAAGTAAATTACATATCCAGGACAAGCAAATCTAACACACTTCTGTGCTGGTATTACAGAAGAGTAGTTACTACAGCTCTTTAAAATGCCCACAGAATTCATTGTGCTAAGAATCAGAATTATTTTTGGAGGTAAAATGTCTGCAAAAGCACAAAACTGCTTCCTTACCCCTGAGGAGTTTCTGCACCAAGGTTGGGTGGTGAGTTGGCTGGCAGGGGCAGGGCTGGGTGCCTTTGGTCTTTATTTGCGGGAGTACATCCCAGCAATGCTTCACCCAGCACAGTTGGTACTGACTGCACATGCCCCTGACTGGGAGAAACCTGCAAGGAAGACCTTAACAATTAGGAAAATTCAGGATAACAAATCATGGCTTTGCAAGGTTCAGCCTGAAAGGAAAAATATATTAATACTCTTCCTATCACGTTTAATAAAGCCAGTTAAAGATCCACTCAGTTCATGAGGTGGAAAGACTTTAAAGTGTCCTTTTAAACCTTATAGGTTCCATGAAAGACTGTTCATGTTAACTCATTTCCCCCAATTAACAACTAACTTTTTGGGGGAAGTGTATTAAGCAAGTGGAAAGGAAGACAGAAAGCTCTGCTCTTTGTAACTGCCAGTGCAGTTACATATTTCTTAAGTACATATTTCTTAATTTCTTACATATTAAGTGCATATTTCTTAAGTAACTGCAGTAATTGGCAGTCAGAACTGGATTTCTGAGCTCAGCTGAAAATCCCAGAGAAAATCAAAACTGTGAAGTCTGACAGCATTACCAAAGATCCAGATGTGAACTTTCTTGTAGCAAGAAAGTCTTTGCACCAGAATTCTACAAATTGTTAAGTACAGAAACCCTACATTGATTAAATCCCCATCCTAAGAAATCTGTAATTCATTTAGAAATACAGCAGGCCTACCAAATTAGTAAGTGTCTTTAGAACAGTAGCTTTTCTGTGGGGGCCCCTTCTCAGCTTCAACATCCATACTTTACTCCCACATGCTCCACTTACTGCTGGTAAGTTACACTACAGGGTCGTTAGCATCAGCTTCAAAATATTTCCTTTTTGCTTTGGTATTACACAGCCATCAAGCACCAAGTCAAGCTCTCAGAAAAATGCTGCAGATAATTAACTCCACACAAGAAATCAGTACTATCACATACTTATTAACAAAAGATATGGCTTCAGCTGATCACTCCCACATACTCATATCCACCAAAATCAGAGTAACAAATAGTTTCTGGTTTCCTTACTAGAAAGCACACTCACTGTAACCACTTTGAAAAAATGGTTGCAATTTCCCAAAGAGTACAAAATTGATAAGTGATCCAGTCCTTTGAATGAAGGCAGAATAGAAAATAAGAAGTAAATAACTTCACTGCTTTAAGGAAAAACAAATTATGAATTTGGATCATGGTAATTCTTCAGCAGGGCATTTGGAATGTGAAATACAGCCTAGCTTTGTGTGTGTCAAGCAGGCTGTTCAATGGCTGAATTATGCAGAAAACTGAAGAAAGGCAAACTGAGCACCAAAAGCTGCTAAAGGTACCCAAGCATGAGCTGTGGAAACACAAAACTGCAATCCTTTGCTACTCCATGTTGCCCTGCTGCACTCTTCCTCAGCAGTAAATACAGCATAGGACACTCTTCACTGAGGCTTCTCACCCTGTGCTTGTTATCTCATGCTGGTTCTTTGTGAGGCTGTTAAAGACTGCTAATGACTATATCCATTAGCCATTAGCCAGATCTGCACAGCTGACTCCACACAGGACTGACTGCACAGAAGCAACACAACCCTCTCCCTTCCTATTCCAGAGCTTCCTGAAGATAGATACTCCTGCCTAAAATGCAGGTGTTGGTCTGAAACACTGGGGCAAAATTACAGGGCAAGTTTGAATACTTCAGCCAAGCCATGATTTTTCATTTGCACTTCTACACTTAAGTTACCCAGATTGCCTTTTGACCTTTGAGTGTTCCCTTATCTCTCAGTGATACCTGGCAGGTTACTCACAAAAGAAATAAAAGTAGACATGAGAGTACCAGAAAATTCACAACCCCTTTTTGTACTGAAACAACCCTTGACTGCTGCTTGTGCAGCTTCGAATCCTCAAAGCATCCAAAGGTAGCTGAAGGCTTTGGGTTCAAGTACAAAACAGTTAAAGAAAGAACATGAAAAGCAAAGGTTATGAACTTCAGAACTCCTCTGTATTTTCTCCCACTGCAAGAATACATGACCCAGGCAGACCAACTCTTAAGCAGAAGGAGGGGGCAAAAAAAGCACAGTTAAAAAAACCACAAACAAAAATTCAACAAACAAAAACCCCAATGAACCACCAACATTCAAGGCTTAGTAGCTTTTGCTCCAATTATCACAACACAAGATGTTCAATTCGTGCCCAGACAAGTTTGAAAGAACTCAACACACTCTCCAAGGGATTATATTTATAATTCTACTTTCCAATCTAATCCTTATTTAAGATGTTTTGAGAAGTGACACAATCATTATGTAACAGCCATATGTAACAGAGCAAGACATTACCTCAGGAGAAGATTTTGTGTGTTTAGCATCAACACTTCCACTGCTGTCAGATGACTTCCTTTTCACACCCTCAATTCTTTTTGATTTATCTGGAAGAGAAGGTGATCAAGATTAGTCTATCAAAAATAACCTACTTAGTGTTTGAAAGACAAAAAGTAATAGGTCTTACCACATTTTCCATTGTTGTCATATATGATTTCAACATGAATTAATTCTGGATCAAGAGTTTTTAAAGCTGGAATCTTGAAAACGACAGGAAACACAGAAGCAGCATTTAGAAAGGTGAAACTCTATTTGAATATATTTATCTTAGATGTGGTGGTATGGACTAAGCTTAAGACACTTAATTTCTAGGTTCTTTGAATACCAAGCTGAATTTAACAATATACCATGTGACAGCGTCTGCATAAAAACACAAACTGGTGCTTGAGAACACAAATTTGTGCTGTCGCACAGCACAGAGAGCAAAGAAAACAAGATCATGTTTGCTTCACTCTTAGAATAAAAACTCCAGGTCTCTCTCATTTTTCATAGGACATTTATTATTTAATAATCTACCAGCAGCATCAAGAAACACTTCCAGTTATATTGTTCTGCACTACACTGACACATGTTTAAAGATTACAGTAAAGACAGAAATAAAAACGGTGTTGGTGGAGATATAAATGAAAGTTTGCACTTATTCCCCATATCCATTTGTAAACCACTGCAAGTGGTTCCTACCTCCTGACAGTTGACTTCTAGAGTTCTTGTAGCTGGATTACCATTGACAACAACTGCTGTGAACCACTGAGTAGAAGGGTCCAGGCTATAAATCCTAATCTTTGAACCAATGATATTTTTTCCACCTACAAAATTGGGGAAAAAAAAGAGCTTAAGACAAAGGAGGCATGAAGATGACCACAGTTATCAAAATGATTTTTTCCTGTCCTTACAATATGGGAAATGAAAACTGTAAAATGTAATATTTACCTTTTCAAAAAGGTCACTCCCTGCATGTGCAAGCACATAACTACAAATATGCTGGTATGAACCCAGTAATTAAGAATTTAAAGCTGGCAAACAAAAGGAACGATTTTAAATTTGACTAAAAAAGGAAGCCTCTATACAATAGCCTGGAAATCTTCAGAAACAAGCAACAAACTGGAAAAAAATCAAGTTACTTGAAACAATAAACAACTCAAAGTTGAGAATTGCTACAAGTTTGAGCTATTTCACAAGTACCGGGCCATCTATATGTGCCTAAATTACATAGTCACTATTTCAGAAGAAATACTTGAAACTTAAACATCTACAATCCTTCACATTTTGCATTCACTGCTGTGAGAGTAAAATCCGTATTTTTAAAAAGCTTTTATCCCCTAGAGCAGATTACCAATTAATTAAACCAACACTGCAAAGATTTCCCTTTGGACTCAGGCATTTATTGCCAGTTTTCCACTCCACAGTATGCTTGTACCTTGGACCAAGCGTGTCTCATCAAGGTGTTTCTTAACCAGAGCCTGAATTTCTTCATTTACAGTTTGATCATCTTTAAGAGAAAGCCTGGAACTGTCTACATCCTATTTCAGGAAAAAAAAGAACAGAAGTTTGAATTCAGAAAAATGTTCTTAACAAAATCCCACAGTATTTAAAAACAAGATGGCAGCAACTCATACAAATCCAGTTCTCAATTTGTTCCCCATCAGTGCTAGGATGTTGGACTGGAGGCAGATAATTTCTTATCACTGATTTGCAACAAGCACCTGCAAGAGACTGAAGTGAGCTCTCCGGGTCTACTTTAATAGTGTTCTGAAAATAACCCAGCTTTGTTGTAATACATTGCTAATGAGCAATAAGTTTAATTGAACCTTCCATTCTTAACTTAGGATTTTAAGTTCTCAGAAGCAGCAGCATATTTGTCCTGAGCAGATGCAAATGAAAATATTTTATGTTTCTATTTATGATAATGCCAGGATCCAGTCCATGTCAAGACACCATTATAAAATGTTTACATGAATGAAAACAGAGTCAGCTACATCTAAATTATTCATAATTCTTCAGCATAATATATGTGTATTATTTTTTCTTCTTGAATGAGAATTGATTCCGAAATGGAAAGGTCACAGCAAGTTTCTACCCAAGGCTCAAAGAGTGTAAGTAAGAAAAGAGTTTGGGGTTGGGTTTTATCTTTTTATCCCAGGCACTGCTCCGATATTTGTAAGAGGCAGAAGACTGAAGAACTCAAAGTCAATAAACTGTTATTCAAGATGCCAGTAAAGTAATCTTTTCCACTGCAGCACTGAGATAAGGCTTCTGCATAAAAGGATCTCAACCCTGCTGTTGAGCCAACACAAGCAAGACCACTATCTACAACTCAAATTTGGCTTTTAGTGACTCTCTTGTCAGTTTCTCTAAAGGATTTGTATATTTGCTGACTGGTAACAAGTCAAAGCAGAACATTAACGACTGCACTACTTGCAGTCTCAACACAGGACAACCCTTACTACTTTTATTTCATATTTTTTACAGGTCTTGAGAATAATTTCCTAAAAAGGCTAAATCCTCTATCTTTAGCAGACACTATTCTTGCAAACACCTGCCCAGGGACAACAGTTTCAGTCCACCTGTACCTAATTTTCACTAACAAACTTTCCTCTGCTACTCAATAATTCGACCATCTCATTTACATCCTGCCCAATTCCTCATTTGTTTAGGATTAGCATTGATGTGCTTCGGTTAAATAGCAAGATTTATGCCAGGCATTCCAGCAACTCCTTGCACAAAGTTCATGTTCAAAAGAAGAAAGGGAAACTATTCCAGGTTCTCCCCCGAAACAACATAAAACTGCTGTCACCTGAGCTGACTAACTGCCATAGCACACTCCCTCATCCAGCTCTCCTAAGTGACCCTGTCCTGAATCAGCTCCAGAGGGTTTTTAATCAGATACATTACATTCAGAACTGGTATTTGAGATACAGAAATAAACACTTACTACAAGTTTTTACCCATCCGAAGTTTGCATTTCAACTACATTAACCTGATGCATCCTAAATATCAAGACAAGAGATTCATCTTTCATCTTTACAATGCCAGTAAAGGTTACCTGGATGGGCGTCAAGAGGTCTTTAGAAAGGAAAACACATTTCTCTTCACCCAGGTAGCGCACTGAAACCAGTGATCCCATTCCAGCTTTGTCCACTAAGGACTTGTAGGTCTAAAAAAAGTGATAAGCATGTTCTCAGAAATAGAGTAAGAAGATGTCATCATTCATCATTTGCATTTTAAAAATTACTTTAATTTTGCTTCTATTTTTCTGTTAAGTTACCACATCTACATGTAACTCTTGAAAACAAAGCTGGTTTCCAATAAAACTTCTAATACACACCTAACAAAAGTTACTGGACTCCACTTGAAATTAATTTCATATATCAGCATGAATTAGGAACTCGGTGCAGGTGGCTATCATTAGCAATTAATCATTCATGTCCACATGAAAAATTTATTAATGTAATAATTCTAATTGCAGATACATTACTAATAAACCTCTTTATGGTAGACTGGGAAATAACTAGCAAATCAACGAATGTCTGCAGCATAGTTTACATTAAAGTTCTCAAAAGTTGTGCAACCCTGGTAATACACTGAAATCTGTATTTAGGCACACGTGATGATTTGGACAGCCTCACAGCTGTTGTAACACTGCAGTGCAATGATGAAGTTGTGTTCAGGTATACCAAAGGCCTTAAGAACAGACAAGAGACAAAAATTTCCTTTAAAAGCTTCTGAACACTTCCTAATGTGTTCAAAATTAAATTTTATCTAGTGACAGATCTGAGAGGACAGGCACCAGGGAGCCTGGAATAACAGAATTTGCAAGAGTAACTCCTCCCTACCTGAAAGGTGTAATTGTGTCCCATTTAAAAAATGAAACCATTCTGATAGGAGAACAGTCCTCCAAAAACCCAACCAGATACTCTTTCTTGTCTTCACCTCAATCAGGACAGCACTGGCAGAGGGACAAGAGCCTCTACAGGAGTAACTGGGCATTAAAAGGGTTCTACAAAACTACTCCATTTGTCAGAAACATACTCTTCCATATACTTGAACCAGTAAGTTGAGATCAAGTTTCAAATAAATTAATCCACACACCTCTTTTGTGACCTCTGTTTTCCTGCCCTGTGTGATGATGACAGGAGAAAAAGTCTTTTTTTGCCAAGGCAAGATCCAGGACTGCCCTACATTTGATCCTACATCTTGCTCTGCTAAATGAGCTTTGAAACATGTACCCTGCATGAACTGACACATCAAACACTTCAGGAGGAAAACCCTATACTAAAATTGAAGACAAGTATCCAGTAAGAACTATTCAGATACTTGGAAATGGACAACAGCTAAGTTGAAATATGAAGGTTTTCAGAACAAGCTGTCAGCAAAATCTACCAGAGGAACTGCGGATATTAATACACAGCCCAGGAAATAAAATTAAGGACTTCTATTTCCACTTCCCCTCCCATTCTATTGGGTCCTATTTCAAATAAGTATCTGCTTAGATTTGCTTTGCTTAAGAAAGAAAGACCAGCTAAAATGCAGCAATATGAATTACAATGCGCACTTTATATCTAGTAAAGCTAAAAGTATTAAAACACAGACTACAGCTTCGGCATAATTCATGTTCAGCAAGTTTACATGTTTGCATTTTCACTTATCTCACTACTTTCTTGAGCAGCAATATCCAAAGCAGTCAAGTACAACTATACTGGCTGAATAAATTAAGAAATGTTCCCTGTTCACCTCCCCTGGCTAATTTGCCTATTCAGCCATGCATGGCAGGTACAGAAAGCTTAGTTCTCTCCTAGTACAGTATAGCTCAGCTTTCTGTATGCAGAAAATCTAAATCTCACAAACCATTCGTGCCAGGCAGGCATCACTTAAGAGTAGTCTGAATTATTTTTGTCTCAGGATCAAGAATCACCATAGCATTAACTTGAGGCAGAGTCAAAAACTTAAAATAAAACACAGGCTATCCTTAGAAACCTATCATTTACACTTTTTCTCTCTATTTTTAAGAGGAATTTCATGGAAGAAGAAACAAAACACAAGACCAGAGGGAGAATGAATTAATCTACAGAACAGTGGTTTGAGAGAGGAGCAAAGTAATAAAAACAGATCCTTCTGTTTACCAACTTGAAATGCTGATGAGCTCTGTCAGCTTGAGCTGTACAAAGAGATTTTCTCCCTTCCCAAGACACCCAAGAATGAGACTGCTCTTGAGAGATTCACACTGGTGACAACACTGTCCCCAGAAGGTGGAACTGCAGAACCAAAGTGAGTCAAGCCAAGAGTGTACTTGCCATTGCAGGCCACTGGACAGGAGGCATGGACTGGGTTTTTCTTTCAGCCAGCACCAGCTTTTGCTCCACCAGGAATGCTATCATCATCCGGTTGTAGACTTCTATCCATCTTCGCTTTTCCCATGGCTCATCATCAAATTCTACACAAATCTACAGAAAGAAAGCAAAGGGAATGAGGGACTAGCACTCAGACACTTTCAACATGGAAAAGATAAAACCATCAATTCACTCAAAAAAAAAAAAATCATTAAACATACTTAAAACTCCAGCATGATTATTGCCTGTCACATATTCAAGCAAGCACTAAAGCATCCAAGGTTGAGCCAGTATTTCATAAGTAACACTCAATGTTAATTGGTTTATCATCATTACTGTCATATAAAACAATAGTATTTACATTTAACTTTACAACTTCCCATCTCAAAAAGTTTTATGCTGCTCAAGGATAGTTAAATATGTTAACACTGTCATTAGTGTTTACAAGCAGGGAAAAATACACACACACACACCCCTTAAAAAGTTCACTAAAACTAAGGGACTGCCTACAGTAGAGGCACATGGATTTTCCACAAACTCTAGAGAACCAGAATAAACAATCTGGTTTTTTTCCAGAAACATTTTAAAAATACCAATCCTAAAGAATAACTTCAGCCAATTTATTGAAAGCACAAATAACAGAAGGACAGTAAAGATGATCAAATTATGTAATGTGAAGGTCACTTCCTGTCTGCTTTTAACTGCTATTTATCCTTGTGAATTTCAGAAACAAGTATGCAGATTTTTCAAAAGGAAAACAACTTCATGGCAAAAATACAATGGCTTGACCAACGTCTTTGGGATAGCATTACCCTAATTTCAAAGACAACATGGGAGATCACCAAATTATTGGGAAAGACTACAAATACAACTTGGACTGAATACAAGAATTGGAACATTTCAGTAGAGGACTCTACTCTTGGAAAAATCATCCCCTCTTCCCAAAGAAGACAGCAATCCAGCCTAAATACATTTAACAAACAGCACAGCAATACCAATTGAGTTAATCTAAGAAACATTTCCTGGTGTTTTAGCATCCCTCTCAGGGGAAAGGCAAGCGCAAACATATCCACAAACAACATTACCACAGCCAGGAGTCATCGAACTAATGGGTGCAGAAATGAACTTAGTAATTTTGAGGTGCACAGAAACAATGAAAGAGATAAGCAAATAACAACCAGAACCAGAATGGCTTGTTTTGTCTACTGCATCAACAACACTGCACACGCAGGAAAATACAGTTGAGAAAATAATTTCAACAGCAGTTGACAGACCTTCCATAAAAAAAAAAAATTCTACTCTTTTTACGGGAGAAATACTTAATACCCCCTCTCAGTCCATTATTATTTCAGGTCTATCATGCTTGCACAGAACTTCGAGAGGAAAGGAGATGGGATGTGTTTTGGTAGAAAGCTCTCCACGCCTCCATTGCCCACTCTGCAACTTCTTTACACTTCAACTGGAGAACACATCAAGTCAATCGCTTCTGGCAGAACCGTAACCAGCTACAAAGCTCACAATAGCGTCCCTCCATCAGCACCTGCTTCTTCTCCTTTGCGGACAAATTCCCTAAGAGTTTTCTGCACCAAGAACCACCTCCTCACTACCAGCACGGCACAGCCCCAAGCCCAAAAATGGGCAAAGCTCCACCCCTGCCGCAAACCTACAATAACAAGCTGATAACAAAGTTTACGCTTTCAAGAAATAGTTAGAAACATACAAAGTTTCGTTTGACAAGTCAGTCAATTAATCAGAGGTCACAAAGTTCAGGAAAGGAGACAGTTAAAATGGAAAGATGGTGATGTTCTTGCTGTCACAGGACAGCGATCGAAGCCTTCTGTAGAAACAAGCACAAGATGCCGCTGCTACAATGGAGTCCTGTCCTTGGGAGCAAGCACTCGGTCTACACTGTAGTAAGTGCTCAGACACGGCTGAATACTTCTGATGACTACATGGCGACTTCCAGTTGCCAAATAAAGCACCCTAACAACTTCACAGCCAAACTGTAAACTTCGCTTGACTCTCATACAAAATACACAGCTAACCAACGACACCGCGCTTGCAGTAACCATGTGTTCAAAAACCCACTTGCTAACCATTAATAAGAAGAGGCCACCATGCAAGAAGAGTCCGAGAGACCTCCAACACCAGGCATGAATTTGGTATGACTTTAAAACCGAAGTAGTTGTTCATGATCAGCCGCTCCAAAGAGCGGGAAAGAAAAGTCCCCAATCCCAACAACATTGGAGGGTTTCGGTTTCAACTCTGGGGACAAAAACTTGTTCGCAACTGGCAAGACATTAAACTACCTTTAGGAAATAAACCACAAGCACAGTGGGTGCGGTAAAAACCTGCTTTTCAAAATGCCGGTGGAAGAAAGCACATTTATAATTAGTTAGAGATAATTTGCGGCATTAGTACAAGCACATCGGGGACTTGGGCAGGGGTGCACGTTTCCAGACGCCGTCTCCTCGCTCCCCGAGAGCAGCATGTGCAACACACATGTACACACGGCCACACCAACTTCCTCGGTCACACTCTCGATTTAGCAGGTCTTTCTCAAAGTTCCCAGTTACCTTCAGGTCTTGCTTGGATATGTCCGTGTGTGACACAGCCCGGATCCTGCCCGACTTCCAGGGCCATTCCGAGATGAGGCTGGCGTCCCATGTCCTGTCCTCCTCTTCCGAGAGGCAGAGGAACCTCTTCCCTACGAGCAGCGACCAGCTCCCCTCGAGCCTCAGCACCATTTTAACTCATCGGGAGACCTTCAGCGAGGAAAGCGACGGAAGGAGAGAAACACACAGGGCAGGGCAGTGAGCGCTTCCTCCTTCCTCTCCCGGCCGCCCCACCGCTTCTCCAAGCGGCTCCAGCCGGACGCCCGGACACCCACAGGTCGCCCCCCGCCCACGGTCCAGTTAATCACTACTTGGCAGGGGTGGGGGGAAGGAAACACCAGAAGGTATTTCCAGAATGGCTGCAGCGCAGCTCCCGGCCATTCCCACCCCCGCCGCCTCTTTGTTTCCTCCTCCAAGGAGTCAGAGCGCCGGGCGGCAGCCGAAGGGAGGGAGAAGGCGATCAGGCCAAGCTCCTTCCGCCTCACCAACACCCTGGCCTGCCCACCCGGGCAGACCTCTAGCCCTGCCCTTGCCCTCACCTGCTCCCCCCCGGCCCCGCTGCCGGCACACCCCGCAGTCACACCGGGCACGGATCCCGCTCCCCTCCACCACCCCCCCTCCGCGCCGACCGCCGCTGCGGCCAAGCGACACTGTCGGCGCCGCGCCGCGCACACGCCCCCTCACCCGTGCGCGCGCCCCCGTCCCACGCCCCTATTGGCTGCGGCATTCCAGCGGGGCGGGGCCAGCAGCCAGTGTCCCGCCGCGATTGGCCCGGAGGGGCGGGGCCCGCGCGCCTGGCCACACCTCCAAAACCGTTGCTCAGCAGATGGCGGATAAAAAAATAAAAACGATGTATCCTTCCGCTTGAGCTTCGAGGGAAGGAGGCCCTCGAGGCCAGCCCGTGGAGCGCACGCAGCCCAGCCCCAGGCGCGGCACGAACGCGCTCTGGGCCGCGGCGCCTCTCTAGGTCCGTATTCCCACCTCGGGAGCGCCAAGCCTCCAGCTATTAGAACTGCCTTTAGAGACGGCGGAGGGATCGAAGCGAGGCCAGAGGGCGTGATACGGCCCCTTATACGTGCGGCTCGCGGCGTACTCAGATATAGCACAGGGGGCGGTGGCACTTGCGGGGCGCTTTCGCGCATGCGCAGGGGGCGGGACCAGCACCTGTGGGTGCCCCAGGGGCCGCCATCTTGTTATGGTGAGGGGCATGGGGATAGGCGGGTCCTGCGACACAAGGGACAGGGCACAAGGTGAAACATCACAAAGAAACAATGTGCCCGAGGTTCTTGAGGAGGATGGCAAGCTGTGGAGACGCTCCAGTTGTGGTTGGTGGAGGTTGTGTAGTTGCATCTAAAAGCAAATGGCTTCCAGCAGCTCATGCCTTTAACGTGAGACCTGCATGTTCTTACAAACAACAAGGCAAGATGACAGAATCATAATTGCTTTGGGTTGAAAGGGTTCTAGTGCCTTGCAGGGCACTAGAGGCACTTCTTCCCTCACAGGGAAGAATTCCTTCCTTATATCTCATCTAAACCTATTGCCTTTCAGTTTAAAGCAATTCCCAATGAGAACCAAGAAGTTAAACAGAGAATATGATGTGATTTGAGTGATGGTGTTCAGCAGTCACCCAAAAAGACCCACGTACTCCTCTACTGTAAGACTTTCCCACCAGAGCACGTGGGAGGAAAAGACCAAAAGTGCAGAAAGTACCCAAAGCAAAGAAGCTGTTGACTCATCCAGTTTAGTAAAGTCTCACGGTGCTCAGCTTGTGCTTTCTCCAGGGTTCCTTCCATCACCAGAGATGTGTGAGATTCAAAAACCCCCATCAGAGAGCACTGTGATATTCCTGCCATGTTGTGGTCTCGTCCTCCATTTTCTCCGAGAATCTGTTTCCAGACTTATGTTAAATGTATTTTTAACACCTTTCCCACCGATTTGCTTTCAGTGATCATTTGCTTACTACATTTAAACAAACACATTCATGTATGAAATCAAAAGGCACAAAAATTCCTCATATGCCATGATGAGGAAGTTGCTGTCTATTCAATGGAAATCAGACACTCCAATTTCTTTTACAACTGTAGGGAATCTCCAATGATTTCTATCAATGAGATGAACTTAGTAACTGCTACAATTTTCAGCAGAGAGAAACAAAAGAAATGAAAGTGAATAATGAAAAAATTATAGACCAGCAACCATGTGCAGTCTGAAGAGCCACTCGTTAGCTGGCACTGAAAGAAAAAACAGGTATGTTTGCTTCTCAGATTTAAATATTTACTATATAGACCAGACCTGCAAGGTAGAATTTCTGATCAGATATTGTATAAAGCAGGCTAGATGTGAAACTACCAAATTATTTGTTTCATCGTAGGCTTTAGGCTCGTGTAGCAGCGGCTTACAATTGACACATCACACAATGTAGGTGTTGCATAACCTAATTATTTAACGCTCTTAGATTTTCTGCAGAGAGAACACTTTGCCTCAAAGAGTAGATGATTAATACATGCAGGAAGAGGGATGTCAGGCTATAATGAAGCAGTATTAGTCAATGCAATAGATCAAGCTGTTGGTAGCACTCCAGTTGCCTAATAGTATTTTTTTTTTGCCATTAGCATCAGAATAAAAGAAGGCTTTAAGGAAAGATCTGAACGACAACAACGTGAGTTAGTGAATGAGCAGCTCCCACATGCAAAGTGTGGCATGGAGGTTAGTCAAAGGTATTTTAAAATTTAATGTTTTGGGTAGATCCTGGCCTACAAAGCTGAGAGTACAGGGTGACATAGTCCATGAATACCTTTGAAAATGAACTTACGAAGGAAAGGATGCTAAAAGATGACGTGATAAAAAAGCAGCATTCTGAATGTACATAAAATAAAATGAATTGGCAGAGATCAGAAGAGAAGATGGGGAAGCAGACAGAGCAGAAGTTGACAGAAGCCTGGACAAAACTCGGTCATCCAGGGTACGAACAAGCTTTCAAAGTCCTGAAAGAGTAGAGGTATTCAAACTCTAGGGGCTAAGTAGAAGCCACACAACTGAAGAATTTTTGCTTTTGAAACAGAGAAGGTAATTAGCTACTTCCTTACATTCCCTAGAATTCTTCATTTCTTGAAATTAAATAAGGACCAAATATCTTTCTTAAATTATCTAGCTTCTTTAAAAGTTATAAATTAAAGATAACCAGTAAAGTCTTGGGTCAAAAAGTGAAATACATTAAATTTAAAATTATGAATCTAAACATCTCTGAATTTGCTGCATCATTTAAGACCCTGTTTCTCAGTATGACAACCATACAATAGAGGAAAAAAGTACTGTTGTTTTTCTTAACTGATTATTTTATCACCACTCGCAATAGTCTCCACCAAAACTGATGTCTGTTAGAAATATTTTGTGTGTATTTGCCCACCTTCAGTGTGTCAAGGGAAACATCAAAATGTCCATGAATAAGTTTCAGGCTAACCCAATGATAATGGCACAGATGCAACTGTCTCACTCTGCATTATTTACCTCTGGAAAACATAATGTCTGTTGAAGTACCTGCAAAGCAAAGCAGTGCAGTAAATAAGCAGAACTGATTAAACCTCAAAACAGAGTGTTTCAGCCTGTTCTTCTGCCTGCACAAAGTCTTGAGCGTATTTTTTCCAGCTGGCCCTACCTACTGGGTTGAACTGGTAATAGGTAAGCCTTTAGCTTAGAAAGGAGTAATCTCTGCAAATAGGAGCTCTTTAAACAGTAACTTCAGAACACACTTCAATAAATTCTTCCTTTCAGCCACCATTAAGTAACAGAAAATTTCTCTTGTGAGGGGTATCACTAGGAAATAAGTGGAAGAGACTTTGAGGTTTAATTTTATTATTTGAATTTAACTGTTCAGTTTAAATTGGAATTTAGCAATAAAACTCAATAGCCAATTTTATGCCTAACAATTGCACATTCAGGCATTTACGCCTACCTCTCTGCATATAAAATCTGGATGTGCTATTCAAATATTTGTGCTTAAAAATTGGCCTCCCACTACCTAGAAGTATTTGATGTCACAGACACTTTACAAGAAAGGGGTGTTTCAGTCAGAGAAGGGGCTGTAGCTAACATTAACTGTCCTGGCACTGTGTTCTCCAAAGATGTTTTCCATACGAGGGAGCAGATGGTTTTTCAGGGCTCTCCTGCATTTCCAGGTTAAACCTACAAGTGTGTGTGCAGCTACAGCAAGCAATGATCAGTGCAGGACATTGTGGACCTGGTTTTCAAAATATCTACTGTGGCAACATTTAAGGGTCTCCATTCTCAATGAAAGGCCCTCTGAACAGGGGGCTGTACAAGCACAGAAGAGGAACATGGAGTCCTTTATATTCTAGTGATTAATGATGGAGGTGTAAGGACATGTAATTAAAGTTGGAAGTGCTTATGGTCAGGCTATGAAACCACCAGATGCACTGACAGCATGGTGCCAATAGCACCAGGGCTGTGGGTTTGATCCTTATATGGGACATTCACTTAAGAGCTGTACTTGGTGATCCTTGTGGGTCCCTTCCAACCCAGAATATTCTGTGAACTGGAAGGAGAGCTTTGGGAGATAACCCATTAGCTCATATCTCCAGTATGTCTTGAGATGTGGTGCTAAAGAATTGTCCTGGGTTGGAC
This sequence comes from Irena cyanogastra, assembly GCA_013397155.1. Taxonomy (NCBI): domain Eukaryota; kingdom Metazoa; phylum Chordata; class Aves; order Passeriformes; family Irenidae; genus Irena; species Irena cyanogastra. Next base: position 594,514 of record VWZV01010764.1, read on the forward strand.
AAGAATGAGCAAGAACTACCAGAAAGTTTCTTCTTCAGTAGCACCAAATGGATGTAGTTAAATTACTCCTGAAGTAGCAAATGTAGATCAGTCGCTACTCATATCCAACCTAGCTCTAGTCATAGCAGGAAAAGATAAAAGCCTGTAGGAGCTCCTTACTCAGGTAGAGCCTCGTTACCTCAGCACACCTCACCTGGATCAGCTTTGCAAGAGTTGCAGGACTGGTTCCAGGTCCTTTTTTCAGTGGTTATCTCTTTACCATAAGTTAAAATAAAATAATTAATGTATTACATTCGTTAATATTTTCTCACTGTCTGAAGCTGAAGGAAGTACATCTTTTGATACAAAGTACATTTTAATTTTATGCAATTAAGTTTACTTGCTGAAGGAAAAATGAGAAATGCTGACCTACTCTTTTCCACTCCCATACATATTCTGCAGTGGGGACTGTCTTTTGCTAGCGATGAGTTAGTAGGACTTCAATTTTTTAGCCCAACTGTAGAAACAGGAAATCATGAGAGGACTCTTAGGATGATAACTCAGGATCAATTATTAAATTGTAATTGACTATTAATGTAACATTTAATTATTTAATTGTGTGTTAAGTATTATCTGGGGATTTGAATTAGATATTAAATTTTGCAGATTAATTCTGAAGTTAAATTAGTATTTATAGATAGAGGGATGCAATAACCTTTACAAAGTAACCATGAACACACATTATACATAAACTGTGGTGAGTAATTCTGTGCTGATTTTGTTTTTCCTTAACTGCTTCAGAGGAAGAAGGCCTATTGTGGAAGAAAAAAGCCCTTTCCCCTCACGTATTAATACATTATCAGTTAATAATTCAAAGGATTGGGGGTATCATTCTTTAATAAAAGAATGCAAATCAATATTATCTTGGTGGATGTATTTGAACTGTGTCATAGAAACCACCACCACAGCAGGAATGTCTTGGTGATGTACAGCCGGAGACGTTGAAAGGTGGGTAAAGAGATACAGTGAACTTTAGGCAACATTGTTTAATGCTCTGAGGAGAGTTCTGTGTTAATTAGCTAACCTCCAGAAGCCTCGCACCAAAACTGCAAGCAGAACATGTTACTCGTATTTTGCTACTTAAAAATGTCCAGGCTCTTCCATCGTTGAAACAATGTAACCTGGTTTTGGCAAAGTTAGACTTCACACCATTTCCTGCCAGTGCCAGAGAGATTATTTTAGTTTCTTTCAAGTCCCTCCTGCTCTTTATTTTACACAGATCTGTTTTATGATAGTGTCTTCCCTTGGGAGAAAACTTACACCTATCTCTTGTGCATCTGGCAGATTTCAGCAGCTTGGGCTGCTGGGCATGTGCAAGTGTCAGGTGAGTGAGTCCTAGACTGGGGATAGAAATTGTTCTAATTTTACACTAAAACTAAACTACCCTGCTACATACATTTCTAAGAACATTTGGACTAAATTCACACTGCTGCTTTTGATTATTCAAGTCCACATTTTGGGAGTTCTCTTTCAGCCTCTGTAATTTGCTGCAGTTTTTGACAGAACAGTGAACATTTGAGAAGTAGTGATCCTCGAGTTACGAGTATGTGCAATTTGGACAAGAACTTTGACTGTTCTTGAATGTGTATTCACTTAAAAAGAGGCTCAGCCTTTTGTCTGGAGGGAGGACACACTGGAGAGTGATCTCAGTGTGTGGTTGTACGTGCATGAATCTTATTGATGGACTGTAAATCCTCCCCCCCTTGCAGAGAACACCTTCTCTATTGGCTCTGGTTCTTCTGTCCTGTCACTTACCAACTCACCCTTGAACTGGAGCAATGGATATATTGTGTGGTTTACCTGCTACTGCAGTAACTGATTCCAGTGGAAAAATGCAGTAACTTTTCACCTCAAGGGTCAACTGATAAATAATTCCCTATTTTTTTTTAATTCTGTATATTGTACTGATATAATGTTAACAAAGCTAAAGTAATGTATCACTGAAGCTAAAAAAAATAAATTGAAATATTAAGAAATATTAAGATAGCAGATGTTGGTTAATATAGAACTGGGAATATTTAAAAGTTGTATATTGCTAAATGTGACCTAGTTGGTACAGCACAGAACTGGGAGCCTGATCTGGAATCTAACACTAAGTGTGTCATAAGGCAGATAATTTAATTCACCTCATTTCTCTGTAAATGGGGATAACAGTAATCATTCTTAGGAATTGCTTTGTGTTGTGCACCTGAAAGATGAGTATTATAGCTACTAATCAAACATTATTTTAATCTTCAAATTTACTTTCCCTGTTAAACTTTAATAAGTGTTTATGCTCCCTTAATGCCAGAGAGGAAAAAAAAGCATGATTGTGAAGCAGCTGCTAAGAATCTCTCCCAAAAGATATTTAATATTAAATTGGGATTGAGTCATCTGTTCTAGATAAAGGGGCAATGCAAGAAATAATATATGAGAGTTGAAATTTTAAGTAAAATATATTCAAAGCAGAATCAGAGCAGCTAACACTCCAGTTCATCAAACTGGCTCCCACCCCCCAGTACCCTCTGTCCAGAAATTGGAAATAGGTATTGTAATTTCTCTTTAGCTTAGAGCAAATGTAACAGTATTGCTTAAAAATAGTTAGAGCTGTAGGTTACAGATTGTTCCTGTTGTTCTCTGGGTGTCAGCTCTCCTGCCATGTGCAGAGGTCTCTGCATCTCCACCCAGCGCAGGAGAAGGGGGCACTGGGCAGTTCTGGGGCCACTGGGGTTGCAGTGGACTCCAGGCTGAAGCCTGCAGTGCAGCTGGGCATTGGTACTGGCACTGGTAATTATTTCACTCACTGTATTTGTCACTGTAAACCACTTAGTGATTTTCTACTCCTCTCTGTAAAGTTCTCTAAGTCAACTACATGTCAGTGAAACTCTAGAGTGTCTTTTCCCTGATGTCTCTTCACAGCTGTCAGAGACTAATGGCTGTTCTCCAAACCCTAGGCTTTGATGGTAGAGATTTGTGCCTAAAATTAAAACACTGGTTCTAAAGCAAATTCCTAGCTCCAGTGAAACTAGGAATTTCATCCACTGATTTAAGAGATCGTATGTCAGCTCTGTCTTTTTGTAAGAGGAAGATTGCCATCTGTCCTGTCTCTTGTCTCTTCTGAAAAGCTTAGAAGGTAAATTTGAACTTTTCCTGCTTCCCAGTATCTACTGCACTAAATAGCATAATTGCAGGTTTTTTTAGAAATGGAAATTACATTTTCCAGTTTCCTATGCGAGGAACTTCTGCTGTGGCGTAGATTTCTATTGCTGCTTTTTATTCTAATTATACACAGTTTATCACATAATAAAATTTACAACTGCAATTTTCTAATGAGAATATAAGAAACACAGCCAAGTTACTCCAGGCTGTCTCTGTTGTCGGGATGAACTTGGACACGTAAACAGTGAGGAGTAGCTTAAAACCTGTATGTCTACAGGTTCGGGTAACTGGAGACAGATTTGTTTCAAAAGCAAGTAGGGAAATATTTGAGGTGGTTGAAATAATTAGCATGGCTGAAAATGATTTTATAAATGCAGTATTGGGAAAAAATGTAGCAGATCATTGGAGGACTGAATTTTAGCAGGCATGGTTGTATGTCAGGTGTTGGGTTCCCTGACTCACTCCATGAGATGATTAGCATTGTGCCTCTGGTTGCAGCAGAGGTTGGATGTATCTCACTTTGGAGAACATGTAGGTCACACTCTGCCAGCACAGAAAATATGCATGTAATGAACTTCATCCACCAGCAGGCATCTCATTGTCTGAGCCTACTCTGCAGAGAGTGAAGAGAAGTAAGTCCAGAAGGAGATTAATACTAAAATAGATGTCTAGAATAAGTGGGACAAATTATCCCTCAGAGATGTCTGATCTTCCTCGTTTGCTGTAGAAGTCTCTAGTTATTGACTTATGTTCTACCCTTTCTGCTAGAGTAAATGCTGAACTAGATACAAACACGCAGTGGGGTGATGTCTGTGCTACTCTGGTTTACACATTGTTGCCCAAATGAGGCGGGCATTGAAGTTCGGGGTTTTTTCTCTTTGTCAGAAGCTACTGCAATGAATGCTGGTATGGGGCACTAATGAGCTAATGAGAAGTACAGTGTATGCTCAGCTCTCACAGGTTGCCTGTGGTACAGGTGACCTTATGATCATTAGAAGAATAATGTCTATAAATAGGAATCACAGGAATTGGTTGTGGGTGTAAAGGATCTTTTAAAGAGGGAGAAAAATGAAAGCTTTATTCTTCAAGTTCCTTATTTTATCAGACTCTTTTGAACACATGTATTGTTTTTGCACAAAGAATGCAAAATCATGACCACAAGCTATAAAAGACACATTAAAAAGTTACAGATGGTTCAGAATGTTTACATTTGACTATTCCATAGCAGTGTGTTAGACATGCTACGGTGCAAAGGAAAGTACTGCAGGCTTTTTTGCTCCCCAAATGTATTTGTGTAAACTCTTTCTAAGTCAGCAAAACATAATGTATTTGAGTAAACTCCTTCTAAGTCAGCAAAACGTAAGTAGTGAAAATGGAGCTTTAACTGGCCATAGAAATGTTGCTTTATAGGCAGCCTGTTAGCATGGGAGAACAGGATGTTCTGTGATTGTTAGGACTTTATGAGCAGGTTGTACCAACCTATGGCTCAAGGAATGCTGCCTTAAAGCATGTCTGGGAATAGTGCTACTGGTTCACTGTGTGGAACTGGTGTTATTACTTAACCTCTTTGCACTTACATATTCTTCTCTGGGATTAACAAATATTTACCCACCTTTGAAAGGTACCTTCTGTTCTTCAGAGAAGTGCTGAATAAATATGGAGTAGTACTATACTCATCAGCAGGTAATCCTGTTAATCTAACATACACTCTCTGTCCATGTTGAATATGTTCCCTGCTACTTGATCATTGTAGTTAGATTAACGAAGGATATTACAGGGATTAACTTGTAAGTAGTGGCTGCAGCTGGCCACCATGTGTGTTTACTATAACCCAAAGCCAAGGTTTGAAATCCTCTTGCCTATAGCGAATAGAAGGAATGCACTTGATTTTTGCAGAACCAATTTTCCACACAAAAGAACAATGTCTTGACCTAAGAGGTTGTAACACAACCTGTCGCACAGTGCTCTGATAGCTGCTGTGCTGCTGGCAGCAGGGGAGGCAGCTTCAGTGCTGAGACATCTTCAGAACTCTGCCCACCACACCAGTTTTACATAGTTGTTGTAAGGGTAAAACTGTATCATTTTTTGCTGCACTGTAACTGCTAAGGATCACAAATTCATGTCTAGACTACTTTATAAAATGCTATTGGAGTTGAAGTCCTCCTCAGTGTAATGCAGGCTCAAAGCTGGCCCTGCTTTGAGCTGAATGTTGGACACAATGATCTCCATGGGTTACTTGTAACTCAGTTGTTGTACAAAGTCAGGTATAGCCTCAGCAGCATGGAGCTTGGCATGAGTTGAAAATCATCCCCAGGGCTCCTGAGGACATTCCTGTGTAGCTGCCTCAGAGTAAGCTCTGTGTTGCTACAGCAACACCTTTATCAGCAGCACCCTGACTGGTGTCAGGGTAGTTCTGGGAGGACAGTGTGATGTGCTGGCACACTTCCCTTGGGACAGAGATAGACCTTCACTGCTGTTGGCAGTGCTGGTCACTGGCTCTATTTTGTTCATTTCATTTCAGTGGCACTTGGAGAATCTCTGGGCTCTTAGAGGTCTGGAAAGTATTTTCAACAGAGGATGGCTGAGCTGGTGTCTGAGGGAGAAGAGAGCACAGAAAACACTGTATCATCTGCATGCATTGAAATGATGAATCTCTTACTGGAGTATGGAGGCAGAACATGTGCTTGCAAATGCTTCGTTTAGCAGCTTGAGAGGTTGGAACTTGCAGTTTTCTGGCTGGAGACTGATGTGGAAAACGGGGGTTGAACACAAATGCTATTTTAAAATTGTGATGATGATGATGATGATTTTTTAAGCAGTTTCATGTTATCTTTTTTTCTCTTTGTTAGAGTACATTGTGATATTGAAGTATAGACTGCTAGGAGTCCAAATTTCCATTTTTGGGTGTAGCCTTTTCAAATGTTGTGCTAAGCAGATGTACTGAATCACTATTTGTTGGGGAAAACTACTATTGCTCTCATCAATCAGGTGTGCATAGTTCAGAAATGTGTTAGAATACTTCCAGTAGCCACATAAAATGTTGGGCACTCCCTATATGCAATGCCCACAGCACTCACTTTGACCTCTGTGAGCTGTAAGCAGCTACCAAGCCAAGGAACCATTCATTATCTGGTCTCATTAATAGTGGCATTAAAGTGAGATATTGTAAGGCTTTAGAAGGGAGTAAAGTTTATAGGGATGAGGGCCTCTATAAATAGCCTGTAGAAGGTAACTTGAAAACTCTTATCACAATGGATGAAGTTTTCCTTTGTCTTTTTTTTTTTTCTGAAGCCTCTAATTGTTTTGTTTGGATCCTGGGTTTTTTTCTGTTTCCATTTTGGAACATAGCCTTTTTTGTCCCTGAGAAGACAATTAATTCTTCTTCCTACTGCTACATAATGAGAAAGAGAGAAGCAGGATGATGCTGCAAGTTTTTCATGTATCTTGACTGCAGAGAAAAAATTTAGTTATACAACTTGTCAATAAAAATAGGCCTCTTTTCCCTATCATCCTTTTTACTTTTTCCAGAATGGAATAAAACTGAAAGTAGCTTAGTGTGGTGGAATTTTGTGTTCATGAATATACAGTGTATGAGAGTTGGTGTCTTTAATATGCTCTGTGCTTTGACACTCAGCATTTCTCTTTGCATTTGTAACTGAGGACAAAATAGTTATAAGGCAGTGAGTGGTTTCCACACCTTGAGAGGAACAGAACAGGACATATATGGGAGATGCAGGTGTATTCTGGTGTACGGGAGGAAGAGAAAAATCCTGGCAGAAGTCTGAGAAAACCCCTGGAGAATGAGTGTGCTCACAGTGAGGTTGCTGCTCACCTGCAGGTACCTCTGAGCAGCTCCTATGGGGACCATCTTTGCCACCTGTGCCAGGGCAGCTCATTTCCATGTGCCTCCCTCGTGGTTCTACACAGAATTGAAACCATATCCTGGTTTGTGCTAGGATTTAAACTGATCCGGAAGGTCAATAGCAGCCTTTTAGTAAAACTTACCATTAAGTAGTATTTATATAGTTCTTAAAACATGTTTTTATGCTGCCATATTAGCCTAGTAATAGATTGGGTGATTTCATTTATATGCAGGATACTTCTAAACAGAGCAGTGCCTGTGATACCAAATTATTTGGTTAAAGGGTTAAAGGTAATTCAGCAAGGGATGGTGAAGAAGCCCACTTCGCTTTCCTCTTATTGCCTTCAATTCTTTTTTTACATCAGTCTGTGAAGACAGTCTCTAAAAACTATTAAGACCAGCCTGCAGCATTCTCCTGACATAGTTAGGGCTATGGATAGCCTCCTGCACATTCCTTCTCTGTTTCCTTGAAGGAAACCTTTCTTCTGGTCATCAGAGAGGCCCCTTTTGTTATTTACAGCTTCTTGTTATCTTTCGCATTCCTGTTTGCATGGCGTGGCGCCTCAGTGAAATCTCAAGGCCGTGCACTGACCATATTTCTCTCAATATCTCTCTTGAGCAAATGTCATGTTCACACTGGCACTTAATTGCGTGCCTCCTTTCTCTCTGTGTCTGCTTTAAGGTCAAGAACATGGTCAAGTCATCCTTCAGTACCTTCACTATTGTTACCATCGTTAAACACTACATAGTAATAAAATTCAGAACAATCCATCCTTCTAGAGCAGGAATGTAGGGACTGACCCACTGGTTCAAACCAAAGCTCTGTTCATCTCAGTATCTCCTTCCTGGAGGTAGCTGATAATAAGGGCCCAGAGGGACACACACAAGAAAATTTAAAGAGAAACCTTCTCTAGCCTTGGCTGACTGTGCATCATCCACAGAAGCTTGCCGTAGCCATTAGATGTCCTGTTTTAAAGCTAAGATAGGCTTGGTCTTCACACCGGTTTCAAGTTTTGACAGTATGCCTTATTATTCAAAGTCACTATTGAAGGATTTTTGAGTTAATTTGTGTTGTTGTTGTTGTTTGGGGTGGGTTTTTTTGCTCATATGTGAGGGGGGTTTATTGAACTCTTTCCGTTCTTTTTACATTTCAGTTGTATGCTGTCCATAGCAGGGTACTTAGGAGGTAAACAGTGACAGGCCAGTGGAAAGGTGGTAGCAGCTAACAAGGAGCAAGGAATCTAACCTGAATGTCAGAAGTATTGTAATAACAATGGTAATTTATTAATGTCTTTATTGACTTTTAAGATTGAAAAAGTAATTCCCAGTCTAAAATACTCTTTCATCATATTATAAAATTCTGTAAACCAAGCATTTTCTTTGTTCCTTGTGTGTCCTTTCTGTTTTAGGATATTCTATGATTCTATGGTTCTGAAACAGTAAAATAGAAAACATGCTGAACTAGGATAATTTCTCGTGGAGCTGGAGGGTCTGCAGATACCTCAGAACCACTGTTGAATTAATATAAACCACATGGATTTATTCCAAGGCAGGGGCATCTTGTATCATATAAGTTACAGGAGAGGATATGGAAAGCAAAGAACAGACTTCTCAGAAGACACTTCTGATGCACGACCTGAGGTATTCAGAGCTTAATATCTGAGATACTGAGTATCAGTGGCTGAGCTCTGTGCTGCAGTTTTGTATTTGGATAATGGGGCTAAGCCCTCCCATTTTGGTTACCTAAAGCCAAATGATACATTCAGACATGCTGGTCTCCATGTTTTCCCCAAGCTCTGGGAGTGAGTCACTGAAATCAAGAGTGTTTCTCAGAAATCACAATTCCCAGTGCAAATGCCAGACCACAACACTTTTGAGACAAAATAGGCATTTCTTAATCTCTCTTTGCTAATGGCTATAGCTCTGAAGCAGTTAATTCAATAATAAAGATGGAAATAGCAGCCAGGAAATGCTGAATGTCTCCCCATGCTTTAACAATTCTCCCTATGGGTAGGATTAACCTTTTCCTGTCTACTCTGTATTTGTTAGTAAAGCTGTCATTTCAGAAGTAGGCATTTTTCATTCCTGTGTTCAGGAACTGCATTCTTCTTGGATTTTCACTCTAATTGTCCATGTTACCCCATTAGGTTTTCAATTCTTTCTTTCTTTTTTTTTTTTTTTTTTGCTTCCCAAGTAGAAGTTGGGAGATAAATGCAAGGAATCACCCGTTCTATTCCAGTAGGTGGAACACCAAACATTCTCTTTCAAGAGGCTGAATATATTTATCTATATATGTCTGTGTGTGTGTGTGTGTGTGTGCATTCCTTGATTCTCTTTCAAGCAGCTGAATATGTTTATCTATATATGTCTGTGTGCATGCCTTGATGGGATGTGGACTGTTTCTTCCTGATCAAACTATCTTTCTTCTCCTGATACTTTTTAGGTGCTATAACAACACTGCATGATATATGTGTGCACTATGGTTATATGTAGTTCATTTATTTTTATATTCATTTTTTGTTTTGCTACATGAACTTCAGCACCTAACTATCACAGGTTTTCTGTCTGATATTTTTCTCTATTCCTGGGTACATTTCTTGGCTGGGTTGTCTGCACTTCAGCTGTTCTTAAATGCCTTTGGTGTAGGTTTGATTCACTGGAGGACATGAGAGTTGTCTGCACTTGCTGCTTCCTGACCTTTTCTGGATTTGGTAACAGAGTGCCCCGTGCATATATGTCAGTGACGCTTTTGTTCCAAGAAGCCCTGGCTTGGCAGTTGTTGTTCAGCTGTGAGGCAGAGATCCCCTTTCCCTGGTGCAGAGAGTAATGAGTCTGATTATAGTAGAGCTGTTTGGGGGTCTGACTTTTCCATGGCTGTGAACTTCTCAGAAAAAGTAGTTGCTAGGAGAAGACTATATAGTATTTACAGCAAGGGTGGTGGCTCTGCCTGCAGTAACAAAGTTGATTTATTTTATAATTTGAGGAACAGAAATCAGACCATCTAATGGTGCAATCTGTGTAGGATTTTCCACTGCCAAACCTTCTACTGCTAAAGCAGTTCCAAAATGTTCCACAAGCATTGGATGGCATTTCTGCTGAGCTGGCTGTGTAAATTAATTCATATCTGTTCCTACACTTTAACTCTTCTTTTGTCTCTCTGTTTTTTGTGAATCTTTTTGTTCAGTTTGTTTTGGTTGTTTTTATAGACTGGATGTGGTAGTTTAACAGCAAAGGGAAGACTTTTTTCAAGCAAAGCCTCTTTCCAGGATGTTTGAGATGTCACATGCAGAGCTCATAGGCACAGAGCTGTGTGGCTTGTCCTAAGCCACAGCCCATGAGGAGTAGGTAGGGGGCATTGTCACCCTTCCACTGGTGACTCAGTTGAGCTGAATTTCTCTCCTTCACCCTCTGTTTACCAAACAGCTGTTTCAGTAAAGCTCCCTGCATTCACAGTCAGGCTCCTTAGGTTTGCCATCACCAGACTTGTTAACTATGTGAGTACATTTAAGGCTTAAGATAAGTCATCAGGTCGTGATTGTGCCAGTTGTGTACAAAGCAGCAGCACAAGAAGGGTCCATGTCTTGCTTACCCCTGTCAGAAATTGCTGCCAGCCAGAAAAAAAATCCTCTAACTTTTTGTGAGGTTTGCTGCCCAGAAAAGAGCAGTGAGGTCAGCAGTGATGGCAACTGGCAGGAGTTGCAGTGAGCGTGGTGAGCTGGAAGAGGCTGGAAGGAGGCAAGAGTGAAAGAAGTTGGTCAGTAGTAAACTCACGTGAGCATGCATTAACTATTAAGAGTCAACAAATATTAATCACAAGCCTAAGAAGCAGGATGCACCTTAGCCTTGCCAAGATAAGAGAAAAAAAACCTATTGTCAGCAGAAAACCCTGAACCAGCCAGCAAAGGACTGCGCATGCTTCAGAAAGGTGAAAAGGGCAGAGTGAGGAAGACTGCCGGCCTTCATCGGAATGACCCCTGAGGAAGACTCGGAGCCTTCCTCAGTGCAACCACCGGTGTACACTGTGCGTGTCACATATGCTAATGATATTAATGATTTCTGGGTAGTAATTTGTATAACCGCTCCTATCCCAAGGAATGTAATGAATATACATGAACTTTAGCCATAAATTGTGCTGTGAAGAAGTGCTGGATGTACGTGTTAGGAGGAGTGATCCCTCTAATACCCATCTCTCTGAGTCAGTCTCTGGGATAGATAACTCTTGGCTCAACGTTGGAGCAAATCAAGAGAACATGAGGCTGAGTTATGGTTTGAGCGCTAAAACATTTTGCTGCAGCTTTGGGTGTTGTCCTCTGTATTATCTGTCTTTATGATCCAATATCTTTTCTTGTTGGTCCAGGAAATAAGCAGCAAGTAGTAAGTGGCAAGTTTTGTGTACTGTGGTGATAACACAAATATTCTTGCAGAGAGGTCTGTGCCTTGTACTTGATAATATCCCATCATTAACTGTAACAATGTTGTAGATTGTCTGCCAACATGCAGTCTAAAAGCTCACACTAAATAATCCTGACACAGGAAAAATCTTGGATAACAGATTTCCAAGTACTTATTTGGCTACGATATACAAGCAAGACAGTCACAGGATGATTCACTGCTTTAAGAATTTGGGCTGCATGACCTAATGGCTTCTTTTGGAGAGAAGGCACTTCTCGCTTAGAGCAGGCATGCCTGGAGAAGACGGCTTATTTACACTTATTTACTGCAGCGCACCACCTAGCACTTTGTGGTGCCTGTACAGCAGTCAGTGCTGGCTGGAGTGATGCTGCTACTCTCGACACTTACAGTCCCTGAGGAAAGAGTGTGTGGTGGCCCCATACCTGCAGCTATGGCTCCCAGCCCGTCTGTAACCCAAAATTCCGGCGCTGGGAGCAGAAGCGCTGCTGTAGCGCAGCGGCAGCGCGGAGGTGACCGCGCGTTACAGGTCACAGAGCGGGGTGGAAGTTCCCCCTGCTGGAGGAACAGACCCACTGCGGCCGGCGGAGCAGGGCAGCCGTGCGCATCTTCCCCGAAATTTAATTTCTAGAGGTGCTGAACTTTAATTACGTGTCTCTCTGTGCCTGCAGCTTTACCTGAAGGCAGTGAGTTCTTGGTCTGTCTGTTCCTCCACGTATTGATTTTCTGGGGACCAGGTCCAGAGAGCCAAAATGAGAAAAGGTGATCCTGTTATGGAGGACTTTTGAGCTCAGCAGAAGACAGGTGAGATGTAAGGTCAGGCTGGATGGAGCTCTGAGCAACCTGGTCTAGCGGGAGGTGTTCCTGCCCATGTCAGTGAGTTGGGATGAGATGACTTGAGATGACTTTTAAATTCTCTTTCAGCCAAACCATTCTATGATAAGGGATGGATACTGTGGACGGGGCTGTGAGAATGTCTGATAACCTGGGACTACAGAAGTCTGATCAACTCCTAGAACTGCTGCCTGTGGTTTGAAACGTTCAGTCTCTCCTTGCAAGAGTTCTTCCCAGGTTATTTACAATACATGAGAGATTTTCAGCATCTTTCAGCTATGCTTTCTCGGAATGACAGGGACACTTTGCTGCAGATTCCCAGTCTTCATAAAGAACAATGTGGCATGGAGGCGAGGATCCTGCAGTGCACCCAGGGACAGGGGTGGCTGGAGCCCTGGACCTAATGCCAGAAACAGGCCAGCTGCTCCACAGACCAACCTCTAGGTAAAGCTTGGGGATGCTCTGGTGGCAAGCCTGAGATCTCAGTATTACTGCAAGACAAAATCTCATCATGAATTGACATGGGCATGTGTGCTTCCAGTAGAAGGGAAAAACCAAAGCAGGGGAGATGATTTCAGGCAATCTAACCACATTTGGCATGTGTCAATGAAAGAAAGGAAAAGAATCCAAAGGAAACTTAAAGAGAACAACCTGCAGGTCAAGCCAACATATGTTGTTTTGTGTGTGGGCAGCTGTTCCTCATGGAAATTGGACTTGACAGCCGTGGGACCTGCTAATGAAAACTGATGTCGAGGAGAGATTGCTGCTTGTCATCACTGACGATGATGGGAATTTACCTGGATCGTGTGGCCTATACCCTTGTCCGTTGTGCCCGGACACTTTGCAGAGTGTGGGGAAACCGGGAAATCTGTCTCTTTCTATGGATCGAAGACACCCCTCGACCCTGAGCCTTAGCTTTGCCTTTCCTTTGATGTGAACAGTCCGTAGGGTTTCCTCCGTGTTCTGCTCGGCTGCGATGGTCCAGAAGCGCCCGCGTACCTGCCTGGTGCTGCGGGTGGGGCAGGGACCCCTTCCGCACGCAAAAGCTCCGCGCACACCCCGAGGTCTCCCGCTGGGGAGTCTGGCGGGAATGGGGAGCGTGGGGGGCTCCTCCTCCTCCCGCGAGGGGCGGCTGCGGGCCCTGCCCAGCGTGGGCGGCTGGGCCCGGCTGCGCGTTGGCTGCGGGCGGTGCCGCCAGTGAGGCTGCGCTGAGGCTGCGGGGCCGGATGGCCGAGCCGCCCGCCCCGCGCACTCGGGCGGCGGCCGGCAACGGGCGAGGACACCGGGCGAGCCTTCCCTGCCGGGAGAGCCAGCCCTGCGGCACACGGCAGCGCCATGGTCTCATGGATCATCTCCAGGCTAGTGGTGTGAGTAGCTGCTGCTCGGCACCTGCAGCGTGTGCCCGGTGTGCCCGCGTGTCCGCGTGTGTGTGTGTGCGCGGTGTCCGCGCCGCCGGTCCCGCTCGTCCCTGCTGTGGATACTGGGCTAAATTTAGCAGGTTGTTGTCGGGGCCGGGGCGCTCGGCTGCCCGGCGGGGGAGGCAGGAGACAGGTGGGTCATATGGGATTTTCCAGCATGAGAAAATCACCGGGGGGTGGAGGGTAAAGCGCTGCCGCGCTGTACAGCGCAAGGTGACAGAGGAGAAAGAGAGGGAGTGACATGGCCCGGCGCTCGGCGATGGACGGGCTCGGGGTCCGGAGAGGGAATGGAGCATCAACGGGTGGGAATATGGACATGGATTTGGGCAGCGGCGCTTTGTTACTGGGCTCGGCGCGGCTGGGGGCTCGCGAGAGGGCGTGGGAGAGGCGGCCGCGGGGTCTCCCAGCCGCCGCCACCGCTTTCTTCTGTCTGTTTTGCAAAAGAAATATCAAATATTCCTTTCCTCTTTGCAACTTGCTGCCCATCCTCTCAAAAGACGATCTCGCTCTCCCTTTAACCTGTCAGCCTGGGAGAAGAAGAGTGTGGCTCTTTGCACTTGTCCTAAAGCTTTTCCATGGCTGAAACTGCTCTAGGTGGGAATACATGTTAAAATTCCCTGGAAATTTTTCCTAGGCAACAGGGGAAAACGGAGCAAGCTCGAGGTATATTTATCTGCCCCTTCTGAGAAGAGGTTTAGGGAGAAAAAGGCATTTTTGATGCCATTTCGAAAATTCCTGGAGGAGGGGGATGACAGGCTTAAGGTGGGGCAGCAGGATGGCTGCTCTCCCTTCTGGAAATGTGAGTGAGAAAGGCTAATATATGGCATCAGATCAATAATTTGCCAGTTTTCTCTGTCATGTGCATACAGATGCACCTCCTGCAGATTCAGGAGGACATCTGTTGTGCTCTTAAGTTATTTTAGAGCGTCAGTGAGGGCCTGTCAGTTTCTTTGTCTGAAAGAAACGTGCCATGATGTTGCACCATCAGCATGTTTCCAGAAAAGCATTTTCAAGGTCTCTTTTGCCACATAAGATGGAATATCAAAAGGAAAACTCACCTTCATCTTAGTTATGTCTCTGTGTCAGTAAGATATTACGTGTCAGATGGGAAGATTTTAGGGGGCTCTAGAGTTGAATTTAGCCCCTGGAGGTCTGTCATCTGGATTCAGCTGCAGCTAGCCATTATTTGGCTTGCACTTCATTCTGGGAAAGGATGTTAAATATTTAAAAGATTTAATTTGAACAGTATAGCTGTGCAAATATCTCTGCCAGCAATGTGAGATGTAGTATGTATTGTCTAAGGCAGCTTTTCTTTCTTCTCTACTAGACTAATATCCACTTTGAAAAAACCCACATTATCGTGTAACCCAGCTAATCCTAAAGAACAAAGAATGTCTACACAGAGATGGTAGTTTAACTTAGTTGTTTCAGCACATGCACATCTACACAGATGATTTCATCTAAGACACACGGACTGGGTAAAACTGATAGGGGCAGGACCTGGAGCAGTTGACCAGTCAGGCAATTAGCTGAGCACACAGACCTTCCTGTTCTCTTCAGTGTTATCTGAATAACATGTCACAGCATGGAATTAGCTGTGCAGAGAGCAGTACCAGTTTATTTGTTATGCTGCATTTTCAGTAGCAAATAATGAATATGCAGTGTAAATATAAATTATTTAGTAGTCATAGTAATAAGTAAGAATTTTGCAAGGAAACCTAGGGCAAGCCAAGCTTGGTCACCCACCTTCTTTCCACTGCTGAGTATACATCCATCCTTTAAGAATGTTTTGCATCAGGAAGTGCTGGTTTGTTATGATCCCAGTAACAAACTTGGACTCTTTAGAGTATTGCTTAAAACACCATTTGCTAGAGGTAGCATTGCATAAAAAAAAAAGAGGAGAGTATATTACATTCCATCAGATGCCAGAAACCCCTAGGTGTCTGACATGGAAGAGCCCTCCAGTCTGACACAGCACACCATGCAGATTTGTCTGTGGAAAGTTTCTCTTACACTTTGATATTTTCAGCTCTCACAGCATTTTCTTTTTATTTCTAAAGACATTTCCATTCATCACTCCTATTGCCAGATGAAAAGGATGTTCACAAGAGAGCTTGTTGCTACACTTAAATGAAGATAAAGATGGGCAACTGGTTTAATGTCAGGTGATGAACAAGTTGCTCCTGCATCTAAGAGATGTGTGCATCCCACTACAGGCCAGACAGCCAGGATACACCTGCAGCAGAGCACAGACCTGCACCTATTCAGAGTAACTGTGGGTTGGATCCCTGACTGCTTAGTGTACAGGGGTCTTCAGATTAGGATCATGGCAAAGATTTAATCTATCTGATCTGGCTTCCCCATCTCATTATGAATCACTAGTTGATCCATCAGTACAGATAGCTGTGCTTTAAGTAGAATGGCCATCTGGTTGGGCTTTTTTCCCCCTCTGCTTGTGCCTATGTAGTTGTTTTTTCATTAAATCTTGTTAACCGATAAGGATTGTGAAGAAAGTGGTGTGGTGTGGTTTAGTCACACTGTGAATGTTGATTTGTGCTCTTATGACTTCTGCTGATCTCCACAGGGGTTATGTCTGATATGACTCAGCTAACAGAAAGGACTTCAAACAAAAAGCAAGCCTTTGCTTTGTCTCTTTGCTGCTTCTGCTGTCTCTGATTTGGTTGTTACTGGTTCTGTCCTGGCAGTTTCTATTTCTAAAACATTGCTGAAGGAGAAGAACCTGTGAGCACTTCTCGCCTTTTTCAGCGGGAAGTCAGGCAGCTTACTGCAGACCTTCTCTTACCTCATTTCACCTTGAGTGTTTGGGCTTTGTGTCCAGAGTGCTGGCTGCTTCTGTTCTGCCCACAGAGCTTTGTGCTGAGAGCCCTCAGAAGAGAAATGATGCCTTCAGAGCAGCATCTCTGCTATAGCTGTGTGTTAAAGTCAAGGATATTATGTTCAGGATCTGCCCTAGGTACTGTACAAATGTGAAACAAAAGATAATCGTGTCCCTGGATATCTTTTTCCTCTAAAAGCTCAATTCTCATTCTCCTGTGGTACTACTCCCAGGCAGTTTTTTCACTCATCTCAGTGAGAACAAAATTGAGATATTTCTTTTCTCATGGCAGTGGATTACAGATGACTTTTCCACCAAGGGATGCCTATGATCATTGGAATTGCAACTGTTGCATCTTGGAGTGATTTGTTCCTATGTCTCTCACTATAAGTGGAATGGGATAACATAATTATTTGTGGGTTAATTACAGCCTTTTTTTATTCTTCATCTCTGAGTACTTCTCAAAGGACATCCTGGAGCATCAGTATCCCAGTTTCCTCATCTGTGAAGTGTAATGAACTGTTGTGAATTTGTCTTCCCTGAAGCAGACCAGAAGGGACCATTGGTCTGTCTTACCAACTACAGGTTATTGCTATTCATTTCAAAGGAGATTCAATTTGCCTCAAATGGCAGAGGCCTTTCTAGGAGAAGGACTTGGGATCTGTCTTCGTTATAGCAGACCAGTTCAGCTACAGTGCACAGCACTGGCAATCCTGGATAGCTACTTTTGGCTGTTTTCTATAGGCCCTTTGAAGTTAAAAGTGGTGTATATAAATGCAGCCTATTGTACTGGCATGGGAATCCTGTCTTTTCTCAGAAACATGAAACTTGGTTTATGGGCTTGGGGTCACGCAGAACAGAAATAAAGGGTTTTGGCTCCCATTCTGAAAGTTAGACACATCAAACTGCCTGTTGAAAGACTTTCAATCTGGAACACGTGGCAAAGGAAGGAAATGTCAGTAGAAATGAGGCTGGGTTAGACAGGTTATCAGTAGATGAAATGATGCTGTGTAATGACTTAGGCATTTGAATTCCTCCTGTGAGAAGCTTAGAAGTGCATTGCAAATTATTATAAAATGGTTAAATATGTTCTTTGTGGTGAAACTCCACAGTCTTAATTTTTTTTTGCCTGCATTTGTTTTCTTTTAAATCAATATATCATTAATGGCCTCTCTGATCTCTTCCATTTTGATGTGAAAGAGAATGGCAGTGTTAGATATGTTCACTGAGAATTCCCATCCCTGTGTGCCGGCTGTCCCTGAAAGTACTTGGATTCTGAACAAAATCAAAGAGGAACCAAAGAATTCTTTAACCTGATGCATGAAATTTCCTTTCCTATCACAGTTTGTTAGCTTTCTTGTTCTTAGTTATTGTGATGCTGTTTTAGCAAGGCTGTGAGATTGGCCACCCCATTCTCATCTGGTGTTAATCCATTGTGCAACTGAGTCAGACATTGATTTCGTCTATATATCTGTAAAGAATTTCCATTTTAGAGAAACTTAGCAGATCCATCTTCCTCCCACTTTTCATGTGTATGGGAAACCTGAAGAAATTTATGGATGAAACAAAACCTGAAAAGTCGTATCGTGGGTATTACCTGAAGGTAGAAAATGATAACTTGTGTCTTTATGAGAGGCAGAGACAGGATCCACTCAAGCAGGCAGGGATTGCTCTCATAAAAGCAGAGCACAGCTTCAAGCTGTTGGTTATTGATACGTCAGCATTAGCATTTCAGTTGATGTATACCACTTAATATATATCATGTCTTGGTTATCGATGCATCTGCATTTGCATTTTAGTTGACATACATCATATATGTGAAGGCCCTTCACAGCCTGCTTTATTTACTTGATGCTGGCAGGTGACATGAAGGATTCAGATATTCATTGCTCTCTATAGGCCTCACACCAGCAGTGTAAAATTGTCTGAAAATACAGCAAAGGACCCAATGTGCAGCTTGAGCTCCTGGCCAAGGCTGTGGGATGTAGACTCTCCTGTGCTCTGGAGCTGGGGAGTGGGATGGGCAGACCACCTGCCATACTTGCAGAGTTTACTGATAAACTTTACCTATATAAAAAGTGGTGTAATCCCTCCAACACGGAGGCTGCAGGCTTGCACTGCTGCTGTCCTTTGTGTGAAGAGCACACGATCTCTGTGGCTGCCAGCTCAGTTCGTGTGCGTCCCTGGTACAGCCTTTGGCTCTGCTGAGGGGGCAGAACCTGTTGGTGACAGTAAGTGACAGAGGAGCACCCAGCGCAGGTGCGACATTTGCCATGCCCTTGATACGAAATGTGACCGTGTGATCACGCTGCAGGGGACAGCACTGCCTGCTGCTCTGGCAGCCGTGACCCAGATTCTCTTGCCCAAGCACAGATGTGCTGGAAGTGCTCCTGGCCCCAACGAGGAAGGTTTTCTGGTGTGCACATCACAGATCTTACTGGTTCTGGTGTGGTAAGGAAGGATGTTTTACCAGCCTGGCACCTATGGAATATAGCCAAGGGGCTTGGCCTTTGCAGCTGCCTTTGTACAGTATTTTCCCTTTGTGGGACTCTTTCCATTCACTGTGTTAAGGAACTTTGAAGCATTAATTTAGTGTTGTGTCATTAGAGGGATTTTTATTGCCATTGTGCAGGTAAAAGCACCAGGACATATGGAGATCAAGTGATATGTCCAGTATTCCACAGAGTAGCAGGTAACATATTTCCTCCAGGCTCCTTACCTAATAAATTAATAAAAGGGAACATGATAAAGGGAATTGGGAAATATGTGTGTGGCTTTTGTATGGATTTTTGATGATGTGAGAGAAATAGAGCAAAACTACAGACTTAAATAGATGCTAATGAGGCAGTCAAACAACCAAAGGCCAAAGTATTTTGAATCATAACCTGTTCCCTTTCAGATCCTCAATGCTGTCCTTAGTGTAACAGTCAGCAGAAAGAAAGAGCCAGACTGCTTAATACAGGCTACTAAGTCAGGCATTACATTGGCTAAAATTGGTTTCCTAGTCACAGGAGGGAGATTTAGATCCAAAGTACTTGAGCTGTGGTCTACAGGTGGCTGGCAGGCCACAAAATATCAGTCAGTCAGTGTTTCAGCTCTAAACCAGAAACCCTCATACAGGCAGATATGTACTAAGTGATTTAGATAGAAGATACCACTTTTTACTTTTTCTTAGTTACACGTTTTGTAATTATATCTATTGAATTACAGTTTTGTAAAATATTAACATTTCAATGTTTTGCCAATTCCATGTGACCTATTATTTGTCATCTGTTGTAGACACACAGTTTGTGGTAATTGGGAGTGGGGCTGCGATTGAGCCTCATCCCCAATGGGCTGCAGCTGTGCCAGGCAGGTGACCAGTATTGAAGGCAATGAGACATGGAGTGCCAAGGTGTACTGACCGATCACAAAAGGGTGCAGAGGCCACACAGGTGTAATGCATGTAAGATGAAGAGTATAAAAGGTTGTATTGTAAAACAATAAAGGCTTAGAGATGCTTGAAGCTGTCCTTGGTGTTGATTGTGCCTCTGCTGTTGTCCCCACAGTCATCCATCCTTAAAGAATGGCGGGATATAAAATAAGCTGTGTATTTCTTTCAAAGGTTTGGATAATCCGGTGATTAGGAAAGGTTGAGAAACACTCTTATGTGCTCTTACTGCAGTTAACAGACTGAGACTGGCATCTCTAAGGAGCTTCCATCAGGGGTTGTGTATTGCATGGAGAGCTGTTGGGTAAAGGGGAAATATTTGGTACAAATTGGACGAAGGAAGACAACATACAATTACACCTACCACTTCTTGAGCAATTGCCTCTGAATACTGAGCACTGCATTTGTCTTTCTGCTTCCGTGTCTCAGCAGGCAGAGCTGATACCTCGGGAACTTTCAAGCTAATCAGGTGAAAAGTGGATGAAGACCTGAGTGCTTCAGAAATATTAGCTAGTTTGGATTGTTGCGGAATTCTTGTATGACAAAATTTCCTCTATTTCTTCATTTGGCAGAAAGGATCTGAGTCTAGATTTCATTTTGTTGACTTGTCCACTTGGCTGGATTTGAGCCACTCAGATTTCAGGTAGGTCTTGTGAGGTGAAATGGCCTAATGAAGGGATGCATCCATGTAATCAGGCTCTTTGCAAGCAAAACACTCATATGGCTAAATCTCCCTTAGAGCACCTGTATGGTTGAAGTTAATCACAGGCTACTTTTTGCAGGGAAGGTCTCACATACTTCTGTTATCACTGGTATGCTACTTAGATTGCAAACTCTTTTGGGCAGCAAGTTCATTTAGTATTTTTTTATCTTACAACACCTAGACAGTGGGGGTTAGTCTCTAGCTGGTTCTTCTAAGTTCCATAGTAATAGAAAAGTAAATAAGGTATGAATACATACAATTCTGCATTTGAGGTGAATCATTCTTGAGACTGATCTTGTGCTCCTCAGTAATTTCTCTGTGACACTTGCTAGTACAGTGTTCATGCTCTGATTTGGCATTTCACATGTATGTAGTAAGACAGAATTTCAACTGATAAAATACATGCAAAACAAATGGTGATCAGAGCAGTGGGAATGAGCTAGAAAAAGTGACAAAATCAAGACAGTATTTTATCTTTCCATGACTTGTGTGCTTTTGAAGAGAATGACTGAGGTAACAAGACATACCTGCTCATTCCACAGGTAGGACTTAAGAAGGCACTCCAGACCTGGAGCACCATGCCAGAGCTAGAAACCCGGGTGGTACTTTCCCAAGATTTGTATACAGAACCACTCCATCTTTTGCTGTGAGCCTCAGAACAGGCATAACTCCTTAGCAGAGTATCCTGCTGTTTGTTTCTTGCAGACACATTTTGCAAGAGAAGGGGACGGCAAGAGATTTTAATTTGCTCTTGGTGGTAAAGCAGTGATCTGCAGGCTGGTAAAAGTGGTCACAGAGCCAGAAGCAGGGCAGAGATGGCAGGATCAAAGGAGAGAAGCTGGTTGTACAGTAAGTAGAAATGAAGAGCAAGGATTATGTTTCAGAAGGGACACACATTTATATGGAGGCAGAGGATTGGGTGTCAAGTTGGAGATTTACTCTTGGCAGTGACAGGAGGACAGATGGTGTCATGCATAGGAAAGGCTTGTTTCTTCAGATGCTGTTTGCTGCATCTCTTACTGCTCATACACTAATTGCTAACAAATAAACATCCAGTTTCTAAGAAGAAATCCATCAATTGGTCAGTAAAGCTGCAGTCTCTCTTCCCCCCTTCTCTCTCATAGAGCCAATAGAAATATTTTGCTTTCCAAAAATGGCAAATTTTACAGGAGAACAAAACCAATATTGAAGAACCTATTTGTGAGGAGCTACAAAGAATGCCCCTCATGTCTGGAATGTTGTGCCTTTTTGGACAGATCCCAGGGATGCCAGGACCATGTGTGTACCTGTCTGTGAATTTACCAGGCAGAATGCTATCAGTGTTAGTGAACAGTTGCAGCTCCTGCAGAAGAAACACTTCTGTTCTGTTGAGCTCACACTGCTGCTTCCTTTCATTCAGCTCATTTATTCTATTTCTTGTTGCCAGCCTATAAATAAATGTTTAAACCGGAAAGCCAAAAACTGACAGACATTTCTTGCCTTGTGTTTTGAGGGAGGCTTATAACCAATAACCAGCTTCATTGCAAGGGCTTGTGCTGCAGATTTTATATGAGAATACCAAGAACCTGGATTCAGTGCAGTGCTGTAAATTCTCTGTGGGAAGAGGGCAAATTATTTATTCTTTCCTGATTTGGTAACTGTAAAATAGTCTTAGTGATAATTGCTGTTCATGTGAACTACCAGTTCTATTTTACACATGGTAGAGCCTGATGTGGGCATGAGGTACCCCCTCTGGAGCACAGTTGGAGGGGTGAGGTAAATATGAATTCTGAGCTGAAAGTTCCAAGCCAAGGGTCAGAAGTCATGGAGTGCTCTGGGATGTTTTACATAGACAGGCTTCTTCTGTGGCAGAGCTCTCCTGGCTGTCAGTCCCTGAGGAGCACTCCTGGCAAAGTGAAACCAGGAATCTTATGTGGCATTTCAGGAAGAACACCCTTGCAGGGAGGACAGGTGGGAAACACCTGGTGATGGTAAAGAACAGAGCAATCACAGGAAGATGACCTTCTCTATTCACCACAAAATTTCATGGTCACCTGTGTCTTGATGTCTTCAGCACAAATGCTCTGACACTTGCTGTGAGCATGTGAGGAGAGCTGCTCTCTCTAGCTATAGGTCTCATCAAACAGCCCTCATGATGAGGTGGTTGTTCTAGCTTGGGCAGTTCCCACAGGACTGCTCTGGGTCATGCTCTGCCTTAGGCCCTTTTGTGGATAAGCAGTTTGAAGCTCTTGAGCCTCATTCTGCTCATGGAAGGATTCTGCTTGTCCTGCTGCCTCTTCTGCTGTGGACTTGGGAGGACATGGTCTGTGCATATCTAAACTTAGACCTATGAGCCACTCAGATTATGTGACCCACAAGAAACTATCCCTGGTGTTAGATCAGGTTCAATAACACCATCTGGCTTCTAAATCTACCTGAAGAATTCATAGTGGCATGTGAAAGAGAGAGGTGAATGCTGGAGCTGCCCTGAGGCTAAAAGGCTTTGGGTTTAGTCATGCATTTCATGGAAAAAGATTGAGTGGTTTGACTTGAGAATGACTGCAAGACAGGTGGTTATATGAAAATGAATTGATGGTCAGTGGTTAGATTCCACTGAGCAGTCTCTCTGCAAAAAAGCCCAATATCCTAGCTGGTATTTTTTGCTGGAAATCATAGCAGAGAGCCCAGGGGCATGATGGACACAAGCCCTAAATGAGACCTTCCCCCTTCCAAATAATTTGTCTAGGTCTGAGTTAAAGCACATTGTCAGGGCTTTAACTGAAGGCTGTTTGCATTTTCCCTGGCTTAATTGTACCTGTTTTGTAGCTGAACAAAGGACTCTGCTTTCCAGGTTTATTGTTTTCATTCTGCTTATAAGGATTTTGGTGAAAACAGAAAGATGTTGCTGTTTAGAAAGAACATTAATAATTAAATTGAGATACTCTGGGGAATATACCCCATAAGGCTGGATTTGTTGAATTTAAGTGGATCATAATAGTTTCCATGGCAACACACTCTGCTGTCCTATATACAGAAAGGGTCTTTCTCATAGGATCAGATGCAGAGAGGAAGCTGCTATTTTAAAATATACCTTAAAACCACAAGCACTGAACTGAGATTAAATGGTTTCTTGCATTAATGTTGTAGGTATTTCCTCATGCTTGTTATGTTGTGCTCACCTCTTTTCATAACTGTCAGAGTGCAATCAGTCAAACCAATCCCCTGCTGACTCTGATGATTTATGGAGAACCTGAGGTCTAATGATGCTTTCTCAGGATATAATCTACCTCATAGATACATCCATATCTGGATATTTATAAAGCTGTAACTGTCATGAGCCTGCAACTGAGACTTCCGTGGTCCTTTTGAACAGGTCTGCAAAAATCCTTGTGTTCTACTGCCTATCCTGGTGTCTGCTTGTGATCTCCCATCTCGCTGTTCTGGGTAAAGCTGGTTTCATCAGTATTTGGACAGCATTGTGAGATCCTTGTGTGTGGTGTGTTCTATTACAGCTGTCTCTAGGATGGGAATTCATGGTGATGGCTTAGCACCTGAACACTAAGAGATAGTTGAGGAACCACATATTCACTTAGAAACTTTGGAGATTCTTCAATCCATCAGGAATTGCAGCAACTCTTTTTCTCTAATGTAGCAATCAAACAAGTGTATAATTTTATGTGCTTAAAATAGCCTTAGAGCCATGTGATCTGTTACAAAGTCTGTGTGAAATGAAGTGTGATCGTCCAAGAAAAACCAGAATTCAATAGAAAGCTTCTGAATGTAACTTTCTAAGAAAGAAGTCAAAGTACATGAGGGGGGGAAAGTTTCATATCTGGAATAATTACAGCTTCTCTATTTTGCCCTTATAAGTAGGCTAAGGGGTGCATTGCCAAATTTTAGCAGGAACTTTCACCAAAAAAAATCCCAGTCCTGGCTTATGGTAAACCTGATGAATCAATGCTGGATTTTCTGTAGACAAGCTAAATAGCTGAAAAATGCTGTTTCAATGCAAACCTCAGTATTTTTCTCATCCCTAGGGCAATACCAGAGGTTCAAGTTGTGTCAACTGGTGCTACTTTGCTGAGGTCAGTGAGTGGTATAAACCTACCCAGGTGGGAGACCTAAGGTTGTGTTTGTAATAATGGTGAGGATCTTGTAGAGGGTGCCAGCTGCATCCTAGAAAATTTATTATTATGAGACAGAAGTTGGCCAGTTCAATGGAGGACTTGTGTTCTTTATGAGCTTTGAGTTAAACTGCCCTTTGAGTGGTGACAGATCAAGGATAGAGGGCTCCTAAAAGCATGATTCTGTCACGATCCTTTCATTTTAGTACTAGGAATTTCATCACTAAATAGTAATATGGCCTTACCTGCACTTCAGCAACCAAAGCCAATTGAATGGGCCATCCCAAAGCCTGTAATCAAGACACCTCTGACCTCACCTCTGGAGCTCTGATGAGCTTCACTATCAATCTTTTCTCTAAGTGGTAATACCCACTGAAAGCTGAGGATGAAGAGCATGACAACCTTCTCTTTAGATTCAATCTAAAGAATCCAAATGCCTTATTGCACCTTAGCATATATATTTTTAAAGGTACTCTAATCACATCAGACAGGTAAAAACTCTGTAATCTCTCAGGCTTCATGCCTGTACTCTTGTGTGAAGCTCTGTCTCAGAGGGTGTTGGCTAACCATGGCTGCTGCCATTGACTCTGAGCTCATCCCTGATCCTGGCTACCTTAAACCAGTGCTGCTTTGCAGACTGTTCAGAACTGGCATCCCAGCAGCTCACTGACAGCCATTTCCAGAGCCTGAGGGGATGTGACATACGTGATCGATGGTGCACACTCTCTGCCTGTTTCTACTGTTTTGTTCCTAGATTGCTGCCAAATCAGCAGAGCTGCTTGAGAGGCTGCAGACAGCCACTGAAAGATTCTTGTCTGCTGTCCATGAAGCAGGACATGCATTTTAAATTTTTAAATACCATGCCTAATTTTGCACGGTACTTTAAAATGAACCAGTCTGCTTTCCATGTAGTTTGTGGTAATACATATTTAATCTCATGTAAACCCATTCTGTAAAATCATACCCCCCATCTCCAAGGATTTACTTATAGATGAAATATTTTTCATCTCTTTGATAAAGCGTGTAGTGAGATTTTTGCACTCAGATGTGCTATACAGCCACTGGAATAGCTCAGCATTCTTTTCCAATTATTATTCTGCTGATGTTTGCAGATACTTGGCTGTAACAAATCAGGTCCCTATTCAAACACTATTATAATTGATGTATATTCTTGAAACCAAGAAACCTCACTCTGAGCAGCCAGGCCATAAATGGCTGAAGTCTGTGTAAATCCAATTCTCCAGATACATTTTATACAGCTACATATGTTTGAAACAGTTTAACCATTTCATTTCAAAGTTGCAATCCTTTTTTAGAGTGGCACTTGCAACGTTGTCATTCTTCTTTGTGAATCCCTTGCCTGAGAAAGAGGACAAACACTGGACTGTGACATTTAACCCAGCAGTATTAATGAATAAGAAATGATGGAAAAGCATACATAAGATAGGATGCAGTGTGGGCATTCCCACAAAAAGTACAGCTGCCTTCTCAAGCAGCTGCTTATTTAGAAATCTCTGAAATGGTCCTTGAAGAATTGGCTGTCTTCCCCTTTGCTTTCCTCTCAAGTTGTTTCTGTGAAGCCTCCATCTGTCTCCAAAGCCTCAGTTTATACTTTATTTTATATTTTGAGTAGCTGCCAGCTGAAAGGTATATGTGTGAGAGGGAAGGTGAGAATGGGAAAGAAGTGAAGTCACTAAGCCAAAAGAAAGAAAGGAAGCAGAGCCCTTTCTGTTCAGACTTGTGCAATGCACGGGCTCTTTACCCAAGCCTGAGACAAAGTGAAGTTCCTCACAGTGTAGCAATGGAGCTATGTCTGTGTCACAGGCTTTGATCTGAACAGATTTGTGTTTGGGGAAATGCAGAATAGAAGAGAGCAGCATGACTTATCCCTTTTACTCTCTAAGGCTCTCAGCTAAATCCTGAAGTTCAGAGACATATGAGACGTCTGGGAGAGATCAAAATTGAATGCAAATGGGAACATGACATCTTCTGTCAGAAGGAGGATTGAGTTATCTGGTTAGCAATACTGCTGTATTGAGGTATTAAAAAACCTGATGTCTTCATCAAATTGTGAAACTGGATTTTAAATCCCAACTTCTATAATATGTGCATATATTGCACGTATCTGTGGGCATCAGATATGTTGATTTGTACTCTGAACCTGCAAGGCTGTGTGCATGCTGTTTTCTGAGAGACTGTTGCCTGATACTTTATTTTGAATGGAACAGTTCCTGTAATTGCTTCCAAGAAATCACCTGATGAGAATAAATGCGCAAATGTGAGAATTGCTAAGATGTGCTTACAGTGAGATTCTCTCACTGCATAATGAAGGAGGTGGCACAGGAGCAGTGCCTGGAAGCTGCAACTTCTCTTTCTAGATCTCACACTGCCTGGGCTGTGACCAAGCTGCTGATTTCCAGTGCTGAAAGCCATTTATTTTCCAGCATGGTCAATGGAATGTGTAGATATGTCATCTCAGCCTTCTCTGAAAGTTTTTACCCTAGGTATATATTTGTCCAAAGTCTCAAATTGTCAGATGTCTTTGTAGAGCTCTCAATATGAACTGCTGTGCCATGAAATGCTTCAGTAGATACCTGTCCTCTCTAGTGAGTCTTGCCTGCACTTTAGGTAATAGATGGTTGTTAAAAAAATGTAGTGCAGGTGAATAGTAGCTGTGCTGTAAAAATCAGTGGAAGTAAAAAGAAATCCCTTTCTCTCTCTTATCTTTGGTTAAAGACCCAAACTTTGCTTACTAGGATGTTACAGGGATTTAAATCTGTTATTTGGTGTAACAGGAAAGTGTTTAACCTGTTAAGCTTCAGGGAGAAGCTATGGTAAGGTTGGAAAATATCAGAAATTTAAAAAGAAATCAAATATTGTTCAAGGAATATAAAACCCGTAGGTACTTAAAAAGATAAAATCATTAGGGGGGAATATGGAAGGAATTGTCTTTTTGTAGCAGAAGTATAATTCACTTGTGAGGTAAATCATGATGTAGGAAATTAAATAGATGTAGAGAGATTTCAAAGTTTAGAAGAGAAGCATTGCAAAGTGGCTAAGGAAATGTGTCTAAGTTCCAGTATTACACCTTTACATATTTACTTTGTTGAGCAAAACCAATGATATTTTAGAATGCTCTGTACAAATGGCGTGAGCTGTATCTGTCCTATCCACCTGCCAAGTGAATTGCAAGTCAGAAGTATTTAACTTCAGGTGCAGTTCTGGGCAATATGCAAGTGTTACTGAGAGGGTGAGCATAAATTTTGGAGGCTGGGCAACTGAATCTCCACTTGGGGTATCTTAGCCCACCCACAGTGTGTGCTGGTATGCTCTGAGCCAGAAACAGTGACAATGTAACTGCTCAACCTAAGCAAATTAAAGGCACAGCAGAAGCAGCTTTTGTGTGTCAACACTGCATGATGGATGTCAAACCAAGGGAATGCTCAGCTGGGCTGATGTGGAACCAAAATGTACAAAGGGGATCTGAGAACTCAGCTATTTCCTAAAGACTTGGAGAGAACTAACTGAAGATGGTGAAGACTTAAAGAGGTGCTGGTATTTCTGTGCCTAAGGTACTGCTGTGTGCTCAAGCACAGCCCTGAAAAGCCTTTTAGAATGATTCAATCAGAAAAATTAAAGATTCCTGGACCCTGGAGTGTGTATTTGTCCTGTTACTAACATAGGTCAACCGTTCAACAGTACTGAATATAACTTTTTTTAGGAGCAGTTTCATTCAATCTTTCTGAAAATACAGTTCTCTAACTTCTAAAGGATGAATTTAGGGGCTCTGAAGGAGATTGTAATTTAAGAAAGCCCTTCAAATCAATTTTAGCTTGATCAAAGCTTTGCAGCCCTTGATCTTTTTAAAAATTATCATAGCATGACTACTAGCCATGTATGGGTAATTCACTTTCCCTGTGAGGTTCCCAGGGTTCCCAGCTTCAGCAGAAGAAAGGTTCTGTCATTTTATCTCCAGATATGTACCATGGGCCATAGGGTTTGGCATAGGGGTAAATAAGCTGATGATGACCTCTCTACTCATGGCTTTGTGTAAGAATAGATCATGCAACAACATTACCATAAAACCATTATAGTAAACTGCACAGTTAATGACATAAAGCCTTGTATGTGAGTATGTGGCTGTAGAGATAAGGGAAATCTAGCTGTTCCTCTAGCTCACCAAAAATAGCTAAGCAAGAGAATCAGAGCACTGTTAGTAAATATTCATTTCATCTCTCTATCCCTCTTTTTGAAGCTCTGCTAACAGCACCCATTCTGTGTTAAGTCCCAGAGTTAAGACTGTGTGGTGCTATCCTTCACATGCTTCCCTTGGTGATCCTTTAGGTATTCCCCAGCTTAGCTCCTTGGGGACAGCACCAATTGCAAAGGAAAGGGTGTGGTGGGGCTGAGGAAGAAGGAACTCCAAGCAGGAAGAATCTCCTCATCATTCAGGGACTGGATCCCTGGTGCTGCTCTGATCATAGGAAGGATGAAGTGCTATTCTCTTCCAGATCTAGACACAGGGTTGGGTTGGTAAGAAGATTATCCAGCAGGTTGAACAAAGTGATTGTTCCCCTCTATTTCACAACTCTGGGGGGATGTCTCAGTTGCTGGCTGGAGTAGAGTATCCTATTTGAGTTTCCCTGATAGAAGGAGGGCCCTGGCAGCAATGAGTCCAGTGGAAGAGGGTTGGAGTGCATGGTGCACCAGGGCAGATGAGTGGGATGTTTGTTCAGCCTTAACAAGAAATGGTGAAGGGAAGATATCATTGCTGTCTTCCAAAATGTGGAGGATTGTTACAGAGAAGGCATTTTGTGAAGGCACAGCAAAAGGGGGAGAGGAAGTGGAAACAAATTGCAGCAAAGGAAATTCTCATTATATATAAAGAAAAGAGTTCTTCAAAGCAAGGGTAAGCAAGCACAAACGGGAGTCCAGGGATGAAGATACTGAAAACTTGACTGGATGGGGCCTGAGGCTCATGATTTATCTCTGGCAGGGGATGGGTGCTGCTCCTTTGTTGCTGGGTGAGTCTGGTTCCTCCAGATTCAACCCTGGAGGAAGTGCTCTTGCTCTGCAGTGAGCATTATTGATGGAAGCTCAGAAACCAAAGTGCTGGGTGCTGGCTGTCCCATATATTCTCCAGGAGGACTTCAGAGGTTCAGTAGGTATTTTACATCATGACCATTGTACGTGAAGGACAAGATGTGAAACAAGAGGTGCCACTGGGCTGTCACTTTGTGTACTTTTCATTCCGTGTGTGAGCCCAAGTCCACTGTCTGCCCATGCATCCCATAATGAGTATCATACCCCTGCAGGTACTAACCACCCCCAGTTTGTGAAGTGCTTTGGGGAGCCTCTCTCATTAACATGTCATGATGGGTGTCACCCCTGTGGGACTGATGTTGCCCTGGGACAGCCCTGAGAGGTGCTGGGCCAAGGTATTATTTAGGCTCTCCCAGCTGCTGTTTTGTACCACTTATCCTAACACCATGATTTAGGATTAGCCACTAAACGGTCATTTTTCTTCTAATTTATTTTAATTAGAGGCAAAGAGTTGTCCTGGTAGTTGAAGCTGAATTCAGAGGTGTAGCCAGCAGATCTGATTGATTATTCATTAGTGGCCCATGGCTTCAGAAGAGAGGCGTGTTTCCTTCTGCTTTCCTCTCCCTTATGTCTAGGTTAGACTGGAGGCTGCTCTATATCAGTTCAGCTCCAGCTGGAGATCTCTGCCTTCATGTTTATCTCAGTTGCACCATGCTTTTCATTACAATGCTGTTATTAGCTGTATAAAATGGAGGGATTAAAAAGGATGAATGAAATGAGAAAAGACCCTGGAGGAAATAACTCTATTAAATTCACACCAGAAACCCTAGTCAAATACCTGCGAGAAAAGACTAGAAGTCTTTCAAGCTGTATGACAGTTTCTTGTTTTCCTTTGTTTTAAAATAAAAATTATCCAGGTCCTTGTAAGAAAGCAGGTGCCCAGCCACTCCCTAAAATGTTTATAGCACCCAGAAGAAATACCAATCTGTATATGTGGGCCAGAAAGAGAAACTTGGTCTGCATGGCCTGTGAACTCCTGGCAATTTTGCAGCTGTTATATTTAGCGTGTGGCATTCTGATACTCGTGCTAACCAAAGCATGGAGCTGGGCTGAATATTCTGAAATTACCTGTAGAATCGTCTTAGCTTTCCTACACTCTTGTTTTAAAACTGGAGTTGAAAACTGAGCATTGTTCATGTCCTGATATGATTCTTCCTGTATGATTTTAATGTCTCGCTTTCTTATAATTTAAAATAGACATAAACCACTAATGGAATAGAAATAATCAGAAGTCAGTAGTAATGCCACCAGCTTTGATATTCACGTCAATAATATTCATACTGCACTTTGAAATGTGTTATCAAAATGAGAAGAAATGTTTTGAAGATGTGTGTGGGTTATTTGTTTGTTTACTTAACTAAGAGGTAGATATTGGCTCTGGAACATGGAGGTTACAGTTGAGTTGGGTTTTTTTCCACCACTTGTTTTTGGTGAGTCTGGTCCCTCAAAATATTTGGTCTTCTGGGTTTTCAGGTTAATAGTCCTCAGAGATGTAAGAAAGTCAGTTCCTGATGGAAGGAGTTATGCTGTTTACTGTTAATTTACCAGCATCTACATATCCACCATACTAGTGGAAGGTGGCCCTGCCCATGGTGGGGGAGTTGGAACAGTAGTGAGATTTCACCTCAGGCTGTTTTGCACCAAGCTGGCCATGACTATGCCTGATGCCTGTTTCTGTACCAAACTGCTCTCCTTGGCTACTGGAGAGATCTACCCTGGGTTTCTGTCCTCCTCTGAGAGCTTCTGGAGAGCTCCAAGACCCAGAAGTACTCACAGCAACCTTGGGACTTCTTGATTTTTTACAGCAGATTGAGTCATTGGTAATCCATGGAAAGTCAATATTTTTCATTGTTTTAGCTAAATATTTGGGCCAAAGAGATCTTCTGGTTTAATTTTGAAATTACATTGAGCTGAAATATTCCTTGCAGTTAGTTAAGCACTTCTAGTAATGTTCTGTCCCTGGGAAGGTGAAGTAACAATTCTCTAAGGAGGTTATGTTGCAATTGATTTGGATGTGTTATAGTTTCATTTAATTTTTTATTCCTAGTTTCTGTCCCATGAGTACACCATGAGAAGTGTGAAGTTGTCTTTTAGTGAGGGGTAGATGAACAGGAGCTTTTGTGTTTTTTGCCACTTCCTCAGACAGTGGTAGCACTTGTGGTTTGATGGGGGAAGTCTTCCATAACCTGTACTGAGTTTTCAGATACAGAGAATGTAGTGGGATTAGGATCTCAATTAGGATTTCTGTATGTGGTTACTCTTCCTAAAAGGTGATTCACATAGTATCAGTCAAAATAATTCCGAAATAATACTTGCAACGTTATGTGGTTTTCTATGAAAATAATGCGGAGCTTCTCTGTTGATAAGCAATCCATAGTTTATACCTTTTTTTTAGCCTAGAAATTAGTTTGGATAGGTTATAAGTTTTTCTGTTCCTTTTCATATCATGAGCCTACCATAAATCTGTAGGCTAACTCACAATGCAGATTTTGGACCATCTGTCATCTCTGGAATATAATATCAGTGCTTCTAAAAAAGCCTTTCCCCACATAAACATCTCCCTCTCCCGAGTCAGGAAAAGCAGCTCTTCCCATCTCAAACATAGCATTTAGTTTTCAAATTGCCATTGCTTGGAAAATAACAAAGCTCTCAAAGCCGGAACTGTACGGTCAGTATTGGATAGGGAAAACATCAGGGCACGCAGACCCCGAGCCCCGCCTTTTTCGAACAGTGAAGCCGAGTGAAGATCTGACCCGGTCACAGAACGGGAATGTTTTCTTTTCTAAAAGGCACAGATTTTATTGCCCTCAGTATCACACTTTGATTGATTGCTTCTTCTTCCCCAAAAAAGTGATGAAGCCGTGGGCTGTGCCAGCGCTGGGAGTAAGCTTGGGCCGTGGGCTGTTTTCTCCTGCGGCGCTGCTGAGCTGGAGCACGGGGAGGGGAGGAGCAGGGCAGCACAAATGCCTCTGGCGAGGCCCGCGGAACACTATCTCTCACAGGCAGCTGCTCAGAGCCTCTTGGGGTGTGCCAGGCACAGCGTTCTTGTTTACTGCAGCTTCTCACAGGCCCCATACCAGCCCCACACACTCTTCATACAGACCTCCTTTCAAGCATTGTCTGGGTGACCACAAATTCCTTTCTCTCATCAGCGCTCTGGGCCCAGCAGTTCTGCCGATGGCAGCGTGAAGTAGAGCAGACCAGCTTAGTAAACCTCCACCTGCAAGGAATTTGCTTCCTAAAATAGCTGCAGAGCTGTGGGGTATTTTTATAGCAGCCACACAGGCATTCTCTGTTCTGAAGGACTGGAAAGAGAACTTTAAAGTGTTGGCTTGAGTGTAAATTGATGGAATTCTGCCTGAGTTTGAAGAGAGTCTGGAACAGTAACCCTGGGAAGAGTTAAGTACCTACCTAATCTTGCATGGACTTTAAATATGATACTCAAGGGTACCCACGTGAACATAACCCTGTGAAGACCTTTCACTGCTAGTTTTTCTAGGAATGTTGGGCTTTAGTAGGCATCACGTGCATTTTCATAACAATCCAAATATTTAACAAGGTCTCTCCATCAGTAATAGAGTTATTTTAGCATTTCTATCTTCTTCCTGTAGCAGGAAGTGTGGAAAAGGGAACAGTGGGGACAAGTTTATCTTGTTTAGACCAGTCTGAATGTAGGATTTCAATGTGAACAAATGTAATAGTTCAAAGAATCACTGAGGTGTAAAGAGACCTTCAAGATCATCCAGTCCAACTGCCAACCCCACACAACCACAGTCACTCCTAAACCATCTTCCCACATGCCATATCCAGACACCTCTTGAATACTTCCAGAGATGGTGACTCACCACTTCCTTGGGCAACTTATTCTGATACCTAACCACTCTTCAAATGAGTTTTTTTTTTTTCTAATATCTAATCTGAACCTCCACTGGTGCCATTTAAGGCCATTTTCTCTCAGCCTTTTACTACAGACACAGCAGAAGAGACCAACCCCACCTCACTACAACCTCCTGTGAGTTCTAAAGAGCAGCGAGGTCTCTTTGAGCCTCCTCTTTCTCCAGACGAAACAACCCGAGTTCCCTGAGCTGCTCCTCATAGGACATGTCTTCTAAGCCCTTCACCAGCTTTGTTGCACCTCTCTGGACATGCTCCAGCACCTCAATATCCTTTTAGAAGTGATGGGCTCAAAACTGAACACAGCACTTGAGATGCATCCTCACCCATGCCCAGCACAGGAGGATAATCCCTTCCCTGGAATTGCTGGCCACGCTATTGCTGACACAGGCCAGAATTCCATCTGCCTTCTTGTCCACCTGGGCACACTGCTGGCTCATTCTCAGCTGGTTGTCAACCAGCACCCCCAGGTCTCTTTCTGCTGAGCAGCCTCTCAAACCACTCTGCCCCCAAATGCATGGGGATGTTGTGACCCAAGAGTAGTTGCGTGACAGCTCCAGGCTGGCCAAGGCCAGTTTCTCTACCCATCCCCACTGCTGTGTTTCTTCACCTGTTTGTGCTTGGCCATCTGCCAGCTCCTGTGTGAGGAGTGCCCTGGCTGAGGAAAACAAAAAAGGGTCACGACAACTGGAGAGGAATATGTGCTGTTTTGGGAAGATGAAGACTGCTTAAATTAGAAGCATCAAGGACAGTCCTTGACTTGCTGTTTCTGCTGGAAGGCCAGAAACAGCACTGCTCAGGCATCCCTGTGCCCTGCAGTTACACCAGGAGGAGCGACTGGGTTTCAGCAGCCATTAGGTTATATTAACCAAGATGAAGTTTCACTTTGCTTCTGTAGTAACCTGGCTGAGAAGTAGAAAGAAACTGGATGGAAAGCAGAGCAGCTTTGTGTTAGACACAGAGCTCTCCTGGGTGTGCCTTCTGCTTCCTTGGTGTGAATGTGTATGTACTTTGGAAGTGTGGACGTGAGGATACGGTCTTAGCAGGTCATCAAGGAGGTGCAGAGGAACATTTCCCAGAGCAGAGGGATGTGCTGGGTAGCTGTGCAAGTGGAGCTTTACCTGCAAAGGCAGTGCATGACTGGCTGAGTGACATGGGCACACCAGCATGTTTGTCCTTGAGAACTGAACCAGCCCCATAAGGACATTTGATTCAAGTTGCAACTGGAGTTTGAAGTGAGCCTAATCTGTCTCAGGGGTATCAGGACCCAGTGCTTTCCTTGAGAGATATTTTTGTCGCGAGTATTCTCAGAGCGTATCAGGATGTCATGGTCAGTCTGGCATGGTCAGGTATCCACATCTCTTGGGGCCCAAGGTGGGGATGGTGTCAGCTGTAACCCTGAGGGTGAACAGGCAAGTTCCCGACTTCCCTGGAGCCACCATTCTGCTGCGCAGTGACCGCAAAGAATTTGCAGAAGCCACCTCCTAGGGAATATAGCCCAGAACCTCCTCTGCAGCAGGTGCTTCCTCCACCCCAGCCCCTTCTTGAATATGAGGCATTTGGCCTGTCCAGGGACTCAAATTAACCCTTTCCCTAACCCTGTGCACTGCATATTTCCATGTCC
Organism: Irena cyanogastra; assembly: GCA_013397155.1. Taxonomy (NCBI): domain Eukaryota; kingdom Metazoa; phylum Chordata; class Aves; order Passeriformes; family Irenidae; genus Irena; species Irena cyanogastra. The sequence goes on from VWZV01010764.1 coordinate 629,908, forward strand.
CTGACTGCTGGAATTCAACTGGGAACCTTCAGTACAAAGGCAGTGCTGTTTATTTTTAATCTGTGGCACTGTGTGAACATTAATTAGGACTGATAATAAGGAATACAAACCTATTGGCACTCTTCTTGGTGGTATCATTGAGGAATACTGGCATGGTGACAGCTCTGCTTCTGCTCTCTGGGTAAGAAGCACGCACTAGCCAGTGAACATGTTGAGAAAATAGGAAATATCTTAATGATTCCTAAATGTGTCCATCCCTGTGTGGAGAAGTTGCTGTCTTGGCTGCTGTGTGCCAGTGAAATGGGAGCATTTGTTATTTATGGGCAAAATAAGAGCTATTCTATTTATATTGTACAATGTTCTAAGTGTTTGGGCAGCCCAAACACTTCTGGTGGCATGGTAACTAGAAGAGCAAAACTTGGATGGCCTGGGATGTGGACAGCCCATGGTGGTATATCTGTAACAGCAGGTTACCACCCAGAAAATACCCCTGTGGTTAAAAGTGCTCAAGGGAGTGGATGTACAGGCATTTCTGGAGGTAACCTGAGCCCTGGCAAGAACTCCTGAGAATCACTAAGAGCCTTTCCATTTATTTCAGTGGCTACTTTATGGAGAGTGAGAGCTAATTTTGTGGGTAAATGACTTTTCCATGAGGAAAGCAGCATCACCAAATCAGAACTTAAGATGTCCTGTGGGACCCTCCCAGGTCATGGTAGCAGCCCTGAGGCTGTTCCCCAGACTGTAGCCTAGATTCTTTCAGGAATACTGTCACGTCTGGGATAGCCTGTGCTCTGCGATGGCCAGAGCACTGCTCCAGCAGATCCAGAGAAGGAACAGAAGGATATAATAGCCAGATCTGACTGTGGCTGTCCTGGGAAGTGGAGACAGAAAGAGCTTTGATGATGATGCAGCTGCTCCCCTGGAAAATGACAGGGTTTGTTAAAGAGAAGCCAACAGTTCAGTTGCTTTACTATTCCCCTGACAATCAGGAAACCCCACAATATGGGAAGCTTCATCCTTTCATGTGTCATTTAATGGTAAACTTGAATAATTAAACCCAAATACCAAATCCTACATAAGGTAATTATATTAATAAATGCAGTTCATCCATTTCCACATAGTAAGTATCTCCTGGTGTTACAGGGAGTTTCTCCTCTCCTTTTGCCTTTGTTCTCTTTATTAAGTATCCCCTTATACTGCCTCAGGAGGAGTAAATAACCTCAGTTATTCATATTTGTTGCAAAAGAAACAATTACAGCCTTTACAGTCCCTTTTATGGATCCTCCCCAGTGCACTTCCACTTTCCCTGTCTTTTTCTTTCCCTTCCTGCCTTCATGTCTCCCTTTTGACAAAGAATGACCGGAAGCACATGTAATGATCCAGACTGGGGATTGTGGCTGCTGAGGTGCCTAATAGGATTATAGGATTTTCAGCATTAATCCTTATCCTATTCTTCAGGCAGACTAACCTTTTACTTAGATTTTTGCCTCCTGTTGCACAATTATTTGACTCTTCAGTGATTTCTTTACAGCTGCCGTTTTGTCCTTTTTCAAGGTGATTGTAATTGGTGTAGACCTCCAGCATAGAGCAGTGTAAGAACTGCCAGGCTGTTGTGGTTATTTGTTTAGTGCTGCAAGTGAGCTTTTCCTAACTCATTGATGGATGTCACCACTTCCTTGCCTCTCTCTATACCCTGAGGATGTGTGCTTGCTTTACCCCAGACTGTAGAACATTTCTGTAGCTTTAAATGTACATCAAGCTCTGGGGGGTTTGATGATCAGGATATCTGCTTCTGCACAGAAGGTAAAAGGGCCAAGGCTTTCTTGGGTACACAGCTCATTCAAAGAAGCTTTGAAAGATGGAAATGGGTGGGGAGTGGGTTGACACTGGTTTCCTAAGGAAATGAGACTTAAGTTGTCTGTTTTTCCACTGCTGCAAAACTTTTGGATCTGCAGGGTGGTTGTGGCCAAAATGGATGGGTCAGAGAGATCTCAAATATAAATTTCCTACATTATTCCTAAGAATTAGCTGCTGGATAGCAGCACTGTCTGCCAGGAGGTAAAAGCTGCAGTGCTGACTCCATAGGTAGGTCATTAATTTGGCTGGCCAGCACCAGGCAGACAGACAGTGCCTGTAACACAGAAGGAGTCACAGCACATCTGAGTCCCAGGTCAGCTGGCAGCTGTGGGAGGGAACTTAGGGGCAGTCCTGTGAATTTGGGGATGAGGGAAGAAAGCTGAAGGTCCTCTTATCTGGTTCAGAAAACATCAGAAGTGTGGCAGAAGAAGAATATAGAGATGAGGAGGACTGGGGAATGATATGGTTGGAACTGGTGTGGCTTGGGCTGCTGTCTCTCAAACTGGGGGCTATCAGGATGACTGCCAGGGAGCAGCTTGTTTTGGAGGCAATGGACTGATATGCAATGGGGGAGCAAGGAGCACAGGAGCTCCAAGGCGTGGGAAAATACATGCAGGGAACAGCAGAGGAGGAGGGTGGTGGCACTGCAGTCATTAAAAGAGAGAAGGGATCAAGGTAGGATGTGATAAAAGAGCAAACCAACAGTGGTTAGGAACAACGTTTTTCAGGCATGGAAAGCAAAGATAAGTTACTTCAGCTTGTTAGGAGAGAGTGAAGGTGAAAGGGACAGGGGAGAGAGGTTTAAACACGGGTGCATCCAGGCGGGATAGGGACCACACAAAGGAGATGGAAAGGAGACTTGGACAAGGAATGACTTTATGGCTTTCAAGGGACAAAGGAGGGACCACAGGGTCAACCTCAGGTTTGTCTATAGCGTGCAGAAGGAGTAGTTTGGCAACATTCTGAGCATGGAGATGAAGGAAGGCAGGAATCAACAATAACTTTAGTTATGCAGGAAGCTTGGGTGAGGGGGAAGTGAGAATTATTGTCTTCAGCAGGGTAGAGGAACTGAGGGAAGAGAGGGAGGATTGATGTGTGTGTTTGAATTAAATCAATTGTACTCAACCCTGATCCAAAGCCAAGTGAAGACAGTAACTTCAAGAGACTTTTTGGAATATCTCTATATGCAAATATTTGTCTTAAAAACCCTGAATATGTTTTACAGAAATGCCCAGACATCTTTTGTCTTCCATTTGTAGAGTGTATCCAGAGATTGTGACCCCAAGGCGCCTAGTAAGCCACAGCCATGACAAGACTGGCTTCCAACATTCCTTGAAACAGTTTCAGTCTGGTAAACCACAGCAGTAATAAATGTCCGTATATGCACACAATACACTGCAAGGCAAATCAGTGAAACTCTCAATCTCCAGTTTAGGGAGATCATGTCAGCTTATTAACTGTACCTTGCTCTGCACATGCAGAATTGTTGCAATTTCCTTCCCTCACAGGATTTTTCCCCCAAGTATTTATTGTCTGCAACTAATTATTTTCTGATATTCCTATAAACCATTTGCTTCTTTAGGATCCAATGACTTTCTGTTACCAGCACAAATTGAGGAAATGAATATCAATCATTCAGTAATTATTTGCAGGAAATAAAAGTGTGAGATAGCAGCCAGCCTAGGCCAAGAAGGAAGAACAGCATTGCAGTGCTTTTTATAAGGAGAGACAAAAATACTTTTCATTTGCTCAGCTGTTATTTTCTGAATATTGTAGCTTTCTTCCTTTTGTGAATTCTACCTTCTTTGGATTAGGTCCTGCTACCACTGAACTCGCAATATTTGCTATTAGCCTTAGTGGGAACAGGATCAAACCATTGTCTGTGTGTTCATCCTTGCCTTAACCCATGTTGCCTTTTGGTGGGATACTGCAAGGGAGAAAAACACTTTTAGTTTCTCAGGATCTTTCTGAGTGTTTGTATCTGATCCTTGCAGATAGCACAAGCCCCTCTGAGTGAAATAGGTTTGGAGCTGACTGCTTCCAGCAAAGCTTTTTGAAGCCAGTGTGAAGCCTCTGTAAAACATTGAATCTCCTCACTCAGTAGCTGCTTTTCTGAAGTCTGCATTGTGCTTCAGTTTCTGCTAAGCCATGCTACAGTGAGCATGATGAATAGCAGGCAAATTACCTTTAGTCACTGCTTTGGAGATCGAGATGTGTGCTGGCTCACCCCATTCTTTCATAAATACCTTCTTGAGCTCTGGGAAGTACGATGGTGCACCATATCCCAGAGTGTTAATTTTTAATGTCTTATACACGTAATGGACTTGACTGTAATTACAAGTCCCACGGCACACAGTCACTGCTGGCAGGGTGGAAAAAGATAACTGCGAGTCCATGTGGCTCCACAATTAGGGATTGAAACATTGATCATTTTCATTCCCAGGAGCAAAGGAAACAGTTGTATGAATCTAAAGCAAAAGCTTCAACGGAAGGATGGGTAGTTGCAGGCCAATAAACATTACCCTGCAATCTATTAAATTTAGACTTTGCAGCATCATCCTCCTGCTTTGAATAAAACTGACTGAAACCTGGGCAGGGCAAAGTGGTTTTGACAAGCCTATGCTTACGTCCAGAATAATCCAAGTGAATAAGTAGTGTAGGCAGTGATGCAGAGAGAACCTAGTGTAAAAAATTCTCCACGTTTTTTTCTCAATAGTGCTATTTTTAACTTACAGATCCTTGTTTCTTTCTTACATGAAATCTTGAAGCTGACAGCATCCCTTTCAGACTTGAAAATGAAAGGAAGCTGTCTGAAAGAGCAGTAGAGCTGGGATTTTTAGGCCTGATCATGTTGGCATATCTCGGTGGGCAGATTCCTCCTCTTTCATGAGCCCAAATTGACTTTACTGAACAGTGCAAGGTTCTTCCCTATACCAAGTTTAATGTAGGAAAAGGCACCCAAACCCTTGCACCAGTAGAATTTGGATCCTGCTTTATCATCTGCCAGCTTTTCAGAATACTGAATAGAGGTGGAAGGGATTTTAGACAAACAATTGTCTCTCTGAAAGAAATACTCCCATATTCCTGGTGTTGCAGTAGATTGTTTCAAGATCAGACTTTTAATTTCCTTTTGGAAGTGTGGTGGTGGCCTTTTTTTTTTGTTTGGTTATTCTGTTTTGTGTGTAACTTGTAAGGTACAGCTTTGGAAACATTGCAAAAGGAAAATCAGCCTCAATCTCTGCTCTTTATTCAAGTCACTGGCAATAGCTGCTCTGAATTCAGTGATGCAAAATCACTCCTGTGCTGTACTTAGAGCACTCAAGCTTAAATCAAATCCTAACACCTTTTGCCAGTGCAAAAAACACATTTAAAACACAGGGAAAAAAATCTTCTGCTGTGACAGTAATCAATTTAATCCATTTATTGTTTGTTTGTTTTTTCCAGGCTTATTTTTGGCACACTTTACCCTGCATATTATTCTTACAAAGCCGTGAAATCAAAGGACATCAAAGAATATGTGAGTAATGAGGTTTGTGGCTGTGCTGGAGGGTTGTTTTCTAAGATTGCTCCTTACCACATTGGAAAGGTGTTGCCTGTATTCTGGGAAGGCTCATAAAGCAAGGGCAGACTGGCCTGAAGGTGGACTGGTTGATTGCTGGGCACAAATGAGACTTGAGTTTGTGTTTCTGGCTCCAGTGCAGAGCTGATGTGCTCCTTGACAAATGCATGCTGTTCCTCTGGTGGTGAGATATACAGCTGACTTAAAAGGCATTTGGCATCCAGAGCTTTGTGTGCTCTTCTTTGTTTCTGAAGAGCAGCATAAATCAAAGCCTTTTCAAAAAGCCTTGAAGCTTTAACTGCTCATTCAAAACAAGGATAAGAGGAGGCAACTAGAAGTGCATATGACTGAATCCTCAGACAGAAACATCCTTCCTCGCAGAGCGACCTATTTACAGGCAGGTCTGGCAGCTGGATGTGCTCTCTTTTTTGTTTTTGCTGAAAAATCTTCCCTGGGCCCTGGTTTCTAAAGGCATTTGGGGCCATCAGAGGAAGTGAAATGAGGGAGTATCAAAAGCACTTGGATGCTGTTGGGGTCCTGTAGGATTGGTAGTGCCTTTCACAACCTGAGCTCTTTTAACTTCATTGAACCCAGCTCAGCCTCCAGATCTTGACTCTTCAATCCTCTCAAGATCCCAGGGATAACTAGCCCATTTGCTCATCTGGATAACAGCACAGATGTCTATCCTGTTAAATCTTTAGTGCAAACTCAATCTGGGACTCACTGTGGCTGCTAGGAGTTTTGTTTATAATTTTCCTCCTTCAGAAAATGGTTTTGGGTATTTTGAGAATCATAAGTGTTACAGAACACAGCAGATACTTAAGGCAAAATGTCTATGCAGCCCTTGCACAGCTGTGCTTCTCAGAGCCTCTTTGCCTGAAAATGTTGAAGATGTGCTCAAGCATCTCCAAGCAGTGTCTGCCACTGATACTTAATGTTTCCATAGTCTTTTACTGGAAGGTATTTTGTTAAGGGTCCAATTCCTGTTGGAAATTTAATTGTAAAAGAGGAACTCACATCAGACACTTGTGGTTCTGACGCAAATGTGAGAACGGCTCATCTAAGACCTGATCTGCCCTTACAACTGATCTCAGTTTAACACAGCAGTTGTGACAATGTATCCATTAGGGCCTGATTAAAAAAAATAATACATAAACTAATAATTTACACTGACACAGGAGGAACCTTCACTTATTAATCAAAACTTATATCACTCTAATTTTATTCTGCTTGGTAATAGTAATTTTGATGCATGTTTTAGTCTGATCCAAGCCCATCCACACCAGGTCCTGGTTTGTGTTTAAAAGTTTTGCTGGCAGTAATGTCTAACTGAGAGAGCCATGTTGGCACTGAGGCTCTGAGGAGTCACACTTACGTAAGAAGTCTGGCAGATCATGTACTGGGAAGATGATGCTCTCAGGCATTTGGCAGTGCCATTATTGCTGTAACACTACATATAGATATAAATATGCACATAAATATAAATATAAATATAAATCCCAGGAGAGCAGCTATGTAGCCGAGTGACAGGTGCTCAGGGAATAATTCCAGTACCTATAGGGAGATGGAGACTATCAGTACTGTCCCCAGTGTATCGGGGAGAAGATGGGGATATAATTTCCAAGCTGGTGAGGACCAGATTTATTGACACCTCTGTCTTCCATTCCCCAGAGCAGCACCTGGTGTAGGTATCCCTCTTGTACTGTCTTCCCTGCAGCCTTTCCTTAGCCTAATGCAATTATACCAGCCTTAGCTAACATGGTCCAATTCTCTAATTCATGGATTTTCACGGATTTTCACGGGTTTTACTTCCTTAAGCTTTCTAACATTCCAGCAAAGCTGCTTAGGGATCTCAGTTTTCAAATACACCTAATTAAACAACTGTTGTCAGTTGAATTAACAGCCTTTATCTCACTATCTTTTTTCATCCCAAGAAGAACCAATACTACATACTCCAGACTAGTTGAGCTGTGGTTTTAAGTGCTATTTAGTGCCCAGTGACAAAAATCTCCAAATTCCTGAATTACTTGAGGTACTACAGTTTATCTGACCAAGTCACCATCCCCAAATACTCTCCTGCTGTCACCCTAAAGGAAACCATCATCCTTGACAGTGGAGTTTCTCTAGTTGAACACAGACAGCACAGCACATGCTCTCACTACCAGGGTGAGGTAAAACACTCCCCCATAAGCCCAAGGCAAGGGATATAAATTATTGCCCTTGTCACTGCACTGGGTGTGGGTGGGAGCAGGCACAGCCACTCCAGGGCTGCCCACTGAGTCAGTAAGTTGTGGTGAATTGATTGTGCTCCTGATCCCTGAATTAGGGGATGGGCAGTTACCTCTTTACCTTATCCTGGCTGCAGGTATTATGTAAGTAATTACATTTTGTCTTAACTGGAGTTCGGCCAACAACCTTATTTTAACATTTGCTATTAACATGAGCCAAGTGAGATTTTTAATGCCCTGTGATAGGGCTGTCATGCTTTACTGGCCAGTGGAGTTTCTGTAAGGACAGAGTCAGGCTGCTCTCCTTTTCCTGAGACCAGTTCTAAAAGCCACAGTCACCTTCACAAGGGCTGTGTAAATCTGACACGTGTTATGTGCTGAAGTGGGGCAAACTGGCACCTTCAAGTCCACAGTAATTGCTAAATACACAGTGGGGAGGGTGAGGGGGTAAAAATTTCTTTTCCTATGAGAGTTATTCTGCACACTTGTGCCTGTAACAGATAGTTTGAGACTGTTTTTGTTTACCAGGTGAAATGGATGATGTACTGGATCATATTTGCACTCTTCACAACAGCAGAGACATTCACGGATATCTTTCTTTGCTGGTAAGCACCAGAGGGGAGAGGGTCTTTGGCGTGAGATGAAAAGAAAGTGGAAATGTGGAGAAAAGGCACACAAAGGTGCACTGACTCCTGTACAGGGGTTCAGCAGCTTCAAGTGCATAGAGGGTTTTTGTCTGCAGGAAACATGCTTCCTTTCTTAGTGCTGTCACAGAAAAAGCAAGAAAGAAGTGGAAAGGTTCAGTGGCATCTCATTAGTGGGAAATCATTACTGGAGTCTCAGGCCCTGCCTGTCAGAGAGGCACAGCTGACTGCCCAGTTGGATGCTTGCAGAGGTCATCACATAAATAACAGTAGATTTAGCTACAGGCAGAGTTTTAGACTTGCTTGGCTGTATCCTACAGTAAATACAGTCTGTGGACCACATACAAACAGCCCTGCAACACAAGACTTTGCAGGTTTCTGTGTGGGTGGTTGTTCCTGGAATATTTGGCCTGACACGTTCCTGGTTAGGCTGGGTTTCTGGTTTGATGGAGGACAGTGGCAGTCAACACTGATGTGGCTCTCTGGTGCCAATGGAAGGATTCCTGGTGACCTCTGTCAGGACGAGAGTGCATAAATGCCCATTTATCAGATTCAGTTCTTTTTAGATGCTCAGGTTTGAAAGTGTTTGTTGCTTGGTTGCCCTTTATAGTAAGGCCTTTCTACCAGAAACCAGTGCGATCAGTAGACTTTAGGACAAAAATTTAACTGTAGTGCATGGCCCTTAGAGCCTATTCCTGCAAAGCACTGCATGCCTTGAGTGAGTGCTCCAGATGAAGGAAATTGGGAGAACTTGGCAACGCGTCAGATCTATTAAAAAGGAGATAAAATACATTAGTGTCTATCTAATTTGCAGGCAGATCTGTCTCTCTTGTGTTCATCTGGAGCTTTGTAGGTTTTTTTGAGGGTGAATTATGTGGATCTGTCAGGAGAAATGGCAGAAGGCTCATCTAGCCTGTGAAATCAAGCGTTGTAGAGATCCTCAGTGAGGTGGGAGATGAAGCTGACACATCCATGCTCAGAGCAGAGCATTGCAGAGGTCCATTGTGTCAGACTTGGGTGCTGCTGACCCAGCTGGCTCAGTGACAGCACTGTGTGGCACAGAAGGAGCCTGTCTGGTTCCAGCTGAGCTGGTCCACAGCTGTCACAGGTCTCTGCACTGCTCTTGCTTGCAAAGAGTAACAATAATTCATCACACTGCTGGGTGCAACATTCCTGCCCACATGAAGATGCTTTTGAGTGGCCAGTCTTGAGCTCTGGGCTCTGTCCTCTAGAAAAGAGTCTGGATAATTTAATATCAGGATGTCCCTGGCTGCTTGTTACAGCTAAAGCATGTCCTGTTGTTCATGTCCTCCATATTTTGCAGCCCTACCTGAAAGTCAGCGTGGATCTGCACCTTTATGTTGCTTGGACAACAAAGGTTCTTGTATTTCAGTTTCAGTCATGTGAGTGTTAGCTTAAAAGCTGAGAGGCAGAGAGATGGAAAGTCCATTAATATGTGTCAATGAAATACTGGTTTGCTGGTTTGGTCTTTGCTTTCTCATAATGACTGGGGATATTGTGAAGGCAGTACCTGTGATCTTTGCATGTAGAAAGCTCCTCTTATCACACATCAGAGGCTCTTCCAGACCATTAAATAATGATTCTGATAACCAAGTAAATATTCACCCACATGCATCATTGAGATGTGTTCAAAACTGAGTCAATATGCATTAATCTTTAGATTTTTTGGTAAGCAAAAGCTTCCTTGAGCTAGGCTGGCAAATCCCTACCTGTGCTGAGCATCTCTAATTAAGGGCAGTGGTTAAGTTGGGAGCAGACAGTAACACTCTTTTTCTTCTAGGTTTCCATTCTACTATGAACTCAAAATAGCTTTTGTAGCTTGGCTGCTGTCTCCGTACACAAAAGGCTCCAGCCTCCTGTACAGGAAATTTGTCCATCCAACGCTGTCTTCAAAAGAAAAGGTAACCACAGGTGCCTGGGTCCTCTCTGGGTGAAACTGAGCTATGGTGTGTTTATTCCAGTCCCTGTATCATTCATGTTCATGGAAGGATTGGGAGTTGCTGATTCTCTTCCTCTATCATTTGATCTCCTCTTTTTGGTTGGTGTTTTTGTTCTTTGGGGTTGTTGTGTTTTTAAATACTGGTATCTGTTCAGAGCACTCACACTTATTAACTCATTTTTGTGCAGTTGAGAAGGTGGGAGGGAGTGGGATAAAAATACCTCCTGAGCTGCTTTGCATGTACTGGCTGATTATAGCTGGAGTGCTCTGTTGTGGCTGGATATAACAAATAGAGAAACTTGGTCTGGCAGCCAGGACTCCTCAACTTTGTTCCCAGCTCTGCCTAAAACATTGTACAGCAATGAGACAAACAGCCCAGGCAGTCTAAAATGGGCTTAGCAAGCACATGCCTGGCTGTGTAGTGTGGTGAAAAAGGCATGCAGCATGTTGAAGTCCTAGATTAAAAAAAAAATGTCTTGCTCATATTAAAGATGCTAATTTTGGGAGGGGGACATTTTAACTTGGATCATTTGCCTGCCTGAGAGATTCCTGTGGCTGTGAACGGGAATTGTCAGGCAGATCCATTTGGCTCATGAGAATAAATGGACCAAGAACAGCCATTGTAACATACCAACATGAAAACTGCTGAGTGAATAACTGTTTCCTGCGCTGGCAACTTGGAAATGGAAACTCTCCCTTTAGCCCCAGGCAGTGAAGGAGCAGTTGGATCTCAGTCCTGTCCAAGGACAGTGGGAATCAGTCCCCTGTCTCTGCTTCCCTTTGCTTGTGCTTCTCCCAGGTAGGGCTCATGCATTTTGAGCTGCCACCTCTTACCTACGGGAAATAGGGAGAGCAGCCAGCAGCTCCTCACAGCCTCCAGGCCCTACTAACCCAGCACATCCACCAGCTGAGTACTACAAGTCATTGCTATCATTATCATCCAGACCTCAGTGTCCTGAGGGAGGGAGAATAAGGGCAGGAACCTCCCTAACTGTTTCACTGTATATTGAGCAGCATCAAAGTCCAGAAGCTCTGGGCCTACCAATTCCATGGGCATCTGAAGCTGGGCACTGCCGTGATGTGCAGAGACATCTCAGATATTTCTGAGGCCACCTGTCCTGGACACAGCTTCAGCTGCCCAGTGTCATCATATTATTATTTTTAACTATGAGGCAATCTCATTTGTCTTCGAAGTGCGTGCTTGCAAATGGCTATCAGTCCATGTTGCTCAGGCAGATTTCTCTTGCTTCCAGAACCCCAACTTTGGGTCCCAATCTTCCATTTGTAGAATAAAGAGTTCCCCAATCTTGCAATGGGAGTTACTGCCCCCCAGCAAACTTTCTCTCTTTGCAAATGTTGGCTGCAAACTTCTTTCCAGCCACAGTGGAGGAAATGGAGGACATCTACTTCCATGAAGTACCTGACTGCCAAGAGTTTGAGGCTGGTAACGTAAGCCTGCACTTGTCCTTCTTATGCTTTTTTAATCGTTTGGTTTGTTTTGTGCTCTGACAGGAGATCGATGACTGCCTCATCCAGGCGAAAGACCGGAGCTACGATGCCCTTGTGCACTTTGGGAAGCGGGGGCTGAACGTTGCAGCCACGGCAGCTGTCATGGCAGCTTCAAAGGTAAAGGTGCAGGTCAGGATGGTGACTCATTAACATCTTATCTGCATCTACTGCCAGCAGCAGCCACAGTGTGGAGTCGGAGAGATGGTGGGGGTAGGGATTCTCTCATTAGTTTGTATAGTGACCTATAATTTTTGTGTAGTGACAGGAAAGAAGATGAAGTTCATGAAGGCTAAAAGTTCTTCTGCAAGGAATACACATAGCTGGTGTATAATTCTCTGCTGAGATGTTATGTAAGAGTCAATGGGAAGTGCCATTAGTTGCTTTTGGAGGACGAGTAGATATGGGATGAGGGGTCTCATCTGAAGGGGTTTATCCTACACTTTCTTCCTGCCTTAGACCCAAACCCAGAAAATAGCTGTTATCTGTTGTTCCTTTTCTTGCAGAAAAGCTGCAGGGACTTGATTACTGCATTTTGGAGTCCTGCTCTCTGGCCATGGGCTATCATGGCTGAGAGTTGATGTGCACAGTATGTTTTGGGGGTGAGACTTGGCTACTACGCCTGTTGCAAAAGGATAGTTAGAAACATATAGACACGGAGGGTACTGGTAGTAGGAACAACATGAGAATGGGAGTTGAAGGAAGTTTTTTTCCTCTGCCAAATGCTTTTCCTATGACCTCAGGCACATCACTTTAGTATGTCTTGGCCTTACTTCCTGCAAAAATGCATAATGTATCCTTGGGAGACCAAATACCATAAAGTCTATAAAGCCTGTTGAATGCAAGGTATTACCGAAGGGGGCTGTGCCATGCTCATGGGATCACAAGGATATGCTAAATCCAAAACTGCCTCCCTTTTCCCTGCCTAGCATTGTGCAGACTATGTTGTTGGGCCTGTTTTCTCCTGAATTGTTGTTCTTCAGTAGGGAGATTCTTCTAACCCAGGAACTGTGACATAAACCAAATTTGGACTGAAACCTGGGATAAACGTGGAGCTAGGGCAGGGCTGTGTAACATAGGTCCAATGAAATAACATTTTTGTGATGCCTCCAAGACACTTAACACTTTTGCTGCTGCCATGTAAGCCTGAAGAAGTCACACTGGGGACATAAATAGGCTCTAGGAATGACAGTTTTGCAGCACTGCCTTTGCTCTGAGCCTCTTCCTACAAGGTGCTGCAGACCGTCTGTGCTAGAGCTGTTTTTAGGACACAGTGAGAAACTAAGTGTGGATCCCAAAGGAATTCTGGCTCTTATCTAGGTAGCTCCTGAATATGAGAAGCTCAACAGTAACCCAAACCCACAGTGCCAACCTGTTCCTCCATCAGGACTGCAACAGTGTCTGCATCAGCTGTTCAACTGGAATGAGCAGTCAGCACCACAATTTTCCTTCCCACTGTTCCGCTATTCTTGTGTTTTTCTTAAGAATCTCTCTGCCTTGAAATGTGGCTCCAGTGGCAATGGGAAGAAGAGAGAAGAGTCTCCATGGTACAAGGAAACTGTTGTTTTTCATAGTTGATGAAACTCCCCATTCAGTGGTGGAAGAAAACAACTCTGTGACTCGTGTGGTATTATTGTACTGCATATCTGCTAACACAGCTTGAGAGAAAACTGTTAAGATATTGCAACCTGTAAATGGGACAGAAGAGTCTTTCTTGCACACTGCTTTGGGAAAGGGAAAATGATTTGTTAATAAGATTGAGAGGTTGTTATTGAATAGATTGATTGATTTGATTTTTACAACAAAGCAAGGACCGTTCAAGTATTTCCCTCAGTCTTGACATTTAAATTACTCTGAATGTATGAGGAAAAAATAGGACTCCTGGTTTCCTTCACTGCTTTGGCTTGTGGCCTCCAGCAAGTTGCTTGTTTCTGTGTGCCTAAGGGTGAAGATCCGACAGAGTGTGAGCCGATCTGACAGCTCTCCTTCTCCAAAATGGGGTAGTGCTCCAGCTCCCAGTGTGCACCAGCATTTTGGACCTCTTCAGGTTATTTCTTATCTATCAGAAAGTTAATCCTGAAAGAAAAAGAAAGGGATATGTTCTTTTGAGCCCACAAACTTATCTTGAGTGGCTGAGCAAGCATAAGGAAAGGGATTGAACTATATTGTGAGAAGCATGGCCAGAGGAAAGGAAAGCAAGATCATCCCTTCCTGGTCTTGAGAAGCAGACAGATTAACTGTGCTGTTCATGGAAGTACACCCCAATCTGTTCCCAGTGTAATATCCAGGAATGGTTAAAGCAGCTTCTGTCCCTTGCCCTTCTGAGACAGAATGTGCCGCTGTTCTGGCAGGGAGAGCAGCCTGGTGTGAATTACAGCCTGTTGTGTTGCAGTGCAGAAGTGCTGAGCTGGGCTTCCTCAGGTACTCAGGATGTGATTGGGCGGGTGTGGACGTGTCTCCATGTAGCCGTCGCTGCTGCTGAGGAGGGAGTTGTTTCCCAGAGAGGAGTGATACAACAGGCAGGGGTGGGAACTGTTTCTGTTGCCCTGGTTTTCAGCTGCTGTCATCTAAATGTCAACGCCCTTACTTGCTCACTTGAGAAGGTATAACTGAGCCAGATTATCCTGTGTGAGAGAAGTTTAAATGACTAATTATCTGGAAAACACTTTGAGCAGACAGATGCCAGACCAGACTGCAGTTCTGTCCTTAGGGGGAAGTTTCCAGGGAAAGAGGAAAGAGAATACTATTTCTAAGGCTTATCATGGTTTTCCCAATGCCAAGATTTAAGGGTATCCAGCTAGTCTGTGATAAGTGTTGAGTGTAGATGGGAAAGTGAGCCTTTCATTTGGTTTCAGCCTTTAAAGGATTGTGTTAAAATTGGAACCTTACAGAGATGATGGTTTATTCAGTAGCACTGAGCTCCTGCAGCTTCCATGGAAAACATGGCTTTTACCAGCAAGTGAATGTGAGGATTATTTACTGCTTCATTTGGCTTACTGGGTGAGGAAAAGATGCTTTTATATGCGGAAATGGACCTTCAGGTTTTGCAAATCAACTTCACATAGTGGCAGTACACAGTGAGCTGCTGAGCTGAAAAAGGACTCTGTACAGACCTGTTTTCAGTAAATTAGCTGAAATCTAAAGGCTCCTATACCTGGAGAACATGTCTCACACTGTGCATAGCCCTGTCCTCTCCTTTCTGTCTGAGCTGTGATCCATCATGGTCATTTGTCTTTCATGAGAAGATCTTTGGGCAAGGCCCATATTTTAATTCTTTTCATCCATCGTATTTTTTTTATCCATTCTTTTTGTCGATCATATTTTTTAATCCACCCTGTTTATCCATCATCTTTTTATTTGTGCAGCACAATGTGTCTGCATCTCTGATTACCATTTGTGTGTGACAGGCTGCTGCTTATATATTTACTGCAGGCAAAGATGCTGCAAACTGTGCACAGCCATGCCTTCCTTACCTCTGATCCCCTGTCCCTTTCCCTTTTTTGTCTTAAATACCATATATTTTCAGTTAGCCAACTGCAGGCTTGTCCTTCCCCCTCCTCCTGCTCCCTGCCCCTGCTCTGTTTTGAAGCCACAGTTTGCTAACGCTGGCACAAACCTGTGCCAGTTCATTTTACAGACTGAGGAGCTGTCAGTGTCCCAAGCACCCTGGGCCAGCCTAGCTGGCTCACTTGAGTGTTTTCTCTCTCTCTGGAGAATCTATTTTTGATGCTCACTAGGCAAACAGAATGTTGCATATCTGGTTTATTACCCCTGCTAGATGCTCAACACAGATCTTTTCCCTGCCCATAGCAGCTCACATCCCCAACCAAGGAGCATAATCTCATTTGGGGCTCTAATCCTGTCCTCATCACTTGGTGATTCTGTCACATGTGGTGACTTCAACTGGGTCAGTCCTAAGTGGTAGGATTAAATGACCAGGCAGTAAATCCTGCTGCTCTTTGTGTGTTTTCAATTAATTCCAGCTAATTCAGCCATTTCCATTCCTGAAGAGCCCTGGGCACTGACCACCACCATCTTTCCAGCTCACCTTGGTGGAGAGAAAACAAGCTTGCTTTTGGGTCACAGCAGAAGGGACCAGCAGCAGCAGGGCTGTTACAGCCCCAGTCATGGGGCTGCTGCAAGGCCTTGGCCAGGCAGTGCATCCAGCAGATGGATCCTGGGTATAAGTGGGCTTCTCATTGCCACCAGTCAGGTTTCAGTGTAAGCAGCTGGGACACACACGGCTGCAGCAAGGAGAGGCTCCAGTGGCTTGGAAGCAGCACCAGCCTTCTCCAGCACACTTGTATGTACTCCCTTGCTGTCACCACGCTCCCAGCACTTATCCTCCACCTGTCACCCTGAGCCTGCTACCACCTGCTGCTTTGCCATGTCCCCAGTCCCCAACTCCTCTATCCCTGCTTGCTTTCCCAGAAGCCTGCCCAGCCCTGCCATTACCTCCTGTCTTTCTACAACCCACACATCACCAGTTTTACACTCTCTCCCAGCTCTGTCACTCTCTTTCAAGCTCCTGAGTTTCTCAGATCCTGTTTGGATGTATCCTTATTCCCCACCCTGAACAAACCAATTCTGCCAAACAGACCCACATCTTTCCCCACCTGGAGACAAATCCTGCTCTCATCCCCAAGCTGTAGCCTCAACTCTGCTTTTCAAATGAGATTTGGAGAAAACATCCCACTACCAACAGATTAGTGTACTCCAGAGGTTTCTGATAATGTACCTTCCCCTGCCTTTCTCCTGCCCTTCTGTAGGTAAGGTGGCAGAGCAGCTGGTGCTGTGGCCCGTTGCGTGCCCACTTTTACGCGGGGGAGTGGGGCACAGTGTGGTGCTGGCAGTGGGCGTAGAGCCTTGGCAGGAGAAGATAAATGAGGTGGAGGGAGCAGGCACACATGACTGGTGTGAGTGAAAAGCCCATTTGTGCCTAATAAGTCTGAGAAACAGTCCAGGAGCCTTTCATGCGTGGGGAATGTGGCTCGCGGTGCTGCCGGAGCCAGCAGTCACTGCACATATCGTTAAAAGGAGCAGCCATGCAGACAGGCAGGAGGGTTTCAGAATGTGCATCCACCTGCTTAACTAATGCTCAGCAGTTCCCAAACCACCTGTCTGGGCTGGCATTTCTATTCTATTAATTTCTATTTCCACCTCTGGGCTCACCTTCCCCTGGGGGGTTATAGCTTCATTACCTTAGGGCCCCTTAGCCCAAGAAATTTATCAGGACGTTTTTCAGTACATTTGCTGTTTTTTAAACCAGGACACTGGGAGGGGAATGCTGGTGATGATTTAGGCTTTATCTTCTTCAGACAAACAGCATATTTCAATTCATTTCTAGTATCCAGCTGGAGTAGCCAGTGCAATTGTCTGAAAATCAGTATTTAGATCCCTAATTTACCAGGCAATTTTAGATTGATTTAATGAGGAAACTGGGAGAAAAACACATGTGTGGGAGAGGCATGCTGCCTTTTGTGGCATAACTGCATAACTGTGGAGAACTGCACTTCTACTTGAATTGGGAGAGGGAGGCAGGGGGTGGGGAGCATCCTTTCCCTTAAGATGCTTGATAAAGCCTCTTTGTAGTGATTAGATCCCAATACTCAGAGGGAGAGTGCTCCTTTGCTGAGCAAACATATGGGAGCACAGTTCTGACCAATCTGCTTAGCACCACATCTGTGATCTGATGGCCACATCATGTGCCCTCATCAGTAACATGGCCTAGAGCTGCAGAGGTCAGGAGTGATTTAGAGTTCACAGTTTGAGAAGCCTTTGGGGACACTTTACTGTTGTCTCAGAGGAGCTGAGCTTGTTGCTTTTGAAAGTAGCTTCTTTTAAAGGATCTCCATTTGGAATCCAAAATCAGAGATCTTGGAGCTATTTAATGCCAATAAAGAGGGACAAAAAATGGCTTTCTTAAAACATATGGTAGCATGGCACTGATTACAGTACTTTGTGAAGTATTCTTGTCACATGTGATGCATCTTTTATTCAGAAGTCTTTAAGAATCTGTTTCTCATAAATCTGTAGAACCCCAATGCTGTTTGAGTTACAATCCAGGTAACTATTTCCTGTTTCTCTTTCATGTTGGCTGCTTGGTTGGTGTCTTCAGCAAGCAAACAACACTCACTGAATGCACAGGACAGCAGAACCAAAAAATAAATTTATACAGAGAGACTAGTGTGGGAGAAACAATAACAAAGAGTTCCCTGGAGAGGAAACTAACTGCACAAACAAAAAGGATGGATGAAATTATGTTTCCACCATCAACATTAACGTCAGCTGGTTTCCCTTTGAGTCTTTATTACTGTCTGACATTTCCAAACAGGTAGCTCTTCCCGACTAGGCATGGCACGCAGGCCCTGGCCGTAGATAAGGATATTGCTTGTAAGATATTTGTGTTCATATGGTGGCAGTAGCAGTTTACTCTTTCACTCATGCCTGTGCTCAGACCATAAAGCTGATGGTTTTGCTCAGGGCCTGCCTGCAGCCAGACATGAGGAAGCTTCTGTGTGCAAACTCCTGCTCACTGCTGTGAGCAATTCCCCACTGTCACCCTACTGCTCAGGAGAGCTGTCAGTCACCAGGACTAAAATGACTGCCACGTGTCCCTCACATAATCCTGTTCCTAAATTAGTCATTAGGCCTGACACTGGGGATTTCTCCAGTGGAAAGCATCAATCAAATGCAAGGAGTGGAGTAGCAGGCCATTGTGTTTATAATTTGCTTTACTCTTTGAAAACGTTTTAGATGACACCTTGTCAGCTGGGGTTATGGAGTGGTTTCTCCGTCTCTCTGGGGAAGCTGAGGAAGGGAGAACTTATGTTCAGAGGTATAGCCCACAGGTGGGTGTCCCTGCTTTTTATGTGTACGTGAGTCCCTGCACATGATGCCCAGTTCATGTCTCACCTCGATTACTTATGCTTCAAATAGATCTTATTCTCAAAGCTTTTATGTGTGTTGCCACAATGGCTCTCTTTTTTCCCTTTACTAGGTCTCTCAGCTACTCCATTTACACTTGTATTGGGACCAGAAAAAAGGGCAGGTAATCTGCTGAGTGCTTTTACTAACCCCTAGCTAATGTCTGCTCCCTGTTAGACTAGCTGTTAGACTAGTTTGGACTGTTTTCAGCTGAGATTGGTCTGAGGCCAAATGCTGTCTGCTCTGCTTCCAGTGGGTAGATCCTGCGTGCTGAGCTTTAAAAGCCTGTCCTTGATCTCATCAGCAAATTGCCTTCCAAGTCCTCTGCTGGCAGTCGAAGAGACTCTAGCTCCAGGCAGGGAGCTTTTTACATGGAACACTCATTTAACTGGGCTGATTGCTGCTTCATTGGCCAAGCTGCTGTGTTTGCTGTTGTATTCTCACTAATGGATTCTCTCTCCCTCTGCTGTGATCCCTGTGAGGATGGTTGGGGTTGCAGTGGAGCTTTTGAAGGATCTCTGACAGGTGTGTTTGGGGCAGTCCTGGTGACACCATAGCCATAGCTGGCATCCTGGGAATGTGCACTACACCTTGTAGTGGACACTGGCAGGATGGAGTGCTTGCAGACATCTGTGGAGGAGAACTACTAACCACAGTTACAGCAAAAAGAGAGGAGAACATTAACAGATTGAGTATTGTGCTGGCAGTGTGCTGAGTGTGACTTAGCGTTCCCTTGCGTCTCCATTAACTGCTGATCCTAAGAGGCAAAAGGCCAGGAGTTGACATTCTGCATTAACAATGACTGTATTAAAAGCTTCTCTTTTGTGACTTGGCAGTTTTGGGTTCCTGATTTGTCATGCTGTGTCATAGTTTCCACAGCTGCAAAATGGAATTTGTAGGTATTAGAGGTGTTTTGAAGCCTGAATGTTTACAGAATTCTTTCATATTTTCAGACTGAAGGAATGATAAAATCTAGACACTGTTATTTGTTTATAATTAGATCATATTCAATGGGACTGTTATATAAATTGCAGATTTTTAAATTATGTGCTTATTTTTATGTACTTTAGCTTTAGCTACCTACATACATGAAGTATTTATAATTAATAATTCCATTGAATGTAAACCCAGTTTTTCCCAGACTCCTAAATGCATCTTTCTCTAAAAAGTTTTAGTTCAAATGGGAATGCAGAGACTGATTATAAAGTGGTAAAATAATTAAGACAGTTCTAGCTCTTTCTGATGTAGTGCCTTTTATAGTGCTCTTCACAATGCAGATGTCAGTTTATTGGAAGTATTTCTGATCCTTCCAGGCAAATACTGGTTGCATCAGTGTTTGTGCTCTGGACCCAGAGAGGCTGATGTTTGTTTTTGGAGATGATGATGGTGATGTCTGCAACATGAAGAGGAAGGCAGTGTGCAGGTTGCTGGCTCTGGAAGTTCAGTGTTTTAATACTGTTTTGTCATACTCTTTAAAGCAAAAAGGAGAGAATGTATTAGATGTAGGTGAGGAAGGAATGTCTATATTACTGTCATTTTGACTGAATCAGGCAGATATACTTCAATTAGTTTTAGATTAATTACTATGCCGTGTGGATGAGAGCTTTAATTTCACTTAGAATCACAAATGAGTTTCTGCAGCTTGTCTTGATGGCCAATGCCCTTATACTGTTGGTGCAGTGATGAATCTAAATAAGGTTGACATCAAGTCATAGCAGTGACTGGGCAGTGATACTACCATGTCCTTTCTAGAATTTGTCTTTTATCCTATTCAGTAGCACTGAGCCCTGGCTCTTCTCTGTAAGAAGACAACTTGTGAGGTTGGTAGGTCCTGGGAGAGGAAGAAGCAAAGGAAGCCTGAAGAGCTCCACTTTCAGTTTGTGCTGTACCTTCACCTATGGGCAAGATCAGAAGTATTTGAGGACAGATGCACCGTAGTGGTCAGGGAACAGAGAGACACCTGTTCCCACCTGTGGCCCCCAAAACCTCACTGTCTAGCAAACTCACTGTCTGTAAAATCAGAAGTGCCATGCCCACAGGGGTGGTCCATGTCTTAGGAGAAGCTGGATGAGAAGTTGAGTCCGGGCAGGGAGTCTTGTGCCCAGGGAAGTTAAGGCTCTGTTTTCTAGCAGCATTTCATGCTTGTGTCCTCTAAAGTCCTGAAAACACAGATCCCACACTGCTAGCACAATCATCCTGGCAATTGTTGGTGTTCAGTGAGGAGGAGAGAGAGGTGGTGTCATCCTTAGTGCCACAGCCCTCCCAGTGACAATTTTCAGAAGGCTGTGTAATAACATTGAGCTATTTCTCTGCTGACACAGTGAAATGGTGTTACTACAGCTACTGTCATGATGTTACTGCTGTCACACTCTCCAGGATAAAACTAGCCCAGATCTGTGGGGATGTGCTGCAAACTCTGGCCTGCAGCGTAGGCATGGCTTCAGGATCTGGATCCTCTCTCTGTGCTGAAATTCCTGGGATATCTCTCATGTCTATAGCAGTTGGAAGAGCATCTGCATGATCATGGCTACAACAGTAAACAAAAATCCCCCAAACAGCTGCTCTTCATCTTCCACATGATTGTTTTAACAAAACATAGCCTAAAACATGTGCTGTGCTAAGTCTCTTCTGTCAAGAAATAAAGCTATTAACTTATTTTCTTTTGCTAATAAATGATAAGTCTTTTTGTGGAATAATAAGCATTACATCTGGATAAAGTCTTTATTTCTAAAACATAGCTCTGCAAACCCTCACCATGCTGGCTTTTCAAATGTTTGTGATTTCATATACACCAGCTGCTTATGTGGCAGGGAAATAAAGGCTGGTAAACAATATTTTCCATTTTACTCTGAAACCATCCCTATTCAGTGGTAATTTCTGTCACATTTCTATTTGAGGTCAAGTAAAAATGTGGTGACTGGGAAAGAACTTTGAGTATTACACTGTATTCTAGGAGCAAGTAAATCAAGTGTATCCCTACAAAGGCCAAAGAAAAGAAATGGAACTCTGCAGGTTTTCACAAGTGTTCAGTGCCTTCACTCAGCCCAGGCCTTTGTTGTTCTTGTCGTTTCTGATATTTGGAAAAATTGTTTCATAGAATGGGAGGAACAGCAACAGTAATATTTTGCTATTATTTTGCTGTTTTATAAACAATCTTTATTTTTGCTGTTAGAAACTCAGGTTAAATTAAAGCAAAAATTAAGAAAAGGCAATTTTAGTTCTTTTTTTCCTGGAGAAAGTCAAAGTTGTTTAGTTCAGCCGCTTCAGTGTGTGCTTAAGGCTCTGTATTACACGCTGATGTAACAGACTCGTAGAGGACAGGCACGTATCAGGTCCCTGTTTCAAAGCTCTCTCTGGGGCTTTTGATCATTTTATGCCACTATATCAGAAGGCACAGTGCAAGAATATTAACACATCTTCTTCATTTTCAATGTGTTGGTGTCATCTTCCCTGCCAGGTCGGTCTGACACATGAATCTCATCTCTAACATGACTCATGTCCACATACATAAATTGCTAGCTGGAATGAAATGGAATTTGGGTTAGCTGGCTGAGCAGAGCAGCTGGGGGGAGGTTAAAAGCCTGACTCCTACTGACACTTGAGCTGGGTATGAGGGAGGAATACAGCACTCAAATTACAGTTCATCAGTTGCTAACCCTCTGGCTTTGCTGGCCCAGTCATTCTGCAATAGCAAAATATTATTTAATGGTCAGATTGCTCTCACTGGAGATCTGGCTATTGTAATCAGGCTGCTGGGTAGGATATCTTGTGTTGGCTTTGAATCAGCCACTGAGAATAGGGTATCTGTGCAGGAATTCAGTGAGGGTTCCAAAACCCGTCCAGAACTGCACTGTGCTCTGAGTGGCTTAGATCTCACCCAGCTGACCAGCCATGCAAGGCAACTACAGTTACCAGCCCAGTAACATTTGCAGAGTAAATGTAGCTTACACTGGCCCAAGAGGATTAGCTGGAGATGCCTCTGGGAGTGAGAACATATCCCAAGAGCGGCTCAGCCACTGGCAGGAGTAGCCAAAATTCAGGCATCAACTCTTGTGCCAAGCTGGAGAATGTGAGGGCAGAGGTGAGAGTTTAGCAAAATATAAGTTCTAAGGACTCCACTGCCATGCATATAAAGTCAGCAACATAATGTATCTTGGTATTTAAGCACAGAAGCACCATCAATTTTAAAATACTTTCAAAAGTACAATAGGCTAGTGGGAAAGAGCAAAGTAAGTCTGCTGCTTCTCTGCAATAGTCTGCAGGAAAGCTAAAAGTGGAGTTGAGAAGGAAGTTCGAACTCATTTTTCTTGTACAAAAAGCTTCAGGCTGAAAAGTTGGTGGTTACTGGTCTGTCACTTTTCTTGAATGTAAAAAGTGCAGACTGTCCCAGTGACTGTAGGTATCAGCACGTGATGCCCTCTCTACTTGCACACCCTAAAAGTAAGGTGCTGAGGGATTTGTATGAGGCAGAGGTACTGATTTTCCTTTACTGTGCATGCAGAATTTCTGAAGTGGTGTTGATAAATCAGTAGATAAATTATTGCTTTGCCTTCCCAATGGATCAATGCCAGTGCATAGGGGACAGGCAGTGTTGCCTAACAGCTTTAGCAAGGAATGTGTCCAGTCTTGCCTTTGACTGTAGATGTTCAGGATGAGTCCTTTCTCTCTGCCAGACCAGCACCAGAGTGAACTCTCCACTGGCCTTGACCTGCACCCTGGGTCAGGAAACTCAAAACTGCCGCCCAGAAGGGAACAGTGATGTGTTCTGGTCCACCCCAGCCTGAGTCCTGTGGCAGCGGTCAGGCTGTGCTGCTTGGACAAATACAAGTCTAGATGAAAGTGGTGGGTGAATTGCTACAGGTTGCCTTATCTTTTTGTTAAACAGGACAATATTTACTGTCTGTTATTTGCCTTCTTTCTGATTTCATCTCAGTCAAACCATCCACTGAGTTTTTTCCTAATTTACAGTTGCAGAAAGAATATTAGAATCACGCTCCCTATGTTTACTTCAGTATTTTTTCAAGACTATGTGCTATGAAGTATCTTTCAGATCCTTCCCCCTCTTTTACATTTAAAACATGAATGTAATTTTTATCAGTTATACAATTTATATTCTGAATATCATTTAATGTAGCTCAAAAGTTCTATGATTCTATATGGATTGAGTTTTCTGGTGTTACTACTTTATGGCTGTGGTATAGTATGAGTGTTACAGAGTACTTACAGTCAAATTTTTGATGGGATGCAGTTTTAATAGAAAGTGTTATTTAACCAACCCATCCTTCACAGATACATTCCTTTCACCAATTAATATCTTTGTTGTCAGATTGAGAATTAGTGTAAAAAGAAAGAAAAATATTGCATTAGTCCATTTCTTCCTTAAGCTGCATGAAAAAAAGCATTACATTTCTTGGAATTTAACAATATCTTTTTATTTCTTTAAAATTTCAAATTTTCTGTGCTCTGGAAATGTTGTGTATTGCTGAGAATGGCTGATTATAGATGGTTAACTTTAAAAGCAAGTTGTTTCGATGCAGTTCATTTAATTGTGATTCTGGAGCCAAGCATCTGTTTGACTCATTCCTAGTGAAGGAAAGTACCTACTAGAAAGATACAACAACATCCTGCTGCTTTACACATGGCTAAGGCTGCTCTGTGCTCAGATCACTGCAATGAAGAATCAGAGATGTTTTCCATAGAACCACTCTAAAAGGAAGAGCCAAGAGAGGGAATGATGCTTTTAGCAACATGTTTTTGTCATCTCTAGGTTATTGGACCACACAGGTCTCTTCCTATTGTCCTGATGGATTTCAATGAGCAAGGGAGAAAAAAGTCTCAAAATGTTGGATTTAACTTTGTGTTATTTACTTGCTTGTTTGACTAGGGACAGGGAGCCCTGTCTGAGAGACTACGGAGCTTTAGCATGCAAGATCTCTCGACGATTCGTGGAGACAGCAGCAGCACTGTTCCTCCCTCGGTCACTGTACGAACAAGTAGCAAACAGAGCCACCCAAAACCATCCAGAAGTGCATCAGAAGGCACTGGCAGCTCAGGTAAGTGCCAGTGTTATTTTCAGTGTTGTGTTGTCTGGAATATCACACTGTTCAATGAAGTCATGCCCTTGGCAGGAACAGAGAGAAACAGACACTGCAGGCAGCACATACCAGAATTCCCAGGACACAGACATGCTGTTGAGTCTCTTGGCACTTAGGGGATAGAAACAGTATCATCATTTGATGGTTACTATTCCTGGCTGGTACCAAGGATGGGACTTGAGCGTGCAGAGAAGCCAGACTCAGTCTTTGCAACCTGAGCTGGACAGTTGGGCTGGGGGCTGCAACCCATGCTGAAAAAAACTGTGTCTCCTAAGCACAATGGTTTGTTTTCTAATTCTGAAAGAACAAAGGGAAGTAATATCATGCTGTGAATAAGATCCACTCCTGAGGATTCAGTAAAAAAATGTATTTCAAGCTTGGTTAAAGAAATATTTTTGAGTCCAAATCCAAAACATTTAATTTGAGATAGCTTTGCAGATTAGATCTCAAAAATTGAGACACGGAGGGTTCTCCCAAGCAGGTGGCTCCAGATGGCTTCAGGGATTCCCACACACCACTAAAGATCACTCAACTCCAGTGCTGTGATGAGAAGCCATGGAAAGTTGCAGGCGTGTTGCACTTAGTAACTTGTGAAACATATGCTGGCAAGTCAGAAATTCAGCAGTTTCAACTTGTGTGTGTTGAGGTCTGTGCAAACACTTGTAGTGTTTCAAGCCTGGGTAGTTGCTTCCCCTTCTAATTTGCTTTACTTTTGGAATGGTATTAGAAATGTCTTGTCTCATCCTTCCTAAAGAGTATCCTTCAAGCCTTTTACAAATTCTGTGAATCAGACTTCTCCTTCTTTAAAATGTTATCTGTTGAATATATTTTCTTTATGGATAAACTGAAATGTTGGTGCACAGTGGTTTTATTCTCATCTTCAGATAAGGTCTCATGTATACTTCTCTTGAAGTAATCTATCTGAAAATAAAGTGTCCACACACGGAATATAGAAGTCTTTAAAAAGTCACATATTTAGACAAAAATAAATAATGACACAAATAAACCATAATTTAGATATCTTAATTCCACATTGAGTAGAGCAGCCTTTGTAGTTTTACTCTTGAGACAGTGAAGTCAGATCACCTGGCCACAAACCCCTGTCTCAAGACACAAGAGTTTTTTATTTTGGTCTGGTTTTGTATCCATAGTGTACAAGGATCTCTCAGAATGAATCTCTGAAAAAATATTCATAAATGTTTTGAACTCAGACTAAGTGTTTATCACAAATTTTGGATTGAAGTAATTTGAGATTTTCGGTCTAATTTATTTTAATGGAAACTGCACAAATTTGCAGACTCTTCCAAGACCTCTATTTGTCCCATCTCACTTGGTGATTTCATTGAGGTGCCTAATTGTCCTCTTGCAGGGAATACGAACAGACTTCTCTTGCAGGTGGTGGGAGACTCCAGCCACCAGCTTTGCTCTCACTTTTGATCACATGAAGTGAAAGATACAGTTCTGGTCTCTCCAGTCCTTGTGCTGTTTCATGTGGGCACCATTTTGTATGTAGTCAGAATGTCTGGAGGGGAGAATGATCAGAGTCAGCTGTCGTCTGTGTCTGTGTGTGTGTGTGTGTGTGTCTGTGTGTGTAAGCCTGTGATGTGTCAACCAAACTGTGTCACATCCTGAGGGCCGTATTCTGGTAAGATGACACTGCTCTAGGCACACTAAGCCCAGACATAGTTCCATCATTCCACCTTTCATCTTTGTTTAGTTGGAGAGCTGGACATGAGCAAGGGATAGACAGAATTTGCCTCTGCCCATTAGTGTGCTGTATCTACATGTAATACAGGTACATGTGAGAACGTGCATGAGCAGTCACTACAGAATAGCAGACACATAGCCCTTTCTCCTGTCTCAAAGCCCTCAGTGACATAAATGTCCTTGTTAGATGTCCCCACTGCCTCACAGAAACACTGAACTCCTCTTTTTTTTACCTACTTTAGAAATAGTGGGACATAGTCAATGTGACATCAGATGGAGTCAGCAAATATGACCCAGACTATGTTTTTGGCCCGAGGGTGTTTGCATTTTAAATAGACATCTTTTCTTGGTTTTTTGTCAACTTTTTCTTGAATTACAGAACTTGCATTGTAATTCTATTTTCCTGATGCTCTATCACCTCTTACATCAGCAACCTGTCACCCAAAGCAGACTTAAAGTAGATATTTTTGTTTTGATCTTTTTTTCTTTTGAGGTATTTCCCTCTCTTTTTTTCCTTCCATCCTAGTCCTACTGCAAATCCACAAATTATGTTAGCAACATTAAAAAGAGAACCAACAAAAAAACCCTTTCCTTCTGTAAATGATTCATTCCCAGTGTTCTAAGAGAAACCTTAAAATAGGAGGATAATGATTCCCAAAACAAAACCTAAAGTTTTATATAATTCAAAGGAGGCTTATGTTGATTGTCCTTGACTGCTGCCAGCTACAATTGTGCCTGCTTCTTGATCTCTTTGTGACCACACTAATTGAGGGGGTTAGCTGAGGGCTGGACTCAAAGGTTATGCTCACAGTGAAAAACACAGAGCAGTGTTCTTACCTGGTATGTTTTCTTTGACTGACAAAACAGCAGAGCTCAGTTTCTGAGGGGTAATAGCCTTGCTATTATAGAATTTTAGATTAAGCACTCAGGAAAGCACACCAAGCCACCATTCCTTTTTGATGAGAGTTCTGAAACTCCTATGGTTAGAATTAAGGTATAGCTGGAACAATGATGTCTGAACATAAAAATGCATGTTAACCAAATTAGCCAATAAAAGCTGAACCCCTGTCATCACATGGGACCTGTCATGGAGGATGCTGAGAGCTGACCCCACTTGGGACTGCTGTAAATACCAGCTAGAAGTGGTGGCATTGCACTGTGGTGGTCCTTTCCTCCGGCACCAATCTTTGCTCTTTTATGCTGAAGAGAGTTTCTTTGGGTTTTATGTTATTGTTGTTATTATTTCCATTATCATTATATTATCAGGGGAACTTTGGTTGCTGCTGATGCCTAGCATCCCTGGAAGTGTCCAAAGCCAGGTTGGATGAGGCTTGGAGAAACCTGGTCTAGTAGAAAGTGTCTGTGCCCATGGCAGCGGGGATGGGAAGAAATGATCTTTAAGGTCCCTTCCAACCCACACCATGCTGTGATTCTATTAACCCATAATCTGTTTTGGTGATAAGGTGATGGAACAGCCCAGCTCTGGCTACTCAAGCTGTCCAGTAGCAGAGAGCTGTGAACTCAGAGGAGGAAATCTTGATTTTGATGCAGATTAAATATACTTCCTTCTACTATTTTTGAGGGATTATTTTTAGTTTGAGCCAATGTGCCCATCTGCCTTACTGGAAGGCTCCAAGATCTGTTTTGGGAGACTTTTAGGGAGATATGAGATCAAGAGGCCAGGAACTGGAAGTTCCTCAAGCCAGCTTTACTGCAGAACAATCGGTGCATGGAACCATAGTCTGACTTAGAGCAGTAAGACAAAGAGAAGAGAGGGATCTTTAGGTTGAGCTTAGAGTTGTTTATACGGGTCCCATTCCCTGAGCATTGGACACACAGCCAGACCTGGTGTGGAACTTGTTGTTGCTGGTTCCAATCCTGTTGTGTGCCTGTTGTGTTTAAGAGCCGATGTGATATCTGAAAGGAAGTGATTTGGAAAGACAAGGAGGTAGAGAGAGGTCTGTTGTCTTTCCTGCACAGAAAGGAGCGCAAAAATTCAATTTTGTTCGTATTAAACCCCCCAGCTGCCCTGTGAGCACCAGCAGCAGTTCAGATTCTGGTTTCACAACTCTTGGGCATGTTTCCAAGCCCACTGAAGCATGAGAAAAGGCTCTCCTGACACCAGTGGGTTGTGGCTGTGACCAAAATCTGGCTGTAGGACCAGGCTACACAAACACTCAGTCTGTTTTGTTTCCATTGTTGTTATTTTTGTAATGTGAATGGTGTTGCTTAGATGGATTTGTGATTCTTTGAACCCCCTCTTGACATAAAGTACTGTGTGAAGAGCTTGGCATTTTGTAACGACCTCATGCAGATACAGCAAAGGTTTGTTTTTGCCTGCTGAAGAGTGTCTCATGAGGCCAAGAAATAGAATAAGCAAGAACTGCCTTTGACACGAGGGGAATTGCTCCTTTTCCTCTACCCTTTGCTACTTTTTTGCCTCCTCTACCTTTTGCTGTCTTTGCTGCCTTTCAGTGGTGCCTGTCCACTGTGCAGTTCTGCTGTGAGGGTGGTCCTTCTGCAGGAGTGGGACTGCTCAGCACACAGTGGGCTCTAGGTGTGTTCAAGCTCATCTCACAGAAGGACCCTTCTCTTCTTCCTCACACCCAGTCAAAAGCCACACCCAGATGATGTGAAGAGGCAGAGGCTGCTTTTGCCATGATTTGTGGGTGGCTGCTGACCCCACAAACAGCACATCCCATGAGGCACCAGCTCCAGGGAAGCGTGCCCCCCTTCCTTTGATGAGCACCAAGGACACGCAGTGATCTCCTTCTTCCACATAGCAGGCCCACCACCTCTTCATCTGACTTTTCACTTCACTCTTGGTTCAGCATTTCTCAGTTTATTGTCCTGGCACCCAGATGCCAGGACATCCAGGAGATCCCAGACTGTGACATTTTACTTTGATGCCTGTTCCAACCTGTGCTTTTTCCACAGGCAGAACTGCCTCTTTCCTTTGGGAACTGTAAATGTCATGTGGGTATGCATTGTTATGGAAAACTGTAAATTCCAGAACAATATTTCCAAATATTTTTCAAGGGAATCCTGTTGTTCTGGCAAATGTCCAGTAACAATCCACATACAGACTTGTCTTTATTAACAGGAGCTTTTGCACTTCTTAACCTTATAGTATTACCTTAATTTGTGTTGCATCACAGGACAGTCAGTGTCCAGAGCTGATGCTGCCTGGACAGAGGATCACAAACAATGCAGCCACCCTCTGTGTTGTCCAAACCCAGTGTTCTTTCTGCTTAAGCTTGTCCCAGGCTAAGATCATTCTTATCTGGAATGATTTCAAAGCAGAAATGGACAGTGTGCTTTCTGATACTCTCCATTCCTTTGAGCAGGAGAGAATCAAAGCTGTTTTTTTGGTCTTGTGCTGAAGGACCAAAGGCTTTGCAGTACAGAACAAAGGTGGGGGAACATCAGCAATCAGGATGTGTTTGGGTATTCAATCCTCATCAACCAGAAAGATGTGTGAGAACAACCCAGATATATGTTGTCTGAACTCCCAGAGAATAAACTGTCATAAAACTGTGGTCAACTTCCTTCTGTATAAGATCAGAAGCTGAACCCACAGCAGATCTCTTGAGGAAGCCCATAGTTTCACAGCAGCATCCAGTCAATGTGAGGCAGCATTTCCACTAAAAGGGTGTAACCCAGCTCCTTGCCTCTGGCCCATCTATCTTTTTGGATACATTTAAATTTCATTTTAACATGCTGACCCCAGACAAGGAATTGGTTCAAGTTAAGTGCTATCCCTTGCTTCCAGGTTGCTCTTGACCTGAGTCAGGTCCCCACGCCAGTAGACAGCAGCAGCACAGACATCAGCAATGGGACAAGGAAGGTGGAGACCAGAGTGCAAGGTCTCTGCTTTCAGTAGTGCTGCTTTAAAATGACTGTGAAACCATAGAAGAACTTCCAGTGTCTCCAGTGCAGGATAATCATAACTAAAAAAATCACACAGAGCTCCAACCCTTTTCTTCAGTAACTTTCTTTAATGTGGAGTCATCAATGCTACTGTGAGCACTAAATTGAAAGGCTCAAACTGGAAATTTAGGCTGTTTCCTGGAACACAAACTGTGCTCAAGATGAAGCCGTAAACTTCACACATTTGTGAACAGTTATGAATCACCTGCTTTCACTGAAGGGTGCGATGCAATTCCCTTGGTTGCTTTCATTCTTATGGCAATTCCATCAGGATATTAATTCCTGTAGGACCCTCCTGGTTCAGGAACATCAGGGATGTGTGGATAGATTTCTTTAGAAGCTGTGTGAGTGGTTGCAACAGCCAGACTTCTACAAGAATTCTAAATCTACTGAAAAAATCCAGGCACGCAGCCTTACAAATCCTAGTATTGTACCCTGTGTTTGTTATCATACAGCCTTTTGCACTGGGTTATGCATCCATGTTCCCATTGCTTATCCACACTCTCAGGTCCCTCCAGTCAGGAGTTACTGCTGTTCAGTGGTCTGAGAACAGCACCAGGGAGCTGAACCTAACCCCATCCTTAACACCCATATGGACACAGCCTGGGATGAGGCACATTCCCGAGTCTGTGCTCCATGCTGGTCAGTGGAGACACTCATCTCCCTGTGCACACCAGGGCCTTGAAGTCCACTTCAAAATGATGCCAAGTGTTTTCTAAGAGTGAGTGGCTTCACCAACGAGTTCCTAACGCTCAGCTCCTCTTTCAGTGTGCACGTGTTGCTCAGTATGCCGTCTCCTCAGAGGTGAGTGCTGGATTTCCTGTGTCCTGGTATCCATGCATCCCTTTTAGGCATGGCTGCATTCCCCAGCCTGGCTTGCTCCTGATGCTCTTGCTCACTGGGTTTTCTAACACCAGGGGAACAAAGCAGGGGACGGCCAGGCTGTGAGTGGGTTTGGGAGCTGTGTGTGTGCTGATTGCAAGATTCGCAGTGCTTCTCACCATACTGACCTGTGTTACCCAAGGATGGGGATTGTTCCTCTGGAGAAGAACTTCATTCCTTTCTCTTCTAGAGGATGTGCCATGTCCTTGCTGTGCAGTGTAATTCCTCTGCCCCATGTCCCCCAGTTCTGGTGTAAATCCACTGGGAATGCAGCAGGAACAAACCCTCATCAGTCCCAGCCCTGTTTTGCTGTGTTCCCTAAGGATTGGCACGTTTCTCCATTGGTGGAGAAGACATTTGTGTTTGGGGTGAACAGGGTATGTAGCAAATCCCAGCAGCAAACCCTGGTAAGTCAAAATAGGCTTGAACTGACTCTCCCTGATTCAGTCTCTGGCAGAAGGATTTTTTAAAAATGTCCCCACTGTCCCCAGCATTTATTGTGTTTACAAACATCGGAGTGCAATGAATGGTTTAGCTGCTGGTGGTCTTTTCAGTGCTGTGCCAGCTAGCTCGGTTGCTAAGAGCCCAGACATGTCACTTCTGCATTTTTTCCCAGTGACAGATGAAAGGAGTGGGAGAACTCCAGTTTGGGCATGCCAGAGGATGGGACCGCCAAGCAGCTTGTCTGGGGAGAAAAAAGAAATTCAGACTGGCAGTGTCTCATGGTGGAAGAAAAAGATCTTTGTAACTCCTTTTCTTCTCATCTCATGTGCTTTTTGTGTATTTTGCACACTTATCAACCTGGAGACAGCAGCAGAAGGACTAAAGGATCACAGTGCTGCCACCGTGCTGCAGCCACTTGTGCCTTCCCACAGTCCTGCACCTGGTGCCAGAGCCCTTTGCAGTGTTGGTGCTTGGAGGCTGATGGTTCCAGCCTGGCACAGCCTCCTCACACCCTGCGTGGGTGGCAAACCCACCTTCATATTTGGTTAGTTACCCTTCCTTTTCTGGGCCAGTGTGCCATTGTGCAGGACAATGAAGCATCTTTAAGGTGATATCTGTTGAAACAACCATGAAACACTTGTATTCACAGGGCATTTTATTAGAACTCTTCTAATTTTAGCCTAAACCTATTTTATGGATTTGACTTCAAAGTGTTATTTATAAAAAGAATCACTGAATCCTTATGGGCTTAACAGTCATGAGGTAATCCTAGGAAAGTCATTTAATGATGCTAAAGCAGCAATCAGTCCAATATGTTTGTGAATTGGACCCAGAGTAATTTGGATCTTGTTGAAATTGCTTACCCTGTCTTTCACATTGGCTTGTTTTACTATTTCTGCCCCCTCTCCAGCATAATCCAGTCCCTTAGACCATGTCAATAAGGATGTGCTGAGGCTCTGTGTCATAGAGGGTTCATTCTGTCTCCACAGGCTGCCCTTTCTCTGTCTCCAAGGCAATAGATGCATTAATGCACTCTCAGACAGTGGCCTGCTATTAAAATGCTCCTTTGTAAGTGCATCTTTGGTAGCTTGGAGAGCTGACTATGTCATGTGAACATTTTTCACTGCCACAAAAAGCTGGGGGAAGAAAGAGTCTAATTTTGTTTAGCTAGGACTAAGTTGCCTTGAGCTATTGGCACTCATCTTTTCTTGGTGCAAACTTTAGTATAGCCAATTTCAGACTCCCATCATTAACAGTTCTCATTTCCAAAGAGTTTATAATCTAAATGGGCAGATAGCCAAGTCTTTCCTCAAGCAAGGATATTAAGGGCTGCTTTAGAGCCTTGGTGCAGTATTTCTGGCAGGAACAGTTGCATTAATGCTCTTGCAGGTAAAACTCAATTATTTCACTCTCTGACTCACAGAAACCTCCTCAGCTCTTAGGAGAGCACAGGCTGGTGGAGCAAAAGTCCAAGTATTCTGCTCCCTAGATGATACCCTGAGAGCAGGTGTCAGGAGAATGAGACCTGCAGGGGCCATGGAGTGTGCATTTCTGCAGAGCCTGAAGGCCAGGCTGAGCACAGCCTGAGTCCCCTGAGCTGGAGCTGTCCCTGTCAGCAGTGGTGGTGGGCTGGGTGCTGATGAGCTCCTCTGCTCTGCAGCAGAACTGTCCCTGTCAGCAGTGGTGGTGGGCTGGGTGCTGATGAGCTCCTCTGCTCTGCAGCAGGACTGTCCCTGTCAGCAGTGGTGGTGGGCTGGGTGCTGATGAGCTCCTCTGCTCTGCAGCAGGACTGTCCCTGTCAGCAGTGGTTGGCTTCTCTGTGCTGAAGCTGTTGGCTGCACAGGAGAGCCCTTTCCTGCCCAGCTGGATCACTCCCACTGGCCTCATGGTCTGCACATGACAAAGCATTGATGCAATTTGGGACATTCATCCTCCTCTGCTCTGGGCAGCTTCACTAAAATACAAGCCTGTTTGACAGATGTATTTCAGCACATCTTTTTGACAGCTCCTATGCTAGCTCCTCTTGCTTTTGTTCAGGGCCAGGCCTTTGCTGGTGGAACTCCTTCCAGGTTTTCACCCGAGTTTCTGATTTATCTCCTTTGTGTTCTGTGGAAAATCAGGCTGCAGCATTCAGGAACAATGGTACAATTATGTAAGAGCTCTTTTTCCCTTTCAGAGAGGACAGAGTGAAAATCTCCAGGGATATCTGTTTGTCTTTTGGCAGTGCCTGGCAAATGCTTAAACGCTGTTCAATATTAAACAATCTTGCTTGGGACCAGCATTTAAGAAGTAACAAAATTATGTTTGGTGGTGTTCTCTCAACTAATGTCTCTTAGATGCTGCTGCAAAGACCTGGGGCATGATTGAGAGGGAGAAACCATTTTAATTCTTGCAGAGAATAAATGTATCATGAATTGAAGA
The DNA here is from genome assembly GCA_013397155.1 of Irena cyanogastra. Taxonomy (NCBI): domain Eukaryota; kingdom Metazoa; phylum Chordata; class Aves; order Passeriformes; family Irenidae; genus Irena; species Irena cyanogastra. Next base: position 664,068 of record VWZV01010764.1, read on the forward strand.
ATCAGCTGTATAGCAGGAGAATTGTTGGGACTGCAAGTATTTGAGAGGGCATTTAATACTAAAATGCTGATCAGAAGCCTTAGGCAGTGTGAGGAATGAGCAGGTACATTAGTGATGAACGGGTCTGGTTTGGGTGTGCACTGCAGGGTTGTGCTCCACAAGGTGACAGATCACACACAACCAGCAGTGCAGCTCACCAAGGACCTCGATGGGGCATCCACTTAATTGTGCTTTCAAGAAATCACCTTATTGGTCTATTAGCTCACTCTAGCCCCTTCTTTGTGGTATGCTCAGAAGTGCACATGAGTTATTACAGTGGAAAGTGCTTCAAAAACACTAATTTACTTTATGTCAAGGGAGCTGATTGTACATCTCTGAACTAATTCAATTAAATGGTGTAGGTGGTTTTGTTTCTGAGCCAGTTTTGCTTCCAAGTCTCATTCAGGATTTTTTTTTTAACCTTATTGAACTTAAAGAACAAACAATGATTTTCTGTTGCTCTAGGCATTTTGTTCCTTAAAATTTCCCTTTACTAAATACTGAAGCAAATTTTTACAAGGCTGATTTGCATCACTTTGCGCTGGTATTTCTGAATAGCAGTTTGTGATTTTCTTTTTGAGATTTAAAAATAGTTTCATATGTATTTTGGTTACTTCAGGGAAGAAAAAAAATTCGCCGAAAATCAGTAGGTTTTAAGTACATTTGCATTTTACCAGCAGAAAGTTAAAACTTTAATTGTTGTTTAATAAACTCCAGCTGAATGACAGATATGATAAAAGCGAAGATGAATATTTCTGTGTCCTGAAACAATGTTCCTTCCCTCTCTGTACCCAAATGTTTTCTCCTAACAGTTTATTCTTTCTTTTTCTCTATGTAAATATTATGGGACTCTGATGTAAGTGTTACAGATTGCATGAATTTTCCTCTGAGGTGTTTGGAATAGACTAGCACTTAACAACTCACTCATTTGTGGGATGTGTTTTCATTAACGGATGACTTTGTTGATGTAATTAGGCTTGTTTGCTTTGGTTGCATTTGACTCCAGCTTTGGAAAGGATGTCTGCCTCTATTTGGTGGCTCCTGGGCAGTGTGTGCTGGTGTAGTTGGCTGCTCCTAACTCCTTGGTTTGGCAATGAAAACTGCTGGGAAGTACAGGACTTGGGTCAATGTCTTTTGGAAATGATGGTGAATTTATCTTTGTTGCAGGGGAAAGAAGCTGATGGCCATCGTGTAATAAATATCTGTTCTCCTGTGCTTATTAAGTGGTGTGCAAGCCTCTTTATATGAATGATCCCCTGGAAAGGCTTAACTTTGGAGTGACTTTACCTTCTATTACAATAATACAATACCTCACTCTTGGTTTGTGTAGTCTGTGACTGTGGTTTTCCCCATTGCTCCTGATGAATTAAAGTGATGGGAGAAAGAAGTATTGTGCCTAGCAAAATAAGGGGAGGTCCAATGTCAAAGTTGCCTGATTCCCACTGTAACTGTACTTAGGTGTCCAGATTTTTCAGAGGATCTAGATAAAAATCATTAGTTCACTTGCACTTAGAATGGGTCAGGTCCTGACTTCTATTGTACTCATGAAAATCCACAGGAATTTGCTACAGATTTACATGGCAGCATGGACCAGAGTCTGAACCAAAGTGATTGCTCAAAAACCAGCACACTACTGAATCCCAGATGTTGCTGTAGAAAGAGTTTTGCAAGTGAAATTTCTTAGCCTTGTTGAATCACAGAAATCAAATATTGCAGTGATCTGGCCCTACATTTCCTGGTCCATGCTGGGTTTTTCCCTGAGGTGCATTAACAGCTCAGATCCAAACTCTGCAGAGCACTCAAATGTCTACTTTAACTTGGAATGTGCCCATTTTCAGGGCTTCTCACACAATGTGTTGGCTGTATCAGTTCACTTGGGAGGAATTATGGAATTATAGGAACTGGAATTAAGAGAATTAACTGGAATAATCCATTTCCTTAGACTGTTTACAGTCAGATTCTGTCTTGCTTTATTGGAGAGAGGAGTGTAATCTGGTCTGTGCACTGAAAAGGTGTTTGCAAGAGGCAGCAGCAGCTTTGGTCCTGGAACACCAGCCCATTTCCCACTTCTGTGGCAATTCAGCCCCTTCACACAAAGATGTGAAGCCATAAATGTGGGAGGTGGAGACACCTAAAACACAGCCTACCCTGGGATGGAGAGTGAGAATCTTCCAAACAGAGTCAGGGCAAAGGTCTGGTGTGTGATCTGTGTTTTGACACAGCCACCTCCTGGCTGTGACAGTCCCTGGGGTTGTTGGCTGCTTCCCTGGAGCAGCACACACTGCTGACTTTGCTACTTTGGGGACATCTGATAGTGACTGAGGCCCTGCAGCCTCAGATCATAAAGATGGCTCTTAGAAACACACAGGAGGTCACCCAAGGCCAAGTGCTGTCCTCAAAATGCACGCTCCAGCCCTGACAACGTGTTTTGCTCCTCAATCGTTACTTTCTCTGGTAACAAACCTTGGTGTCCCAGAACCCTTTCATTCACTTTAAACATTAATCTCCTTTCTCAGCAGTTCCTCACCTGTGTGTTTGTTCTTCTGATTAACCCCTGCTTTACATTTTTACTCACTCTCTCAGTGTCAGAAAGTCATCACCATATTCGCAAAAAATAACAATTTCAGAGCTGGGGCTCACACAGCAGCCGCTCTTCAGAGATGAGTTCTCTGCTATCCCACAACAGCAGAATGCTTCCACAAATGTGGGACAAAGGCTGGCAGCCCAAGGTCTGGCAGATCAATATGAGCTTGGGTTGCTCACAGTACAGACATCCTTCCCAAGGCAGGATGGGCAGGGAGTCCACACTTCTTGTTCCAGGTCTTAAGGAAAGTGCCGTGTGTATTAAAGATTGTTTTCTCATCAATGGCCAGAAAAGTAGTGGAAAAGCCTAGGAGAGCCCATCTTCCTTTTTCCAGTTCAGTGAGGCTGAAGCTAAGCTGGTTCCCATTTGGCTGGTTTTCAGTGTCTCATTCACAATGATGTGGAGCAGGGAAGAAGAGGGCATCAGCCCAACTTCCAATGAACTTTACAGACCTCTCAGCTGCAGGGGTCAAAGCGGTATGCACCAGCTTGAGGGCTGAGCTCTCCTCTTGATCTTCATGGAAGAAGCTTCAGGACATGGATGTGGTGCTTGGACTGATGGGGAGAATGGAAAAGCCTGCAGGAGACTGTGCCTGCTCTGGAGGTGACATGGGTGACAGAGCTCCCTGGTTATCTTTTTTGCCCAGCATCTAGTTTAAGAGAGAGAACAGTAACGAAGAAAGCAATGTATGCTGCAAAAGCATGGGATTCACAGAAGCATTATCAGGCTGACAGTTCCTTCTGTCTCCTTTTCCAGTGGAGTGGCTGGTTGTAGAATGGAAGCAGGGCACATTTTCATGATTCTGTTCACTCAGCCTCAGCAGCCAGTGTCTCCTCATTCTGGTCACTGAAGACCCCAGCTCTGGTTCTCCAACACCCCTCCATCCTGTCCTATTAAAAGCCATTTTTCCCTGGTGAAAACCCTGTCTGCTCTCAGTGGCTGGAGGTGTGTTGTTGGGCCACTGTACAAACCTCAGGGAGGCCATTAAAAGAAGTTCTGACCCACTTCTACTAAACTTCACTAAATTTTGATTTGGCTTAGGCAGGCAGCAAAGAACAGCTTCCACATCCAAGAGGGTCTAAGCTAGGCTGCTGCTGGGTAGATCATTTCCCAAGTGGAGGGAAAAAGTAATAAACCAAAAACATTCCTGTAGTGTTTTGCCATGTGGTCTAGAGAACATTTAATTCTCCCCACAGTGCAGTTTTCACACAACAGTCCTACATAGAAGAAAAACACTTCAGAATTATCTCAGGCCTCTCTGCAACGTGACTATCAACGTCTTCAGCACAGCTGGGGAAAAAGTCAACTTCCAGCTCTTCCTGAAAACCTGCAGTGGTGTCTTCCAGCCTGCCCATGTGAATGGTGATAACGGGGTAGAAGCACAGGGTCAGTGAGCAGAGGATGGTGTGCACAGGCTGCTGTCTCGAGCAGCAGCTGCATCCTGTGGGCTGGGAGCAATAGCTGCTGACTTTAATCTGGCACTGGAGAGAGCCTCAGTGACCTGCTCATAACTCGTGGTGTTGCTGTAGCCAAATCATTTCCCCTCTGTCTGGTACCCAACTGAAAGAGCTGTCGAAGAATTCAGTTATTTTGGGCTTTAAGAATTGAAAGAGATTATTAAGTATTAGATTTTTAAGAATCCTCTTTGGTTTCAGTCTTTGAGGTTCAGTCTTTGGTCCAGCAGACTCTTACAGTCAGGCTGAGACAAGAAGCACAGAGCATTATTTCTATGTATGTTCATGCAACGAAGTATAGACCCAGTAATTCTGATTAGTGCCCCCTAAACATCAAATAGTTCCACGTCTACCATGTTTTGGAATCAAAAAAGCCTTCTCAGTTAAACAGAGGAACCTCCAGCCCTGCTGGGAAGAAACCATGGAGAGCAGAAAACTTGGTCAGGAGCTTTCCTCTTCTGTACCTCTTGCTTTGGGCTGGTCATTAAAAATATTGTCTCATTTACTGTCTGTATTTAGGCAGTGAATGGATTGTGTTGTGTAACACAACCAGTCCCACAAAGCTTGTGCCATAAGTTACAGGGGTAAGAACCACCAAGTGTTTGTGGTTTGAAGTTATGAGGCCATAAACTGCCTTCAGGTCCATCAGCAGAGCTAATACTCCACCACATTTACTCCAGAGAGACAGAAGAGAGGCTTTTCCCTCCACTGGTTTTCCAGCAACACACCCACTTGATGAGGGTCCATTCAATGCCTGGTGAAGCTTTTTTGAGAACTTCAGTGGATCTCAGACTGAGTGCTTGCCTTGACCACTCTCAAGTCAGTAAGTGCTGCTGTGTTTCATATTTCTGCATCCCAGGCAGGTCTCTCTGTGCCTACCAGAGGACTTCAACACCCATTTGGAGTCTTCTAGAGGAAGCAGTAGATGCAGGAGCTATGGGTGGAACCAGCAATTCAAGAAATCAGTTATCTTATTTATCCCTGAGCAAACAAACAAAAAAAGAATCTTTCTAGTGTCAGCCTCCCAAACAGCAGAAGCTGTGAATTTAGTCTCAATTCTGTGTAAAATAATCAAAATAGACTTTATAATGGCTTTGTAAACAACAGCCTATTGATTTCTAACCCCACAGCTGCTATTATTAGAGTGTGATGTGTGACCCTGCTGTCTATTAATCCTTGGAAGATGCATGGCTTTGCAGTGAGTGACGTTTGTGTGAATCAAACCATCACTGATTTCCTCATCCCATGTCTTCACATTTAGGCTGCAAATGGCTGTGTTAAATAGGTGAAATAAGTGTGGACTTTAGGTATGAGAAACCACCTGAGACAAACTGTGAAACAAAAGGCTCAATGTTCTCAGATGATGAAGAGAACGATTGTGCATCCATGAACAAAAGGCCCAAAAAGAAGGATCAACCCCTTGAGGTACTTCCCTATTGTCAAAACTCCTCCTTCTATGACATTCCTCGATCCTTCAACTGGAATCTTCAACTGAACAAACACCTCTCTTTGGTCTAAACTCACTAAATACACTTTAGGTTGCTTCATGGAAACACAAGAACAAAAGGAAATGCAGATCTCACTCTGATTTGTCAAAATTTTAGCAACATTTTGTTATAGACAAAATAAAATCTCTATGGGAGATGCTGTAGGCAAAGACTCCTTGCAGATCTGGGCAGGGTGGATGGAGCCACAGCCATCAGCTGAGATCTCCACCTGTGGGAAGCTGAGTTTGTTCCCTCCTTCCCTTGGCTCAGTGTGAGGGAGCAGAGAGGTGTGGTTTGGTCAGCAGGTGCAATCTCTTCTGCTGGGTTGTCCTACCTGTGGGGGGCTTTCACCGAAGTCTGGGCTGCTCTGTTCTCCATGGAAAGGTGCAGCCTCTCCAGCTACTCCCAGAGCTGTTCAGTGGCCTCCCAAAGGAGCTGTTCATGCCCCATTTAAGAGTCTTGGCTGTGCAGTTAATGACAGCTTTGCTGTAAGAGCCACATGGTTTCCCAAAGAGCAGCCTTTTCCCAAGCTGCAAGAGGTTTTGCTCCAGTTGTCTGGCTGTGTCTCTGGGCTCCTGGTTTACAGAGCTACTCTGAGCCAGCAGCTGTGGAGTCAGGTGTGGTGTGGGATCCATTACTGCCATGCATAGCAGCTTTGCTCCTCACCTCTGCTCCAGTTGTGCTTTCTGGGCACAGCCATCCCATCCAGATCTGTTGTGCAGTTGGGGATTCACTGTGGGGACCTGGGGTAAGATTTCAGACTTGGAAGATGGGGTGAACTGTTGGATTAATCTCATCTCTGTGAGAAGCTACTTTGGTTTATGGTCAAGCTAGAAAAAATGGAGATTTAGATGGAGTCTAAACAAAATCTCACTGTGCTGCAGTCCCTTGTCTGTATGAATAGTTATACCTTGCTGCATCATGGGAATGCAGAAACGTGGCATGGTCTTGGATTTGAAAGTCCTACAAAACAGAAATTACAAAGTCCTCACTTTGGTCCTGTCAGGCCCTTACAGGTAAATATAGGTTAATGCTATTAAGAAAACAAGGCTTTGGATATTTATGTAAATGGAGTAGAAGAGCCTACCACACCTTGCAGTGTTACTTGATGCAGTGGCAGGCGTCCGCACTGAGAATCCATGCCCTGTTACAACATCTGATTATCATTTCTTGTTGTGAAGCTCATGAGACAAAATGCCACACCAGAACTCTTCTGAGAGAAGTAGGCACTGCAGATTAGGGCTTTTTCTTTCATTTGTTTGCTAGCCTAACTAATGTCTGTCTGATCTGGAGAACAGGGTTTACCACAGGAAGCCAAATTCATGGAATTGGTCTGCCTCCTCCTGGGCAGCCAGGGCTCCTTGTAAAAGCTCTGCACCACCTGACTACAAGGCAGAATTCCAATAGCTGGTTTCTAAAATCATTTCAATGGATTTTGTCTGGCCTCTTTCCCAAGCAAGAGGGTGATTTTAGAGATTCTACCTAATGAGAATTACAGGCCTGGTGTGTTTCACTTTGGGAAACCCTTCAGCTTTATAGCCATGAGCTGTAGCCTCGAAGGAGCTGTGGATGGGTTGGACAGGGAGGATGAGCTGGGACACACCAGAGCTGGCTCCCTGCCACCAGTTTGATTTCTAGATCCATGAGTTGCTGTAAATGGCACCAGTTTTACCTGGCTCTTTCAACTGTTGTGTCATTAGCAATCTTTAGCCACACCTCTAACCAAGTACCAGAAGGGAATGTGTCAATGTAACCTGAGTATATAACAGCTTTCTTAAAGAGATTACTCCTCAGCTGGCCATTCATTACTGATCTTCAGGGCCAAAACTTCTGCATTACTTCATGCATGGAATGGGATCCTTGTCACAGAGGCCCCACAAAGATACATGAGTTATAAAGAAAAAAAATAATGTTTCTTATTATGCCTCTGAAGTTTTGTCTTGCTTTTCTGCAGGCACCGCCTAGGACCCTTAGACCTCGCTTCAGGAAGAAAAGTACCTCGTCCTCTGCCACTGAAACAATGTGAGTGCAATGAGCCAATAGCACCAAGATCCACAGAATGTCTCTCTTCTGCCTTAAAGAGCTACTTGTTCATAACGTAGGAAACAGCAGTGGGATGGATGTGCTTTGATGTACAGCACTGTAGACATGGCCTGTCTCCCTCCTCTCTCGCATCCTTCTGTGACACGCTGCTGGCGTTTGTCCCTGACGTGGGTAGGACAGTCTGGCAGGCACCTGCAGGTGAGGGGTCCTGGTTTGGTTTGCAGAGTGTGCACCCACCCACAGTGTACATTTACAGTTTCATTTGTGTCTGCATAGCTCTTGCTCTGTGAATGCCCAGAGGAAACAACAATAATCAGTTACTCATGATGCTACATTGACAGTGTATTTATTTATGGCTTTATTATGGATGAAGTGGATTTGCAGAGCCCATGGATTTCTCTTTCCTCCCTTCCCCCTCAAGACTGTGAATGATGTAACAAATGTCAAAGTACCTTGACTGTACAAAATGTCCAAGATTTGTTAGTGAAAGCTGAGCTGCAACTGCGTTTTTCTGCAAGTAAATCATATGTTCTGAGAAAACCCACACAGACAGAACCACTTACAGAGGATGAGGAAGTGATATGCAAGAGAAAAAAATTGGTTTCAATGATATAATGAAGGGGGAGTCCTAATTTTGATCAGCCTGAGCCAGTAGAGTATTTTGTGGAAAATGATGCGTACAAGAACTAAATCCCACCATTTGTGGCCCATGTTCTACTGTGAGTTTTAAAGTGTGAGCAAGCCAGGCTTGAGCAAGCTGCAGCAACAGAAATTAGAATTGCTTTAGTGATGCATTTGCAGGGGAAAACACACCTTTCTCCCCTGCTGCAACAGTGCCAGTCCCAGTACTCTGCTCCGCTGCTGAGGGGCTGCTGTTCTGCTTGCATGAGCAGAGGAGAGTGCTGGGTCTGAGCTGTTTTTTGAAGCCTGGAGTTTCTCCTGTAGCATGGAGTTTGGTTAGAACCACAAGAACCAGATGGAGTGGTTTATTTGTATCCATATATAAATGAGAAATATAAAAGAAGAGGAAGACATGGTAGGGTTTGTGTATTTGTGCTTCAAGTTGGTGTCTCTTGTAAGTGTTGAGCATGTGAGATTCACACATAAGTTAATTATGTGACCCTTTGTGTTTGCTCTTGGACCTGTCACATAGACTAGAAAAGGATCTAGCATTACATAGGATGTGCCATCACCAGTGGATCAGCACAGGGACTCGATGGTGCCACTGTTCATCTGGCTCAGGTGCAGCAGCCCAGGGTGCCAAAAGCCAGCTGGAGTGTGTCAGGCTCGGAGATAACTCTGAAGTGGCCTTTGAAACCATTTCTCTGCTGGGTGTGCATCCATATCCCAGCTGCCCATCTGGTGGATGCCTGAGGTCACCCCCACAGCTTCCTACATGTGTGGGGAAGAAAGAAATAAATTACGCACACACAGAAATGTTTGTCTGACCTGGCTAGGAAATGGAAAAAGCAAGCAGGTGTTTCCTGTGTCTGCCACAGTATTTGGCCTCATTACCTGAGAATTTTATTTCCATGTGCTGATTCAGTCATATTTTGCAAATTTTGAAACATTCTTCAGAACATAAATTATTTAAAAAAAAACCAAACAAACCTGTCTAAAGAGCAGTTACAGAAGAGTCGGTCTCTGGAAGATACTCAGCAAAAGCTTTGAGAAGGTAAGCTTATGTATTTTACTTCTAAGCAGCTTTAGAGTTTATTTGATTTATTTTGGCTAACATTCAAAAGAAATAGGAAAACTGCCTGCACTATTAGCAGAGAAAAAAATCCTGTTGCAAGCAAGCCATGTTTCCCTGCTATGCAATGGGCTGCTGTAAGATAAAAAAGAAGCTGACAATTTTGCACTCAATTTGCCAAATAACCCCAACAACATAGAGCTGCATAACATCTGGCAAGTTCTAATCTCTGACACGCTGTATTAACATTGATTCTCGCTAAAACTATTTAATGTGCGTCTAATCTGCTGTTTTACTGTAAACTTGACTGTTTAGCATTTCTTAAGTGCTGAGGTGAAATGTTGACAAGGGAGTTGCCTTATAGCTCTCAAAACATTCACTGTATAAATGAGAAAAATAAACCTTTTCATATCTCTGGAAAAGAAAAAATGTATTATCAACGGAGCTGTATATTTGCATACAGATAGACAGACATGTGAATGCCTGGCCTTGTGCACTTGTGCTCCTTGTGCTCCAGTGCTCTGTACAGACGAGAGCGGCCGCTCGCTTTGATTCCTCACCTTCCTCGCACAGGTTGTTTACAGGGGCTGCCCCCAGCCTGTCAGTTCGGCGTCACGGCTGCGTGTGTTCATTCCGGACAAACACCACCCGTGAAGTCTTTTGTTCCAGCTTTTCTCTGGAGCCTCTGCCAAGGAGCGAACCCGGTTGTTTCGCCTTCCTGCGCTGCTGCTGACCCCTCCTGGCAAAGCAGGGTGTGCAGGACCCCGCACAGGAGAGGAGGCAGGGATGGATGGATGGATGGATGGATGGATGGATGGATGGATGGATGGATGGATGGATGGATGCTTTCTAGGCATGTGTTGGAAAGGAGCAGTTTTCAGCTCCCTTCCCATTCCAGCTCTGAGTGTGCAGGCCGGCTGAGCACCTCCAGATCTCCCCTCCTAAAATCAAGCAATCTTTCAACTGATGGTTTAAAATAGCAGAGCTGGCTTAGTTTAAAAAGCCCAGTTTTGGGGCCTTTCAGGCAGCTGTCCTACCATCAGTCCTGTAGGGCACGCAGGCACCTCCTGATGTCTCAGAGGGCTGAGAGAGTGGAACTATGAAGAGTTCAGAGAGAGAGGCCAGCCCTAGGAAATAGCCTTTACCCATCTCAAGGCTCCAGTGAGACGTGCATTATTTTAAGCACATAAAATTGAGGCTGAAGGGAGGGAAACTGCAGCTGGAGACAGTCTGTGGTAAACAGGTCTGTGAACGACCTTCCCAATTTACCATAAACTCACACAGTTACAAAGAAATAAGCCCGGAGCAGCCCAGTGCACCCCTCTGTGCCTCCTCTCCTGCCGTAGGGGTCAGCATCAGCTCCAGCAGTCACCAACTGCTGAATAAGGATCCCATCAAAAACAATACAGACTTCATGTTTGTTCCTGTCACCCTGGAATGAATCAACCTAAAAGCCTTGAGGAAGTGCAAACTCAGCACAGAAGGAAAGAGAATCAGGCAATTTATTCCTGCTAGGAGGAAGAAAGCTGCTTGGAGACAATGCTCCTCCTGTAAACAACCTGCTGCCTCTGGCTGCTGGCAAGTCCTCGTGTCGTGATGAACCCTTGTGCTTCTCACCCACAGTCTCCCTTTTGCTGTTAGTTTCAGGTACCTGTTTTGCATCCAGCACATTTGAACTAGCAGAGAACACGTTGGGATTTGCGTTTAGACAAACTATTTAAGGCTCATAATTGTGCACTTGGTGTGATTTCTTTCCTGTGATGGGTAGAAAAGGTCTGTGATACAATGGTACACTTGATTCCTCACAAGGATGGCCATTACAACAGTATTCCAAAGGTTGATGTTTTGCTGGTTTTGTTATACTGCTTGATATACATCTTGAATAAAGTCTTAATCTTTTCTTTATTAAAAAAAGAACAAAAACAAAACCAAACATCTTTAGTCTGTTCAACATATCTGGCAGGCCAGAATAATCACTTTGATTGCTGTATTATTTTTATCTGAATTCTGGCTGACTGTATATAGATGTATTCACTAAGTGCTGCATGTCCTTCAGAACTTTCTGTATCATGAACTGGAAAAAGAACAAAATACAGCTACTGAACACTCTGAGTAACTAGTGAATTTATTGCAATGCTACAGCCTTGTACAGCAAACCACCTCTGCTGTACAGGCAGTTCTGGGGCTGAGAACCAGGAACTGTCTGCTCAAAAATGGGTCATCAGGGCATGCTTTAAAGTACTGCTTTCATACACTTTCTGGAGTATCAGCTTTGTAAAGAAAACATCTGATCCAACCCTTAGCAAAACCAGGGTCTACTTGATCTGCTCACTCCAAACAGACCCCATGATAAACCCTTGGGTTTGTTCCATTTATGTGTGACGAGGAATGTGCAGTGTGAGGTGTAGTTAGGCTTAAACGAAAAATAAACAAGAAATTACTCTGACTTGTCTGCTGGAGGATGTCATGCAGGACACAAAGAATAGATTCTACTACTCAAAAAACCAACAGAGGACACAAAATGTCAGTCCTGTAATGAAAGCTGGTGGCCAATACATTTTAAAATCAGTTATAAAACTAACATGTAGCTATGAAACTCTGGTTTTTGTTTTGTTTTTTTTTTTTTCCCTACCCTTTCTAGCATGGACACAGGGCAATAGTGTGTTATTGTGACAGACAGCAATGCTGAGATGGACCCTGCTCTCCTTTTTCCTCTTCTCCAGAAGACTCCATTCAGTGAGCCACCACTAAGTATGGATACAGAAAAAATAGATTCTGGGGTTATTTAAACATATTTATTAAAAAAATAAGATTAAGTATGGTGAATTATACCCTTTTAGTGCTGCTTAGTGTATTCCTCCATGACAGATAATCACAGGAAACCACCAGACATCAGAATGTGTAGGTGACCAGCCTGACCTCTGCTAAGTAAAACAAACTGCAGATGAAGATAAATTGGAATATTCCTTTATTGTGGGCATTGATTCCCATAATTCTGCTCAGATGATATGCACATGTTTATTTTAAAAAGTAGAGGCATTACAGATGTATGCTGCAAAACCCAGACCATGTCACACAACCACTGCCCTTTTCCCAGAGATGTGCAAACCCAAGATTTCTACACACGAAGATTCGTGCGGTCGTGGTACTTCTGGTAGGGGTCATCAGCGTACCAGTTCCTTCTTTTCCAGAAGGAAGTGGTCATTTTATCCAGGAGTTTACACTGTGTCCTCGTGCACAACACCAACTCCCTCAAACGCTTCTTCTGGGCAGCAGACTTCTTCCACAGCTTCTTCTTATAACCAGACTGTCAGGAGAAAACACACACAAAAAAGCCCCACTTCTCAGCAGGTCACTGTGAATACACAAACACAGCCACACTGCTCAGCAAACCTAGATCAATCCCCCACTTCCAGGAAAATGAGAGTCTCTCTACAGAGCTTTTTTAAACTTCCATGCCAGGCACTGTCCTCCAAGCGAAGGAAAACAATTACACTTTACCCTGACTGTAAAGAACAGGCTCTCATTATCCAAAAAATCTCACCTTTCTCCTAACCCAGAGGCCATTGTGCAGCCGGAGGAACCTTTTGACCACAGATTTCACACTTTTCCTCTTTCCTTTCCGTAGGCTGCAGTAGGTGAGGGTCCTCGCTGGCTGCTGGAGTAAACTTGGAAGTAGAGGTGTGACACTGAAAAAAACCAAACCAACCCCAAAACAGAGAGGGAAACAGAAGAGGAATGAAACACCTTTTTCTAAAAGTGAGCATTGCCTTTATCACACACAGAGAGATCAGAAGAGCTGTGGCTTCTTTGAAGGGTAACAAGGACTCCTCTAATATTACAGCACAGCACTTAATGGGTGTAGAATACCAACAGCAGGGCTGGACTCCTGTCAAAATTCAGGCTCAAAGTTATTATTCCACAGAGAGTACTTTTTTTTTAAATCTACTAAAATCAGTGAAACCCTCAGAAGGCACTATTCAGCTGTTACTTGGATTCAGAAATTATTTTTAGAATATTAATCACAAAATAGTTTGAGTTGGAAGGGACTTCATAAATCATCTAGTCCAACACCCATCAGCAGCAAGAGAAACAGTAGTGATTACAAGACTAATTGTAATTAGTCTGCAAAGAATATCCTAATTTACCTCCTGCTTCAAGCATTAATGGTGACTGAAGTGGGAGACTTTGGGGCTAACACAGACCCATTGCAGAGTGCAAAGGTGCCCAAGAGTGTCAGATGGAGGTTTATATATTATACATGTTTGTATGTCTGTCTGTCTATCTATCTCTGTATGTATTTTATATATATATATGGGGTCAGTCTCTTCTCCCAAGAAACAGGACAAGAGAAAGTTTTGCCAGGGGAGGTTTAGATTGACTCTAGGGAAAACCTTCTTCACAGAAGGGGTTGTCAAGCACTGGCACAGGCTGCCCAGGGCAATGGACAAGTCACCATCCCTGGAGGGATGTAAAGTCTGTGCATATGTGGCACTTGAGGACACGATTTAGTGGTGGCCTTGGCAGTGCTGGGTTAAGGGTTGGACTTGATGATCTTAGAGGTCTTTTCCAACCTATGATTCTACAATATTCATATATATATATATGGAGGAATTTCAACATATACACTACACATATGTTATGTATTATATAATACAACATATTATATTATTAAATATAACA